>CP092866.1:125695376-125920556 GCA_030710605.1 Cordylochernes scorpioides
TGTTCCATGGTGTAATTTGACACCTTTAAGTTTCTTTAGGCGTGTGAGTTCTTGAACTCATATTTGACAGTGCCGCCATAAACCTTTTGAAATATTTCGAGGTTTTCTTGAATATACTTTCCTATTTCATTTTCAATATTTTTGAGGATTAAATATTTTCTTCTTATTTTCTTTTGGCGTTTAGTAAGTTTGAAACCTTTTCTTGGAATGGTATAGGTTACTGACTTATTTCTTGTTTTTTTCAATCGCTTTCCATTAACAGCGAAAATTGGATTATTCGATCTTCTAACTTCTGTGGCGACATTAGAATAAGACTTCTTCAGGATCCCACGGGGTTATTCTGGGCCTGCTCCTCCAATAATCCATTATTGTCATCTTGTGGCTTCTACAAATGACATACATCTGTTAGACCATTGTGATAATTTTATTTAGAGATATAAAATTTAATATATATTATATACCAAAGAGACATCCCTATATCTCTATTCATTCATTAGAACAATATATCATGTTTATCAACCTAGTAAGAACTCTACTAGAGGTATTAAAGGAAGAGGTGCCTTTTCTGGTTAAAGAATATCATCTTCACTGTTGGTTTTCGACCGCTATGACCCTGGTTCAATCCCCGCATTAGGCTCTTTTTTTATGATTAAAGAGAAAGGTTCCAATGGCCCCGCATTCTTGCAAAAAGTCCAACCCCACTAGCGAGTGCAAGTTACCAAACGGAGCTCTGGCACATTTGTGAGTGCAAAGTCTAACTGCTTCTCACATGTGAAGACATGTGGTGCACTACTTCATTCGCCTAAACAGTAGCCTACTTCTACCCACCATGATTACCATGGCCTGTACCACGTGAACTAGGGATAAGCAAAAAAAAATCACTTAATTTATGTTTATGTTCTTGTTCTGTATACAATTCCACATTATTCGACCTATCGATATGTAACAGGCAAAAGGAATCTGAAACCAGTCACCCGTAGAAAATTCCTACCATTATACCTTAGATTAACATTTGTTTCATATTCTGAACAGAGTCGAGTAGCTAATGACTTAGTATGCTAACAAAATGTATGGAACAATGTGTGAAAAGGTTTATGAATATATTGAAACTCTATTTTCAAATTATCAAGATTATAAGCACAATACATGTAAATACATTTCTATAAAGATTGGTAAAAGTGCCATGGTATCCATGTACACCAAAGAACACAGCAGTGCTTAACCATTGCATACAGCTGAGCCTCTGTCTTACAATTCCCCAAGCCCTTGTTGAAGTACTGATCAGAATATTTGTATTTATGTAATATGTGTATTTGTCTTTTTAAAAATCATTAAATAACTGGACTTGTCGTTTTCGTTCAAAATGAAAGGTGCTTCGGGAACCTATACTCATGGACAAAACTTTAGGAACTTGTACCTTTTAGCATGTATATTGGGATTTAAGGTAACAACACTGAAATATTATTGATAAACAGTGAATTTTATTGAAGACACACGAAATAACCAGGTGTGAAAAAAATCGCCTTTGTCTCTTTCAAAAATTACTTATATGTTTTCAAAAAGGGAGAAATTTGTTTATATTTTCTATGCCCTGATTTATGATAACTCTCTATTTTAAGTAATATGTATTTTATGTGTATATAATAGATCAAATAAAGTATATACATGAAGATTGCAGATATTTTATGTGGGCAAATTGTTCTTTTAATTTTAAATAGAAATATTTCAATATTCGCCCCCACAACATAAAACTGCCATATAAGATGGCGTTTTTTTCCTTCTATTCTAAAATACATATAGGTTGAACTTAAATTGCATATATACTTACATTATGCAATACGATATTGTAGATAGCTACAACAATTTTATCTGACTGTTGCTAAAATTCTTTTTGAATTATAAATTTGCTTGAATGCTAGATTGTATTTGATCAAAGAAAGCTGATATATTTTATCGAATGCTGTTCATGAAAATATATAAGTATATTAATACAATGAACACAGTTATCTATGAACCCCATATACATAAGTGTTCATTTTTAAACAGCACTTTTAAAACGTTGCACTTGTTGATCAATAGGACATTGATAGCATGATATGCTCACACAACTGAATATAAATTTAAAGAAAAAAGTATATTTTTGATTGATAAATGTTCATATTTTAAATATCACATTTTATACTTTGTTTAAGTACACAATGGCAATAGTTTTACAAAATATCTCAATTCTCAAATTGAGTTCCCTAATTATTTGTGAAATTAAGTTTTATATTTAAAAATATTCAACCCTACCTTGCGCCCACAAGTGAAGAAATTATTTATTTTTTGGAAGAATCCATTTTTCTTGGTGGCCCTAAACGAAACATAAAAATTAGATTTATGATTAAAAATTAAGGAAAGATAGATGTGTGATGTATATAGGCAATAAAAATAAATTGCTAATGCTATTTGAATCATTCCGCAAACGTTGCGCGATAAAAGTACTGAATTTAAAAAAAAAATTATAGGCTGAATATAAAACGTTTTTGTGGAAAAGATCATTATATAGCGGAGAAACTGTACTCATTGATTTGAATTGAAACTTTATTTAGAGATATAAATTAAATGATCATTTATATTTTTTGACGGTTTTTACAAATATTTCTCTCTGGCTATGTGCCCTCTCCGCTATTTTGACTGATATTTGCTTCTTGAGGAACGACATAGATGTCTCACTAGCCCTACGAGTCTTCTCCCATACTGAAATCCTGCCAGTTGGGTCAGTGACATATAGTACAATCCACAAGAACTGAAACTGTTGATCCTTTCCCTGAAGGTTTTCACAATTTGCTAGGTACTTCATGAACTACAAGCCTTGCTTCCAGGCATGATCCTCCTTCCGAAATCAATGGATATAACAGTGAGGATGTAAATCTACAAGTACCAACTTGCTGTTGAATTAAGGAATGTTAGCCCTCCTTAACGAACTACCCACTTCCTATATGTAAAAGTACTTCCAAAATTAAAGTGATAAAATATTTCTTGTTATTTTTCATTAATTATTTTATATTCTCCCATGCAGAAATCCTGCCGGTTGGATCCGTGACATACAGTACAACCCACAGGTACTGAAGCTGTTGATCCTTTCCTAAAAGGTATTCACTTCTTGCTAGGTACTTCGGGATCTACAAGCCTTGCTTCTAGGCATTACCTTCCTTCCATTATCAATGGATATAAAAGTGGTGATGAAAATAACCGCATCTACAAGTATCAACTAGGTATTGGATTAAGGAATGCTATAGTCTCTTTATCGATCTTCCAGTGTGTAAAAGTAATTTCACAGTTCAACAGTGATAAAACTTACCGGTTTTCATCAATTATTTTATAAATATAAATATTTTATGTAAAAATATTGCCTAGGAAGAGAGAATATTGTGTGATATTGAAGTTTTTTTTTTATTATGTTGGTCATTTATGGTAATATATGGTTGTTATTACAAAAAATCAAATAAATACAGAGTGTAAATACATATCAAAAACTAAGGTCTACCGCTCCCGTTACAATAGAGACAAAACTAAGAGCCATCTATTGACCCCCTCTGAAATCTAGAGGTCTTGAACTGGTGTCAAGGCCATAACACCTGCTTTTGTGCTGTTGCCAATGTCGCGGTTTTATCGCCAATTTGATTCTGCTATATTTCAGAGAATATCAATAGAAGACGCTTGAGTTTTGCGCCTAGTTAAATAGAAAAAGTTAGAATTCACACTAGAATATTATAAATAATAAATGTATGTCATAATGTTTAGAAAGATGTAAATAAAATGGCTTGTGTAGGAGTATGAGGAAAGGGAAGATAGAATAGCCGAATCAAAACAACCCCTTGGTCATCAGATGTCCAAATTTCACTCCCCTTTCTCTCTCTGGAGATAATTTATTTTACTCAAAGCAGTTTAAAATCAGCCGGATGTGATTAGGGGGCAGTTCGCACCGAGGTGGTTTCGAAACCAGAAGTTCTCGAAGTGGTTTACGGACCTTGTCTTTTTACTCCTCTATCTGTTTTACAATGGTTTTTGTGATTATTTAATGCAATATATTTACTGTTTCATTTTATTTATCTTATCTCTTTTTTTACATAATTAGTAATATACTAATGGTTATTTATTTTTTATTTTAAATCCAAATAGGCAAACTTCTACTGTCTTTTTACTACATGAAAAATATTGAGAAGGCTTGGCTTATCTCTCTCTTCACCTGTTTTTTAGAAAATTATTATGAATAGAAACCATCGTCGTTTTATTTTTGTGCATCTACTTGATGCCATAGTATATCCATTAGAGCTATCAAGTAATAAAACTTACTTGGAGGTACTAGTTCCCTGTGGCCTTTGATCAACCGGTTGTTGATTATAAATGGTTTCTTCGGAATGTTCAGTTTTTCGAAATCCACAAAGTAGGACTGTGAGCAGAACTCTGAAAAAGGTGCTGTGCTTAGATTTGTTTTTATTTTTTGTAGATCTGGTTTCCATATTTTATGACATTCAGAAGTTTAGGAAAGTTTGGTGGATAAGTCTTAGTTGGTTTAATGGAATTACAGGTCGAAATTAGATATGTTTTGTTCTTTCACATGTTTTTTCTCTTTTTGATGATGATTATAAAATATCTCACTCAGACTATCACGATATAATGCTTTCAAATTATTAAATGTTTATTGTTAAAATATATTTAGAAATTTAATATAAACTGAAAGCCAAACTAATTAATATTTTCGAAAATCACTCCCAATATACTAGTCATGTTTCAATTAGGCTCTTTTCAATTTGAGTCATTTCACATTTAATTTCTTCTTTGAGTTGATATTATTTAGACCAAAAACCATCGATACAACTCTTCACTCATATTTTTATAAGAAACTGGACGACTTCCATCTGATTAGGCATTTTACCAACTTGATCAAGAACTACTATAAACCGATAACTACAGCTATGATATGGCTCGGCTATCTCATTGAATTTCTCAAGATCTGATTGGGAATGATACAAGGAGAAAACATCTACACTATCATATCTTTTATATATTTTAGAAGGACATAATCAATACCTCAAATGTAAATTTAGCAGTTATATATCTCATATTCATAAACTATTTTCATTTATTTTCTAATGGGTCGAAGACGCGGTGCTCTTTGGAAATTCAAAATTTAATTTAAAATCAAATTACCTATATGTTGAAAAATACCTAGAATATAGATATTTAAGGCTAAACAAAACTGATCTTGAATAATATGTTTTTTTTTCTTACAAGAAGTAAACTTATTTAATCGGACAAATTATAGTGAGGGAACGATCTCTAATGATTTTATGAAAATATATTTAAAAGGTTTTACCATTTCGAATTCATCATCGTCTATGCATTTGGTGCAAATGCTAAATTCAAAGTGCTGGTTGAAGCAAATATAGTATAGACAAATCTAACCATTTCCAAAACAATTTGGCTCAGAGACACATTTAGACTGCTAAAGTCATAATATTTCCCATTGATGTTCTATGTAGATATAATGTGAGCGACTGATAATAAAATGTATTTATTAAATGCAAAATCCACACAACACCTCTCCCGGTACTTCCTGTTCATATCAAATATTAATTGTAGAAAATTTATATCAAAATATTTCACAATATCTTCAACCTACAGAATGTCTTGGGTGAGAAACAATGTTCTGATAGATCCAGTCTCTTATATTTTTCAAAAGGTAGAACAGCGAGCAAACAATTCATACAAAATGATCTGAAAAAGTGGCAAACAAATAGCAGCTCTGTAATTGGATAACCTTCGTCCTGTCTTGGCACCGGCGGACTCTCAATCAAACTTTATTTTCCTGTTTTGTATTACTTGATGGCCAAACTGGAGAGTTGAAATATATCTACATTTTAGGGTTTTTACACTATAATTATGTTACACATGAAAAGTCTATATATAGTGAAATATACGAGGGTGTGTCCCATAAGTCCGTGCCCCGACCATGAGAACGAAATATTAGAAACTGATAAATTTTACCATATATTCCTTATAGCCTTGTATAAAGATATGTAAATCTTTAAGTTTCTAAAACTAACCGTTTTTTTTGTTATAGGTTCTGAAAGAGGACAAGAAACAGGAATCATCTAAAATGGAGACAAACGAGATTCGTGTTGTAATAAAATATATTTTTAAAAATGAATGTCGCTGAAGGAAATCTATAAGGATATGGTAGATACATTAAGGGAAGATGCTCCTTCCTATAGCACAGTAAAAAAATGGGTAGCTGCGTTTAAATTAGGGAGGATCAGCACCGAAGACGAACATCGAGCAGGAAGACCTGTTGAGTCAGTTACTCAAGAAAACATCGACCAAGATACATGATTTGGTTATGTTGGACAGAATAATGACAGTTCGTCAGATAGAAGAGACCTTGGGTATTCCAAAAACAACATTGGATTGCATCATGAGAGAACAATTGGGCCTCAGGAAGCTTTCTGCCCGTTGGGTTCCCAAACTTTTGACACCCGATCAAAAGCTGTAAGGAGAAAGTTATCTTCGGACAATCTTGCGTTATTTGAAGCTAATCCAGAGGAATTTGTTAGTAGATTTATTACCATGGATGAGACTTGGGCCCATAACTTTACACCAGAGCCCAAGCAACAATCCATGTAATGGAGACACTCCAGTTCCCCTCTCCCCAAGAAAACCAAGACAGCTCCACCAGCAGGGAAGGTTATGGTGTCTGTCTTTTGGGATTCCGAGGGTGTACTTATTCTAGACTTTCTGAATGAGGGTCAAACCATCACTGACAATTATTATGCAAATCTTGTGAAGCAACTACGAAAAGCTATTAAAGAAAAGAGAAGAGGAAAGTTGTTCAGGAAGATTGTTTACCATCAAGACAATGCTCCGAGTCATCGGTCACTGCAAGCCATGGCTGCTATTTATGATTCTGGCTTTGAACTTTTATCACCTGCACCCTATTCACCAGATCTAGCTCGTCTGACTTCCAACTATTTCCTCATTTGAAAGAATCACTTTATGGCATTCATTTTAGGTCAGATGAAGAGGTCATTGATGCTGTAACCTCATTTTTTGAGTCACTTAAACATCGTTCTTTATGGAGGGTATAAAAGCATTAGAACATCGCAGGAAAAAGTGTATAGCCCTTAAAGGGGATTATGTTGAAAAAAAAATCATAATCATTTTATTAGTCATTTTCTTTATATGTCGGGCCACGGACTTATGGGACACCCCTCGTTTAACTACATATATTTATGAATATAAATATTTGCGTGATGAGATAATGGAATCGGATTACTGAATATTACAACAAAATAAATTGATATATTTTTGACATTTGTAATTTTTCCGTAATCCCAAGGCAGTTTCATATCAAAATCTGAATATTTAGATTCCTAACTCGTTGGAGGGGTTGAACAATCTCTGGAAAAAATCATTTCCGTAACTCCTAATGCAAGTAACTCCTAATACTTGTAGTTTCCTTCTTTTTTTTTTTTTTTGACATCGTGAAACATATCAAATTTCAATAATATATAGAAATTGGTACATTCCCGATAAGTCTGACTACCCAGAAGTCTGAAAATTTGTACACTTGTATTGATAATAAGACTGAGTAAGTGTTCTGAATTTCACACTTTTTAGGTGGTCTAGAAGGCATGGTACAATTATATTACAACATTTGAAAGACAATTTGCCCATCTCCGCTTAACCTGACAACCCAGAGAATCTGAAAATTTGTCAACTTACATTGTCATAACATAACTTTATTAACACCCTATAACGTGATATCCCAAACTCAGGGATATTTGCGTCAATACATTTATTTACATAATGAAAACTAGGATATATACAAGCTTAAAAATTTAATTTAATTTACATAATTGTTCAAGGAAATTTGGGATGAGGAGAAAAATGACAAACATATAATAGCAATTCCCTACTTACATTCTCATTAGGTTCTAATAAGTGTACAAAATTTCAGATTCCTACGTGCTCCAGATTCCCACGTGACAGACATAGAAACAAATTAAGTAAGAGCTTTTAATAAAGCAATTTATTTGTGGTCAAGAAGTATTTTAAACATTAACAACTAATTTCGAAAAGTAAATAAACAAAATATAAATTTCTGACCACTCCGATCACTCAGAAATCTGAATTTATGTAATCATTGCCTTGTTAACTGGATTGAGCTTGTCTACAAATTTTTAAACTTCTGTATAGTCTAAGGCTATAGTAAAAAATTTATTCTACCTGTCAGACCACTCAGAAGTCTGAAATTTAGTCAATTCACATTTTCATCGTGTTAGAACAAGTGTTCCCAACTCCTACTTCTTCTATAGGTAAATTGAAAATTGATCCCAAAATGTATGGAAAGAAAGACATGAAAGCAAGTTAAATAAAGGGTTCCAATAGGAGAGAGGATTTCAATAGAGTAAAAGTATATATATTTCAAACATTTTGCCGCACAATGTTATATATATGTATGAAAAAAATTAAGTTGAGCTTGGAAGTTAATTAATAATTTGAAAATGCACATAGAAACAAACACCTGGTAGTCGAATTAAATTTTAGGACTCGCAACTCTCTAGAAGTACACCGTGATTTATGGCAACGTCTCCAGGAATAAATATTTTGAAGAACAATGTGGAAGGAATATTTTGGCATTGGATACATCCAGCGGTACATACTTTGTCACAAGAAGAGGCTCTAAGATGTGGTTAGAGAAGGAGGAGTTATCAGCAAAAGGACAGCATTCTGCTGCAGAGTAAAAGAGATTGATAGGGGCGTCTTTAGCAGCCCTGAAAGAAGATGAGTTGGATCAGATCTCCAACCGTCATATAAATGACTTGTTTCTATTTCCTAAATTCTCATTTTATAGGTCCTGTCGAATATTATAACGTTATTGTTTACAAAAGTTTCGCCAACATATGAAGTGTTGTTTGCGATTAGAATATCAGAAAAGGGAGTGTGTTGCAATATAAAATATGAAAGTATTTATTTTCGATTTAATACTGAGCGAGGGTGACTAGGGGATTTAATGCCTTAACTTGGGTTGATCTGAAATATAGTTGATTTTCATTAAAACCAACTGTCATAGCCGATTTCAAGTTGAGCCATCGTCATTTCTCATTTTATCAGGCCAGGATCTTAGAATGCAAAATGGTGTGATTTTGAACCAAATTCACTCCCATATTTAATTTAAAAAGGCCTTTAAATGTGTATTTATTTTAAAAATAACGAGGAGGTGCCTTTGTCTAGTCAGTGAATCACATTTCAAGGTTCCGTGAAAGCCTTCACGGCTACCGTAGCTGCACGGAACTCACAGAGTTTCCACCATACTTCGCCCTACACGAAAGTTTCCTGCTTGTACTCCTCTAGTGAACAGTGATTCCAAGGCAAGTGGCCGGGTCCTCTTGCTGCTCCAAGAGATGAGTTGGTACCATTGCATTCTTAGTCACCCAAATTTCAGGGTTTCCTGCAGGCCTTCACAGCTACCGTAGCAGCCTGGAGCTCACATTGTCTCCACCGTACTTCACCCTACAGGAGAGGTCCCTACTTTTGCTTCTGTGAGTGAACAGAAATTGCATGGCAAATAGCTGGGTTCCCATGCTGATCCTTGGAATGAGGGGGTGTCATTGTCTAGTCACTGAATCACATCGCAGGGTTTCCTGCAGGCCTTCACAGCTACCGAAGCGGCCTGGAGCTCACATTGTCTCCACCGTACTTCGCCCTGCAGGACAGTTCCCCTACTTGTGCTTCTCTGCGTTAATAGCAATTCCATGACCTGTGGCTGGGTTCTCGTGTTGCACCATAGAATAAGGGGGTGCCATTGTATCGTAGTGAACCACATTTTAGGGTTTCCTGCATGCCTTCATGGCAACTGTAGCAGCATGAAGCTCAAAGAGACTCCACCATACTTCGTCCTACAGGACTGTCCCGTACTTGTGCTTCTTTGCGTGAAATGCGATTTCTTGACAAATAGTTAGGTCCTTGTTATATTCCATGGAATGAGGGGGTAATATTGTATTGTTAGTAAACCACATTTCAGGGTTTCCTGCAGGCCTTCACGGCAACCGCAGCGGTACGGAGCTTGCAGAGTCCTAACCGTGCTTCGCCCTGCAGGGACAGTCCCCTACTTTTGCTTTTCACGTGAAGAGAAAATTAATAGAGAGTGGCATGGAATGAGGGGGTGCGATTTCTCGTTTGTGGAAAACATTTCAGAGAACCCTTACAGGCCTTCATGGTACCATAGAGGCTGGAGCTCACAGAAGCTCCACTGCACTTCACCATGCAGGACAGTCCACTACTTCGGCTTCTACTTTCACCCACAACGTATAGGAGAACGTGCATTGCCTTGCTACAATAGCATCTTCATCACCCGAGGACTCCAGTGTTTCAGAAGTAGTGAGGTACTTCCGACCCATGTTCCAAACATAGAGCCAGCATTCCGACAGCACTAGAGCTAACATATTGGCCAGCAGCTGCATGGGATTGGCTCCACGTGGAACACCGCGGCACGCACACAATGGCTCCTGCACAAAAGATAGAAGTGTTTTTAGACATCTACTTTTTAAAATAGAAATATGTTTCTATTGAACATGTTATCAATCAGATGAAGGCGCAAGTAGTTTAATATTAGTATGTAGTAAGTGGGCAGAAATTTCAGGCTATGGTTCTCCTCAGATTTTTACCTGAGACTACTTCTACCATGCCGGGATCAAGTTATCAATGGACCGCCAAATCAAGGTTGTGACACAATCAAAGTACAAGGAGTAAAAATTGACCGATGTCTCTCATAACACCAGCACGTAGTTAAACTCTGCGCCAAGGTCCGTTGCATGTTGCCGTGTTTGACCACAGCCGCTAACTTTGGTTTGGGTCCAAGCGCCTTGAGAATTCTGTATTTGCAAGTGGTTGTTCATGTCATTGCCCACGCTCCAGAAAAAGTATAGACTGGTAGATGCTGAAGTTCCAGTCGAGCCTCCTTCTTTTCCAAAGCTTCTCCCATAATATGAATATCAGATTAATTAAAATACACACACCAATCTGGTGTATGCTGGGGTGAATAACTTACTTATAGTTTGGCATTTTTTGGGGGGGGGGGGGGCGGAGAATCTGCAATGTTAATTGACAAAAGATGATTTATCTGACACCTTGATGCTGCTGCTGAGGTCCTAGACAAACATAGGTCAGAATTCCAAACTTCCAATAGACATCGAAGTTCTTAACTGGAGCTTAGTTCCGTCTATCCGGAGGTCGGCTTTTTAGCTAGGGACTTGGGTCCTCTATTCTCAAGGGACATTTCAAATGTGTATACTTTTCTTCCATGGTGTACTTTCACACCTTTAAGTTTATTTAGCGATAATTCTTGAACTCCTATTCGACATCGCCGCCATAAACCTCTTGGTATTTTTTTAGGTTTACCAGAATAAACTTTCCAATATCATTCTCCAATATTTTTGAGAATCAAAAATTCCCTTCTGGCCTTTCTTTTGGCTTCTAGATATCTTGATGCTTTACGTGGAATTGTATAGGTAACTGGTTTCTTCCTAGATTTCTTTATCTGCTTTCTAATAACATCTCTTCCAACTTCTGTGGAGATATTAGAATAAGACTTTTTCAGGATTCCACGTGCTTATTCTGGGCTTCCTAATTCATTAAGCCATTATTCTCATTTGAGGTTTCTACAAATGACACACATCTGTTTATAAAAGATTGTAATAAAAGATCTTATATACAAATATACAATTCATATTGTTACAAAGTATTTTGTTATTTTATAATAGAGTATCATTTTTTTTATGTTTATATTTTGCTTATCTGTAAACTTCCCTCATTGTTTATCTTTTGTTTAGCATAGTAGTTTGTTCTTGCCTAAAATAAATTTCTGTGTCAACCTGAAGTTGTCTTCCCTAATTTTCCACGTGGCAATATAACGAGGTGATTCTAAAAGTGAGGTAAGAGAATATAGATTGTGTGTGTGCGACACAAATCAACTATCTCTTGGTGGGCTAGAATAATGTTCCTTTATTTGTCATCCAACCTTGTGACTTCCACCTTTTTTAAAGTTAGCGCCATAGCGATTGATTCCAAAATGTATAAATGAATTTAGAGCTGTTATCAAATATTTTTTTTAAACGTTGGTCGCTTTACCAAATTAAAGCGAGCTGAACGATATTAATGGAAACTCAGTCCCATCATTTGAGATCATTTATTACTGGATGAATGAATATAAACGTGGCTAAAAATATACACAAGATAAACCACATCCCGGATAACCTAGGGATGTAACCACGCCAGAAATGGTATCAGAATCCATTGCATCGTATGGAAGATCTATTAGTCAAAATACGTTAGATAGCTGAGACTATGGACATCTCAATAGACAATGTACACCATATTTCTTCATATAGAATTACATATAAGAAAGCTGTGTGCCAGAGGGATGACGCGATTTCTTAAGATCGACCAAAAATGCATGTGAACAGACATTTCCCAGTGTTTATTGTTGAACGCTCTTAATCCTTAAAATTTTGGGTTCATTATTTGACTGGAGACGAAGCCTGGATACAACACTACACACTAGAGTTCATACAGCAGTCAATACAGTAAACAGATTCTGATGAAAGGGCTCCAAAAAAGGCAAAGACTGTTATGTCAGCTGGAAAGGTGGTGAGCACGGTTTTTTGCGATTCCGAAGGAAATTCTAATTGACTACTTGAAAATGGAAAATAACAGAATAAAATATGTAACACTTCCGGATCGATTAAAGGAAGAATTTCCTACCAAACATCTAAGATTGACTCTGAAAAAGGGGTTTTTGACCACGTTCACGCTTCACCCAATAGGTCAATTGAAGCAGCTGCCAAATTGTTATTCCTCATATTTGGTCCCGTTTAACTTCTTTCTCTTCCCAAATATAACTTTCACCCTCAGAAAATAGACGATCTACCCTTTATAGCTTTAATTATTGTATTTCATATCCTGAATAGATAATTAAGTAGCTAATGATTCGAGTATGCCCAAAATTGTGATGGCACAATGAAAAGGTTTATCAATATTATAATGTGGAGAAAAAATTAGGAAAGGCATACTTCAGGATGATAGGCAATAGTTTTTAGGCAAAAACAAAATCTACATTTATAAGATACAAGAGAAGCAATGAGGGAAAGTTTACATAGTAGCAATATATATATGTAATATTGCTGCAAATGATCCTGCCGACGTATGGATGAACTGGCAGTCGTGTACTTGAGGCGAGTGTTAATGTTCTTCCCACACGCGGACAACAAGAAGCAGAGGCAGGGCTAGATGTTAGCACCGAGAGTGATCGGGGACAGCCCACGGGACAGAGGTAGAGGCCATGATACAAACTTGGATGCCTATCACCGAGACCTGGAGAGAGAGCCAGAGTGAAACAGAAGCGGTATACCGAAGGACACACCCTAGAACCATCTGCCGACCCCCTGCTAAAACCTGTCCTGTTTACCGGTTGTCGTTTATATAAAGCCCTGGAGGGAGGGCCCCCCATCTGGGCTTTGGCATTTTCCTCCTCTGTCCCCAGCTGCCAACAGCTGAACAACCACTCTTTGGAACTTTATTTTGACGTCACCATTTTTAGTTTAAATACAAATAGTTTATATACAAAATATGGGGTGAGCGTAAATAGAAATAGTGTACATTTCAATAGAAGGTAGGATCTTATAAGGTATCAGCTCTTACTAATTGGAAGATATATGTGACATATACTAAAAGTGCCATTATTATACAGTTTAAAATATACGATATATATAATATGATATAAATTAAAATTTATAATATGTACATATAATAAATAGTAGCTGCAATATATTGAAACCCTTTTTTAAAGGATGTTAATATTATAATAAATACATGTAAAAATGAATCCCCTTTTATATATTACATGATTTGGTATATAAATATTGTTACACCAGGTTGCGGCTTGGCAGACTCTTCAGCCTGGATTCTCTCCTGTGCTGGGTCTTGCATCTTACCAGAGCGTGTTTCAACCATCCTACAAATTTATAAAAGGGAATAACGAGATAAGTCTTCTTTAAGTAGCCACCAGAATCCTTTCTTTATTTTCTCACATCAAAGAGAGCAGTGAAGTCACAGTGTACCTAAATACAAATGATGATAAATTAATAATCTGTTTTAAATAAATATCATAGAATATTTTATATAAAAATAAATAAATATATAATTTAAATTTCAAATATATTAAAACTAATATAATAAATACGCCCTTAATCATGATGTAACACTTCCCCCTCTCCAGAGGTCGTCACGTCCTCGTGATTGACCTCATCAATTCTTTCAAAATAGGGTTTGATTCTTGAGACATGGACAATCAATGGGTCTTGGCCAGGATTATCTTTTGGTTCAATTAAGTAATTTACGTTGGACAGCTTCTTTAATATTCTATATGGGCCAAAATATTTTCTCAGTAGTTTCTCACACTTTCCTATTTTCCTAATTGGTGTCCAAAACTGCTACTAATTCTCCTGTTCGTAGCTTCTTTCCATGTGTTTCTTGTCATAGTTCTTTTTCATTCTTTCTTGAGTCTTTATTGTGTTGTTAATAACTAATTTTCTTGTTCTGTTTATTTTGTCTAAGTGATGTTTTATGTATTCATCATAATCATCTTTGTCAATGTCCACCGAGATATTCCTGTCGTCTAAAAGAGACGTGGGTTCTCTTCCAAACATCAGGAAAAAGGGAGAATATCCTGTGGTTTCCTGAATTGTAGTATTGTAAGCGTGAGTGATGAATGGGAGTATTTCGTCCCAATTTTTCTGATCAGTGTTCACATACATACTGAGCATATTGATCAATGTTCTATTTAACCGCTCTGTCAATCCATTAGTCTGGGGATGATAGCTCGTTGTGAAGCAATGTTTAATCTTGCACGTTTTCATCACCTCTTTCATTAAATTACTGGTAAATTGAGAGCCTCTGTCACTAATAAGATATTGTGGGGCTCCGTGCCGAAGAAAAATATCCTCTACTAGAAATTTAGAAACTTCTTTCACTGTTGCTTCCGAGACTGCTCTTGTTTCTGCATATCTAGTGTAGTAGTCCGACAGCACGATTATCCATTTTTTCCTGTTTTTCGTAGATGGTAGTGGACCAACAAAGTCAATTCCAATTCTTTCGAAAGGAAAGTTGGCTGGGGGGATGGGCTGTAGTAGTCCAGAAGGTAATTGGTTTGAGCCTTTCCTACTTTGGCAAAGGTGACACGTCCTAACGAATTCTGAGACATCCTTTAGCATGGATGGCCAAAAGTATTTACTCTTTATTCGGTACATGGTTCTGGCGACGCCCAGATGGCCATTCGACATATGATTGTGATATTCTTTCATAATTTCTCTCTTTTTATTCTCTGGAACCACAAGCAACCACGACCTGCCTTCAGGGTTCGGGTTTTTCTTAAAGAGGCATCCATCTTCTTCTTTAAAGTTTTGCGCAATTGATCGCCTGCTTCCATTAAGGTTTTTCTTAACACTTTCGATAAATTTATCCTCTTCGTCTGTTATTTGATTTAAAAATAGCCTTTCAAAATCCTCATCCCAATCAGTTTCTGGTAAGGGCCCCCTAGATAAGCCATCGGCGTCCAGATGCTTCTTTCCCGATTTATGTATTATATCGAAGTCATATTCTTGAATTTTCAATGCCCATCTTGCCAATCGACCTGTTGGATCCTTCAAGTTTTTGAGCCAGCATAAGGCGTGATGGTCTGTTACTATTTTAAAGTGTCTTCCATAAAGGTAGGGTCGTAATTTTGACATTGACCAGACAACGGCCAGACATTCTTTTTCAGTGGTTGAATAATTTTGCTCCGCTTTACTTAGGGTACGACTCAAATATGAGATCACCTTCTCTTCACCACCGATGTCTTGGACAAGTGTTGCACCTATGCCGATGTTGGACGCATCAGTATGAACATAAGTAGGTGCATTTGGATTGAAGTGACCTAAAATTGGTGGACTTAATAGTGCTGTTTTTAGGGTTTGAAACGCTTCCTCTTGTCTTTCTGTCCAGGTAAATGATACACTTTTTTTTATAAGGTTGGTCAAAGGGTCAGCAATTTTTGAAAAGTCTTTGATAAATTTTCTATAATATGAACACATTCCCAAAAAGGATTGTACTTCTTTGACCTTTTTGGGTCGAGGAAAATTTCTGACAGCTTTGATGTTATGTTCCGCGGGTTTTATACCATGTTTGCTCGTTATATAGCGAGAATCTCCAATTCTTCAAAAGCAAATCGGCATTTTTTGTCGTTTAACCTTAAATTAGATTCACGAAAACATCTAAAAACAGCTTCAAGTCTTTTGAGGGTGCGTTGGAAAATCCGGGCTATATATGATAACATCATCCAGATAACACAAACAAATTTGCCATCTCAGATTTCCAAGCATATTCTCCATATTTCTCTCAAAGGTAGCAGGCGCGTTACAAAGTCCAAAAGGCATCACGTTGAATTCATATAATCCATGCGCTGTAGTGAAAGCTGTTTTCTCTTTGTCTCTTTCTTCGACTTCAACTTGCCAATATCCAGATCTGAGGTCTATTGCTGAGAAGTGTGTAGATCCTTGGAGAGTATCCATAACTTCGTCTATTCTAGGGATCGGATAGACATCTTTTACTGTCACATTATTCAGTTTTCTGTAGTCCACACAAAATCTGTATTTACCATCTCGCTTCTTGACCAATATTACTGGAAAAGACCAGGGGCTAGAAGATGGCCTAATTATGCCTTCTGTAAGCATCTCGTCAATTTGCTCTTTTATAATATCTCGTTCTTTAGCACTTACCCGGTAAGGCTTGTGTTTAATTGGCTTCGCGTCTTCTGTGTCTATCCGATGTTTTGCCAAATTGGTTCTCCCTAATCTCGATGAAAAAAGATCTCCATACCTTTCTAAAACTTGTTTTAACTCCTTCTGTTCCTTTGGTGAAAGATTTTCGTTTATTTGGAATCTAGGTTCTTCGTTCTTTTCTACCTCTCTTTCTCGACTCACATTTATTTTCGCTGGACTACTTCCAAAAGCCAATGTTTGGTTTTTCATTATTTTTAACGGTCGAGGATACGGATTAGTTATCCAGATGTGTGTTTCCCTATTTATAACATTGATCAAGCTTCTTGCTAGACGAAGTCCATTTGTTTGAAACATTTTGCTGCTCTCCTCGATAATATATTCTCCATCCTCTGTTTCTACCAATGCCTTGATCAATTTCATGGAACATTCCGGTACAATGGAATCCTTGGCACTCTTTATTTTCAACATTTCAAAATTGATTTCGTCATGATTATTCGTCAAATCATATTTTATAGTTTCTTGCTTACAATCTATTTTTGCGTTCATTTTCTTAAGGAAATCTCTCCCAAGAATTAATGTCCGTAAATGCGTTTTCAATATCACAAAGTTGTGTGATAATGTTTCGTCATCAATTTTTATATTTAAAAATATACTTCCTACCATGTCCAATTTTTTTCCATCGGGGTCCTGCACAAATTTTTGCGAGTTTACTTATACCATGGCCTGTATCGAGGGCCGTTCTGAGGTCGACCACTGAGAGGTCAGCACCTGTATCAACCAAAGCTTCAAAAGTCCCTATCTTGTCCACATTAATTTTTAATTTGTATTTAGGGTCCAACTTCTTGATTCCGTTTATGGTCGACTTGCTTTGATTGACAGATTCAGGCGCGACGCTTAGTTTAAATCTTCCAACACGGAATATCTATTCCGGGTAGGAATATTTGTCTGTGTGCTATGACATACATCAGCATAAAGCCGAGGTCCTGATTTCTCTGATATTTCATTCATTTGGCATTTTTCTTCGACCTTCTCTTGGGTATCTGCTGGATCCTCTTCTAGGATTCTTATAAACTTGACCCTACAATAACGGGCCACGTGCCCTGGCTTGTTACATTTAAAGCAGATTGGTCTTCCATCTTCCGTCCTATTTTTGCTCACTTCTTGGCTTTTATTGTAAGTGTTTCTCTGAAGGTTTGGTTTCGGGCACAAAGTTAGGATTATAAGGACGTCTAGGGGTAGAGGGCTGGGGAAAGTTGTTTCGATACTGTCTGGGGGTAGGAGGGGAGTCGTTCTTGTAATTATTGGAAACAGGGGCTTGGGGCCTGGAAGTGGTCTGGTAGTTTCGTGCGGCAGTCGGCGGCACGTACCTCGATTGTTGTTGGGGTCTAGAATAGCGTGGACCGTTATATAGGTTTCTGGATTTCTCCACACGTTCCCGATACTTCTTTTCAAAAGAATCCATTTTCTTGCACACGACAAGAAGGTCATCGGTCGTTTTAGGAGGGTTCAGGTAGAGCGCGAATGAGTACTCTTTTTTTCAGTCCTCCAATAACATGTTCAATTTTTGTTTCTTCTTCCATTGCGGGGTCAACCTGTTGCACAACACTAGAATGTCTTCCGCGAACCTGATTGCTGGTTCATTCCAGTGTTGCATTCTGTTGAGCTTCATTCTAAGTTCTTCTTATTCGCGTCCAAAGAAAAATCCTGAATGAGGCGGATTTTAATATTTTCCCAGCTCGTGAAACTAGCTTTGTGTAAATTCAACCAGGTTTTAGCGCTTCCCGTCATGTTCATGGCGGCATAACGAGAGATAATGTAGTCTGCCCAATGGTACAAGAAGCCAATTTCTTCAAGAGATTCAATCCATGGGCGAGGGTCTTCCGTTCCATCATACTTGGGGATGTCGATGTTGGGATTCAGGACAACTGGGGCCGAACTAGCATCTCTACCAATTGTTGCACCAGGTTGCGGCTTGGCAGACTCTTCAGCCTGGATTCTCTCCTGTGCTGGGTCTTGCATCTTACCAGAGCGTGTTTCAACCATCCTACAAATTTATAAAAGGGAATAACGAGATAAGTCTTCTTTAAGTAGCCACCAGAATCCTTTCTTTATTTTCTCACATCAAAGAGAGCAGTGAAGTCACACGTGTACCTAAATACAAATGATGACAATCTAAATAATCTGTGTTTTAAATAAATATCATAGAATATTTTATATAAAAATAAATAAATATATAATTTAAATTTCAAATATATTAAAAATAATATAAGAAATACGCCATTAATCATGATGTAACAATATTGACAGATAGTGTAATAACTGGGCCAACAAATCATTGTCCAGTGGAATATTAAATTTCCAAACAAATCAGAATACCTTTAAACAGCTTTCTAAAATATAAATGTACTTTTTTCACCTTACGGGTTGAATTTTCACATACACTAGGTGTTTGTATATAAAAGAATAAAAATAATCATTTACAAAGGATAACTCAAATAGCTGGTGATATTTATATGACAGGAATCTACAAGGTTATTCATATAAACACAGAATCCGTGGTATAGAATTACCTTTATACTTGGAGGAATGGCAGGGTATCATTGGTAAGAAGATGCCAAAGATAAAAGCGACGAATTTCTTTATCGGAGAGATATAAGATCAGCAAGAGAGAGAGTTTCCAGACAATAACGTCTTTTTCAAAATTTGTTTATAACATACAAAAAAGAATGTAATATATTTTTCTCCCCTTTCAATATCATTAATATTTAAAACATGCAAATAATAATTTGTATATAAAAATAGTATATATCATCGATTTATTATCGTGATACTCCTGTTAAAATAATAAAAATTTGAACAAGAAACTTAGTCCTGGAAGCTTTATTTATTTTATAATAACGTCTTTCAAAAGGCTGTAATACGAATACAAAAATATGCATTACAGGCTGTTGAAGGAATTTATTGTCCGAAATCTTGGCAAGCTTATACCTTTTTCAATAAAGAAATTTGTCACCTTTATCTTTGGTGTCGTATTA
Organism: Cordylochernes scorpioides; assembly: GCA_030710605.1. Taxonomy (NCBI): domain Eukaryota; kingdom Metazoa; phylum Arthropoda; class Arachnida; order Pseudoscorpiones; family Chernetidae; genus Cordylochernes; species Cordylochernes scorpioides. The sequence goes on from CP092866.1 coordinate 125,715,271, forward strand.
GCGATATAGAATTACTCTTTGAGCATTAAAAAAGGAATCCCATCAGTGATTCAAAATTATTGAACAATTACAACCCAAGTAACCAAACAGTCATCCAGCATCTTGTAAGTTTAACAATCAAACAACTTTATCCATGTATAGAAATTGCGGTATAATTGTCAAACTTCGTTCTACAATCATAAGCCGCATTATATTATAAATTACTTTATATAATATTCACGAACGGAAAAATATGTCCAGTGTAGCCTGGTGGACATGGCATCTGCCCGGTAAGCGGAACACTGTGGGTTCGATTCCCATGCCTGGACACTTTATTTTTCCGTTTATCATTACTCTTCAGAATTTATCCTTTCATACTTCATTCCTAAGGTTAGAAAGAATCGTTATTTCTCCTTAAAATAAATTTCGAATTTTCGTTCAAAAGAAACATTTGCGGTATAATTGTCAAATTTTGCTCTACAGACATGTGTTGAACTACGGCAAAAAAAGAAGTCGCAAACTTCATCACATCTTGTACCAAGTAAGCTTGGAAAGAGAGACTATGTAGAATAAAAGATCAAATAAATACTCTGGGAAGGACCTCTAAGAAAGAGGACATCGATTGCTTGAGGCATAGAGGGTAGTTATCAATAATGGAGTTGATTCAATAGAACAAGATGAGCTACGATGGCAGCAAACCCCGGGAGAACAGCTTCAGAAACCTGGATACCAAGTTCTTCGACCAGGTGGATGAACTACGTCACCAGTTCCTGCTATTGGTAGCGAAGATTTCAGCTTTCCTCAAGAACTTCTTCAACAAGAATTTCAAGAAATCCCATTATGAGGAACCAACAGGACTGACCAACGTTGAGATTGTCGGCCAGAAAGTCTTGGGGACCTTCAAACTTCCAGAAAGTCTTGCAGGGTCAAAGCTCCGAAGCAGATCGGGACGGCCATGGGAGGTGAGTCTGGAGATGGAGATGGATCAGAAGAGAGTCGGTGTCAGCGCAGAGTTCCATCTACCGACTTCTAGGATGAGGAAGGACGTGCAGTTTGAAGTGAGAAGAGCTGGGGATGTACTGACTGTCAGTGGACCTACAAACTCCAATCCTGACAGAAGGTCTGTGGTCTTCAGCATCGGCTCTGTCAGCATCCAACCTGCAACGGTCATCAAGCCTTGGGACGGACCCGACCTGGACGAGAGCATATTCAGCAAACGCTAACTCCCCACCAGTCCAACAATCCTTCTCAAGAAAACACCATCAATTTCATATCACAAAATTCTTTACAATTTATTAATCTTTTCCCGAATTTGATTTAATACCCGTTTCTATAATCTTTAAATCCTTCGTCAAAGATTGATTCTCCCACATAGAGGATCTTTTTACAATTAAAATGTTGAACTCGTGCTAACAAATTCATCAACAATCACTATAATGTAAAATAGTACAGAAGGTGAATTGTACTGCGATCAATTGGATAAATTAAGAAAACAGCATCTTTCGATCGTGTAACTAAAAGTTACTGATGGCTTGCACCACCTGTAGGAATAAGTATCAAATAATAGTTTTTAATTAGTGGTCAATTTTTCCATTTGATTATATAATTTATAGAAAATCACAATAAACTACGCTAACAACTATACCATATGTAACTATTTAAGAATTTTTCTGTAACTAGAGACAGACTTATGACCATCGTTGACAAAAGGTGTTGAGTTAGGCGATGATCATATTTAGATACGTACGTAAAGAAGAGATAGGCTCTCTAACATTATAAAGACATCTTCTAATCATGACTTGCACCATAGACAGAATAAATATTAACTAATCGTTAGTTTTTAATTATTCCAGAATTGGCCAAACACCCTTTCTTTTTTAATCAAGAAAAGCTAGCCCCTTTCGCGTTTCAGGCTGTTAGCCTTCATCAGCGTGGTGAAAGCTATACCTCAACGACAAAAAACCTAGTTTTTGAGGTATGATTTTTAAGATATATCAAAGACCTTTTTTGTCGTTAAGGTACAGCTTGCACCACGCTGATGAGGGCCAACAGCCCGAAACGCAAATGTGGTTAGCTTTTCTTGATTAATCAACAATGGGTATTTGGCCAATTCTGGAATAATTAAAAATCAACGATTAGTTGATATTTATTCCGACAGATGGCGCAAGCCATCAGCAAATTTTAGTTGCACAAGCAGGAGATGTCTTTATCTCTCTAATTTTAGAAAGCAGATCCCATCTTTAGATAAGCAAATCATTGCCTAACTCAACACCTGTTGCCAAAGATAATTATAGGTTAGTTTTCTACTTCCAGAAAAAAATGAAATAGTCACATTTTAGCGTAGTTTATTGTGATTTTCGATTAGAGGTATATATATTCAAATGGGAAATCACCATTGTATGCCTGCGCAAAAAAAAATATATTGGTAATTTGATTTTTTAAAAAAGAGCCCGTAATATTTTAAATTGATCATTGTATTTATCCATAAACACTGGCCGCAAAAAAAAAGCATCATCTATAAACACTTTAGAAATTTTCAGAAAATTTGCATAGTTAATAAAAGAATATTGAGGCAAGTAAATGATCGTTTTTTTCTGAAAGCGTAACTTTAATATAAGTGCATAAATATAGCCTTGTTTATTCATGAATAGATATATAAATAGCCTCCTAGCGCATCATTAATTTAAAGTTTATTTTGTAGAATGCCAAGAGAAAAGTGCGCCATACAAGAAAATTTCTGATTTTACAAGGGGCAGAATCATAGGCCTCAGAGAATGTGGAATTTCAATTAGAGAAATTTTTATTTAAGTAGGCTTCCAATCAAATCACAGTTGTAAGGATTTGGTCTTAGTGGTCAGAGGAATAGAAAAGTTCAAGAAAACCTGGCTTAGGTCGCGTTAGAGTAACAACAAAGAGATAAGATAGAAAGATTCAAAGGATGGTTGAAGCAGACAGGACAACAACTGTTCTAATGATTCAAACAGCTCTACATTTGAAGAATGAATCTTGACCATCTCTGAACACCTTTAATAACCTTCTTATTAAAGCAGAGCATCCTAGTTGCCGGCCTTAATTAAGAATTCCACTCTCTGCCAGACATAGAAATTGTCTCATTCAACCACCTTCCACCAGACCTTTTCGAGAACACAACAAACCGTCGTATTCCCCCCAGATCGAGTGAAGCGTTCCTACATTTAACACCCGAAAATGTTACCGATCTTTAGCCACCTAATTGTCCTGGATGTTTCGTTAAGATCATAACTTTCTAGAAACGCATCTAACAAGATATTTTAAAATTTATTTTTTCTTTTCAAAATGCGTGCTAAATCAACATTACTTCATTACACACACTTAAGAAAAATCAGCAAATACATTCGCAGGCTAGCTGTCTGATTGGTCAACGGTCACTTGAGACTATAAACCTCCACTTCGTAGCGGAATATTTGTCACCCTCTCCCCTCGCCGTCTAATAATGTATTCCCACAATTTTATTAGTTGACACCTTCTCACGCTGCCCCTTGCTGGCAATAAAGTCTTCTCCCCCAACTTAATTACATTTATACACCACTTGTGAATCTACCTAGGCCACTTCTCACAATGAATCACCCTACCATCTGTTCTATTCAAATAACACCACATACATATGTTGTAATATATTCCAATATATATCTATGTCTCCATGTATTGCATAGATGTATATGTAATTGCCAAAATGCCAAATAAAATCGAGTGAGTGACAGTCGGCGCCGGAAAAGGGTCCGAAAAACAAGTCGGGTATGCCCCCTTCTTACGCAAGCAGATTAGTCCGCTTTGAGACACGATATTTGACAGACCCCTCTAGACAAATCTTCCCTGACCGGCGTCGGCTACACTTGCTCTCTCGCCATCTCTGTGGTGACATCTAAAATGTCTCGTCCTTGTGTAATCCCAACCACGCCTGAACCCACTCTAAACATTGTGGCCACCACGACTGTAACCAACATGCCACACTGCATTCATCCAACAGGATAACAACTACTACATTACTACACATATATATTGTTCTGAAAATAAAAAAATCCATACTTAAATCATTAGATAGCAAAAAGGCATATATTAGATTGAATAAAAGATTTATTTGCCGATATTTCGACTGGCTGAACGCCAACCATTATCGAGGCATTACATTTTTGTATACACAAACTCAGCTCCGCATAGTGTTTTTTTTTTTTTGCTTATCCCTAGTACACGTGTTACAGGAAATGATAATCATGGTGGGTAGTTAGCGACTGCTTTTTACTGTAAGCGCACCACATGTCTACACATGTGAAAGCAGTTCGACTTTGCACTTACAAATGTGCCAGAGCCCCGTTTGGCTACTTGCACTCGCTGGTGGGGTTGGACTTTTGCAAGAATCGGGGGGCCATTGGAGCATTTTTTTTTAAGAGAAAAAAGTGTCCAATGCGGGGATCGAACCCGGGTCGTAGTGGTCGTAAACCAAACGGTTTAACCAGCCTTCCACCGACCCCCCCCCCCCCGCATAGTGTTATAATTTGAAATGATTTCAACTGTGATATTATAACACTATGCGGCGCTCAGTTTGTGTATACAAAATTGTAATGCCTTGATAAAGGTTGGCGTTCAGCCAGCCAATAATTGGCAAATAAATCTTTTATTAAATCCAATATATGTATTTTATTATCTAATACATACATATATACATACATTTACACATATATTATATTCAAATAGCATTACATACACACATAACACGCATGTTTCACTCTTATAGAAATCTCGACACAACACAAGGTACATTATAGTTACAAAATACATAGTTACAATTCATCACGACAATAAAGACTTATCCAAATATATGGAAACTTCCATTCCTCATCCAGACTGTCACAAAGCAAGTTGACACTTCCCTCTTTCTTTTGGGCTCCTGAGATACGGACATCCCTTCAGTGAAGGCCTCGTCTGGTATATATATTTCCTATACTATTCTAAACTTTGTAAAATCTCTCTTTTGACCGTTGACTGGATGTCAATAAACCATTTTTTAATTGTCAATTGTCACTCCACTCTTTCCAATATATTCACAAAACCTATTTGGTCGCAGAAGTTACAGCCTGCACCACGCTGATGAAGGCCAATAGCCCTTGATTTATCAAGAAAATGGGCTGGCCAAATATCAATAAATAGGTTAAATTAATGTTTATGTTGATTTCTGTTCCTACTATATGGCGCTCTGCTATTCAAAAACGTTCATGTTAGTGGTTAGGATAGGCCTAATTTATTTAAATTACTTATTCTATTTACAAACCTCTACATTAGTAACCTTTTGTGTTCCGAATTTGTTTTTTCTTTTACACGTATCCTAATCTATAGATAAAGGTATCGTTAATTCCACCAGATCCAGGATAGAGTAGAAAACCTTTAATACACTCGCACCACTGACAAGAAAACAAGCCTTGTTAAATAATTCACAGATGTTTAGGCATCCTTTCAGCAAACAAAACACTATACAGAGTTAACAAAGTTTTCTGTTTTCACAAACACCTTATAATTAATATTAAGGCCGCACTGTCACGAATTCATCCCACACCAATCTCTATCCTTTCACTTATTTACCTCACACATTTCTGGAAAAGCGAAGTCCAGTTTTAAGTAACCATTGCTGAGATTACATCAGACGTGGAAATTTACTAAATTATCACGTGAACCCCTTTCCGGGGATCTTCCACAAGTCATTAGTGAGTTTTACGACCGCCTCCGGATGACCGACATCTCATAGCAGGCCCTCCTGGACCTTGCCTGTTTCATGCCGCTGGTTTCTCTTAGATGCCATCTAACCTGCCTCATCCTTTGTTTATTAACCTAGACGCCGAAAACCACGAGCCCCCTCGACTGCTATTGTTTTTGGTACGACATATATATATCTAATACGATGAATATGTAATTTAGAAACTATAACGCAGTATTTTAAGACACTTTATCCGCTTATCATTACTCTTCACAATTCATCCTTTCATACTTCATTCCTAAGGTTAGAAATAATCGCTTTTTTCCTCCTTAAAATAAATTCGATTTTTCGTTTAAAAGAGAAACACATGCGGGATAATTTTCAAATGTCGTTCTACAATCATAAGCCGCATATATTGTATTATAAATAAAAAAAAAGAGACATTTATGTTAAAGAACTGAGGAGATGGTGGTTGCGTGATGTGTTGGTGTGGCTTGTGAAAGGCCGCTGATAAAAATTAAAATTAATTTATTTAAAGCCAGAAATATATAGAGAGAAAAGAAGCAACGGTTGAAGTAACGCCGTTGGGAGCAGCCTTGTTGTTATGACGCCAGTGGCCAGCAAAAAGTGTCGGATGACGCCCCGCGCGCATGCGTAGTGTATTCTCCCAGCTTGCGCTTGCCTGAAGCATAGAGGGGCCGCCACTTTATTGCCCGTAGTATGTGTATTGAAACTTGTCCAGTTCACGCTCGCTGAAGTAAAGTGTGGGTCGCCACAGAACCATGCCTATTTAACAACTTTTAGAACTTATCAATCATTTCTCTCTCTCTCTTTTTGCCTTTTATACATTCTTATTTAATACCCAGCAATTTCTATTAAGAGTCTAATTAAGACCTAACTAAAATTTATTATACTAAATCTCATTCAAGGCTTTCCTGACCTGATTACAACAATACTGATATGGGAACTATTTGGAAACAAAGCATTGCGCGTTTAGGACCAATGAATGGAACCTTCTGTTTCTTTGGAAATGAATAAGATCGAGAATAGACTTATAAAGATAAAAGTCACCTCTCCCGTCAAAATAGACGTCAAAGCTAGACGCCATCTATTGACCATCGCCGCAAACTAGCCACACACTAGTGACAAAGCCACAAAAAGCATGCTCATATATTATTAATATAGATAGGAAGAAAACATGTGTGAAATTGTATTATTAAAAAGAAAGCAAAAAATTAATTAAAATCAAATAAATTTTGTAAATATTTCGGCAGATATATGTTGCTACATGCGGCCGATTACGACGCATGCGCTGTTAAATTACGGTATCTTCTGCTTTTATATACTCAAGTATTAAATATAAGAATGAACCCTGATTTCTTTAAAAATCAAATGTTAATTTAGATTCAGAAACATCTTTTAAATTAATATCTCCACTTTCAATTTTCGTATAATAATAATTAGAGATTATCAATAAAACAAACAAAAACCTTTATTCGTTGAAGTCTCAAAACTTTCTATAATGTCGTCTTTATTACCTTCTTAAAATAAACGATATTCATAATCAATTCAAAAGATCTTTTCATAAATATTAAACACACTCTTTAATTAACCATTATTTCCTCGAAATATTCGTTTGGAATTTGAAAAGGGGAAAAGACTACTGTGTTCAACACCACTTCAAAAACAACAAAAAAAAGTCTCCATTTAGAAGGATTCAATTAAAAGGGGAGAATTCTAAGAAATACGATTTGTTAATTAATGAGGTAGTTTATTGAATAACGCTAATTAGTTATTCTTAAGAACGTTTTCTGTTGATGGGGGGTTTTGAAAAAAAAAAACTTTCGGAAAAGCTAAGTCTAATCCAATAACAATCCGAGATTGGAACAATTACCTTAAAATGGAAATTTCCACTAACGCTATCCTCTATTTATCCCAATCTTACCTTACTACGTCAAAGATGGTTAATTACTCCATTGTTTCAAGTAGTTTGTTCAAACTCCATTGTTAGTTAACACACACCGAACTTTAACATCTTCGCGTTATTTGATACAAATCTTAATTAATCAGTAATCTCTAATTGATTTGATGTTAACGACTCTGAAATATAAGGTTATTTCAAAAGTTCGTTTTTCTTAAAACATTGTTTTTCTTTTTAATTTGCGAATTAATTGTTAGTAATTAAGTTGACAAGTAAAACTTATTGATAAAGTATTTTTTTTATTAGGAAAACATATATTTATATTTTTAAAAAATTGGATATAGCCAGGTACATTTCGCTAGTCTTCGATATATTTACATTAGAAAAATCTCTGAATATATTTAAGAATTATTATAAAATAAATGAAGCTTCCAGGGTTAAGTTTCTTGTACAACTTTTTATTTTCAATCTTTCGGACTTGTCAGTCCTTCAACAGGATTATCACGATAACAACTTAAATACAATTTTTATATACACATTAATATATACATATTCCAAATACTTATTATTAATTGAAAGAAAAATATATTACATTATTTCTGTGTGAAAAACAACTTTCTGAAAATATACGTGCGTGGTGGATGATACATGCTGGTTGAATGATATCTCGAGACTTCAAATTAAATTTTATAAATTTGTGAACTATTGTGTTATATATAGAAGACTGCCTACATCTATGAGAATATTAAGAATTGCTTAAGGCTGAAATGTAACTACCATAGATTTTAAATCTGTAAAAATGAGGAGTTTCATTACCAAAATAGAAAACCTTTTTCTGCAAACTATACGGTGAGCTAAAACTAGAGTTACAAACTTATATTGAACCTGAATTATAGCTCTGGAGGATTTCATCTATCAGAGATATTATAGGTATAAAAATTATAATTAAATATTTGTATATCACTTGCTCTCTCGTTGTACTTCTACATATTGTAGCAAGGGCCGACTTCATGAACAGGAAGCTCGTGCCAGCGCCTGGTTGTTTCACGCGAACGCACGCGCTCGTGATTCTTTTTTCTTTTCTCTCATATGAACAACTGTATAAACTTCGTCCTCAACACCCTAGCCAAGGTATTTGAGCGTTGCATTTTGGCTCGACTACAATGGCTAGCAGACCAGCACAATTGGTTTTCACCCCTCCAATTTGGATTTGTTCCTTGCCGTTCGGCCGAAAACGCCCTAGCTGCAATAAACCAATTCATAGACAGGGACATGGAAGAGGGGGAGAAAACACTAGTTATCAGCCTAGACATTAGAAGAGCCTTCGACACCGTACATAGGTATTCTATCATTGAAGCCCTACGAGAGGTTAGCTGCCCTGAGGAATTACTACAACTAATTACCAGCTATTTAATAAATAGAAAAATGGCCTATAGCGTATGGGGACACACTGCTCACATTCTGTCACTCCGTGGAGTCCCACAAGGAGCGGCTTTAAGTCCCTTCCTCTTCAATATGATTGCAAGAAAAGCATTTACTTTGCAAAAACCTAGAAAGAGCGAATTAGTGGGCTTCGCAGATGATTTCACACTAATGGTGCAGATGGCCCCAAAGCTTCCTAAATGTCAAATAAACAACTTTCTTGAAAATTTCTCACAATGGTGCAGAAGGCATGGAATGTTGGTAAATCCCCACAAGACTCAAGCATGCATGCTTTACAGAAACAAACCAAGATGGCCAAACAAGGACAGCATCCGATTTCTTGACCAGCCCATTGCAATCAACAAAACAATTAAAATCCTTGGTATTACCTTTGATTCAAAGAGACAATTTATCAAACATCTCAATAGCAGTTTACTCAAATACCGATGGATACTCCCAAGGCTCACTAGCACCATCAAAGGGCAATTTGGTTCAACCTTCAGTTCCGGACACAAAATTTACAAGAGAGTCGTTCTCCCAGCGCTACTGTATGGCTCTGGTGTATGGGGAAAACGTGCATATGACACTAATGGGGCTCGCAAGCTACGTAGTCTCCACTACAAATATGCGAAAGCAATAATAAGAGGTGGTCCATGCACACCGACAATACCAGCTATTTCATTGACGGGTTGTCCCCCACTCGATATCTCTATAAAGGCCCACATAGAATATTTAAAAACTTTGAAAACGGGCCACTACGAATCACGCCCAAGTCCTTCCCTTTTACCCTATCCTCCATTACGGAAGATAATCTATTTTACTAAATCACTACAACTAAATGTCACCACCATTTACACAGACGGATCCCAATCATCAGAAGGAGTTGGGGCTGGAGTCATCCTACCACCTCCTCTACAAACCATACAACTTAAACTCCACCAGGAGTGCTCAACGTTCCAAGCTGAACTACTTGCCATTCTTTACGCAACAAAAATCACCATGAATTTCCCGAAAGAACACTTTATCATTGCCTCACACTGCCAATCAGCTCTATCAGCCATATGTAGGTCTTAGCCCCCAAGAACACAACTAATTGCGGAAATAATCTACAACCTGCATTTTTCACCAAATGTGCAACTCTGCTGGATCAAAGGCCACAGCGGTATTCCAGGAAATGAACTGGCGGATCAGGCGGCAAAGGCTGCAGCACATTCTAATCTGCCACTATCTTTACCCACCCTCCCAAAGAGCGTCGCGCGCGGTAAAAAAAGAACAGATAGCCCTCAAAATGTGGACAGACCTCTACATCCAAGATTACTCCACCAGAAATCTACGAAGATTTGCTGCTACCCCCGAAACTACTCCTCCAAATGCTTCGAAACATCAAGCATGGATCTACCTCCACAACAATCATAACCGGCCATGGTTACATTCAGGCAGACCTTGCAACGGTATCGAAAGAAGACCCAACTTGCCCCCACTGCCAAGATGAAGACCAAATCGTAGACCACCTCCTCTTCACTTGCCCAACCTTCCAATACCAAAGATTCCAGACAGCCACTCTCCTAGGTATCACCAACATATGTCCAGCATCCCTAGAAAATCTCCCAAGAAAGAAATCTGCCTGGCGACAACTCATTAATTGGACTTCCACTGGCATTGTATATAAATCCAAGAAGACTTAGGTCAGAAGGACATCCCGGGTAGTTGGCGACTTCTGTACGCTCCAGGAACCTGGGTTACTTAAATAAATAATAATAAACTTCATATAAATTTCTCTCGCTTATTAAATTGTTCTTAATTTCCATACGACTTGCTAATTATTTAATCACTACATTTGGTGGAGAAGCCGGGTACTATTCCGACAAGATAAATCTGGACGGTGTTTTAAGAAGAAGCCGACGTTTGTAAAGCTAATCGCCATACGACTTGCTAATTATTTCATCACTACAATATTGTCATGCATTATGCTTTATCTTCACGCCCGTTGAACGATGTCATTCCAAAGCTAGCAGAATGTTCTACACAAGAATCTCCTTTTTGTTCTTTTATATTATCACAATATAGTTGTGGTGGTTTTTGCGTGATGTGTTGGTGTGGCTTGTGGAAAGGCCGCTGATAAAATTATCATTTATTTATTTAAAGCCAGAAATATATAAAGAGAAAAGAAGTAACGGTTGAAGTAACGGCCGTAGGGAACTAGCCATGTTGTTTACCGCACCAGTCGCTATAAAGTTCCGGATGACGCCCGCGCATGCGTAGTGACGTGTTCTCCCAGCACGTGCTTGCCGAGGCATAGTGGGGCCGCCACTTTATTGCCCGTATTATGTGTATTGAAACTTTGTCCCAGTTCGCTGAAGAAAAGTGTGGTCGCCACATAGTAATGGTAATCAAAAAGTTGTTCTCTACATAAAATATATTTGAATTTTAAAATTAATCTTTAGATGAAAAAATACTAGTAGCTTACTATTGAAAAGTTTGTATACTAATGGTAATGGAACACTATAAATGGTTATTCCTGTAATGTATAATCATCATAGTAAAATAGATCAAGTTCAAAACATTTCCTCTTCTTTATCCTGAAGTCGATATATATTAGAAAATAAAAAGAAATTTCATCTGAAAAACAACTTTACACTAAACGTTGATAAATTTCATTGGAAAATTATATTTGTTACGTTTGCCTGTGTGTGTGACCATTTGATTATTCCTTCCATGCAAGAAATCGAACAATACTAGCAGGTTAAAGAATAAAGAAAGCATATCCTGACCAGGAGCACATGTGCTTTTCAGAAGGCAGAACGTCATCTGGTGGAACAGAAATCAACTAAACATTGATTTAACCTGTTCCCTGATATTTGGCCAACCCAATTTCTTGATAAATCAAGAAAGGCCATCCACGAACGCTTTAAAGAATGTAAAATCTAGCTTATGTGAAGTTTTAATCAAACATGCCAGCTAGATTTATACTCCCGTGCTTATTAACCTTTGAAAATAATTCGCATTGCTACAAGTTCTACCTGTTTTACATATATTCGTACTTTTATTAAGCCTATTACATATATATTACCGTATATTTACGAATATATATACAATTAAAAAAGCATATATTGAATCAAAATATCATTTTTTAACCAATATTTCATTTGGCTGAACGCCAACCTTTATCAAGGAATTATAACATATTACTGTGTGCCAATAACAAACTCGGCGCCACATAACGTCAATAGAATTAAGTTTTTAAAATATTTTTTAAAACTTAATTCTATTGACGTTATGTCGAGCTGAGTAAAATAAATGATATTTTGATTCAATACATGCCTTTTTTTATTTGAAGATTTATTTATGGATTGCTCTATTTTCAAAAGGAATTTAAATGTTCAGCAATGTCACTATGTTCAACCACCATAATCTGATCAAATACGTACAACATATCTATGGCCAGGGATTCTGACTTTTTATTGAAACAAAACAATCAACTGAGGAAACACAATCAACTGAGGTAAGTCCTATTCACCTATACCAAGGTAAATTATACTTTGATATTTACTCTGTTCTTTGTTTTATATACTCCTTGTTGCAATAGTAAATGATCAATTCAATTGTTCTTTTATCCTGCCTCCTGAAATAATCCAGAAGAATATTATCAATTACGATTGGAAGCAAGGACTTTCTCTTAGAATCCAGGCCAACGCAGTCCATGTATAGAACCTTCTGAAGGTTTGTATCGGAAGAAAGATCTTTAATTGCGCATATCACCAAGATATCATTGTCCCAACTGTAATTCTCAACTGATCCAGAAACTAATCTTTTCTTCTTCAAATAGTTATAAGCAATAATTCTATCATTTTCGTTATTAGGTAAGGATAGAAGAAGGACTGTGATATGATGTTCTTTTGCCTCTATGTGAACGTTCATCTTGCTAGGGGGTGGTTTGATGATCTTCCATATGGTGTTCTCAAGACCGATGGTCATTGTTTCCTTGTAGTACTTGCCGGCGATCTGCTTCTTCTCCAACTCTTCTTCGTTGTAACTTGGCGGGTATCCTCGGTAGTTGGAAGCAATCTTGAAGGTCTCATTCCAGAACGATTCCTTGTACTTCACATGAAGCACATTGCTTTTCTCAGTAATCTGAACAGAAAATGCAGATTCAACAAAATCTTGTTTCCTACGTTCATCCATCCTCGAAAGAAGAAATATAGAAGTGAATCTTACAAGTTAGATTACTAGACTTCTAATAATTATGAATATCATCTCGTGGCTTTATATACATTTGCAAATAATTGCTATATATGTAAATATTCATATCTCTATTACTAACAAGTTATAAACATTGATATGCAAAAATGTCTTAAATCGATATTACTCATAGTTAAATACATAACTTAAGGTTTATTTTTTTAGAGTATGAAAATAAAGATTTACAAAGATATTTTTACGGGGTGTTTAACGGTTTCTAGACGACTGAAAGAGAGAGATAGCTTATTAAAAACAACGGAACTTACCTCCAAACGTCGCCTTCCAATTTTGGGCTATCATACCACGAGTTCAACTACAGCTGTGCTTGGGAGATACTCTTCTGCTGATACGTCGTGTCTCGGCCCCCGACTAGAAGTCACCTCCTGGCCACCTCGCGGGTTGAACTAGCCCCTCTGACGTCAAGCCCCCTCCTACCTCGAAAAACAATGGCTGGAATAGCCTTGTTGTCACGTATTATCATCCCACTGTCCTGCCATGATGTCACCACCATGTCAACACTCTACAATATATACGGACTCAATGACTTACAGCTCATGTTGGAATTCCTAGAAATGAGCTAGCAGACTCTCTTTCAAAGTCTGAAGCTCTTGGCTACCCTGAAGCCAGAAATTCTACAACCCAACTAGACGAAAGAGACCTCCTTCGTACCATCAAAACCCAATGCAATCAAAAATGGAAATTTACTGCTGCACATGACTGGTACAGAGCAGGAAGGACAAGCACCAGTTATGTCCTTCCAAGGGAACAAAGGTCTTCGATTTCCAGACTTAAGTCTGGTCATCTACGGACAATGTCTTTCCAGAATGATTGCAAGGTTTTCCTACTATGTATTAAGTGTCAACCTGCAACCCCAAACCACATCATTGACTGTATTGACTCATCCATTGATGAGCTCTACTCATCCCCGGCAGACACCATCAAAAGTTTCAATCTCTACAAGCTTGATACCCTAATATGATTGAGTGGAGATAAGAAAGAAAAAGAAGAATTTATACCAATGTTAGATTTTACAACAATTATAACTTTTATAATGATGCTAAATTTTTGGCAATGGTAGCCTTTTAGCAATTCTATCTTCTATAACAATTATTACTTTCGTGACAATGGTAGTTTTTATAGCAATGCTATCTTTTATAGCAATTGTGGCTTTTTAACAATTATAGCTTTTATAGAAATTGTATTTTTCTGCAAGATTAGCTTTAATAAAAATGCTAGCTTTTATAGCAATTGTATCTTTTATAAGGATCCTATCTTTTATAACAATCTAGCTTTTATATTAATTGTAGTTTATAGCAATGGTATCTTTCATAGCATTGGTAGCTTTTATATATTAGTAGCTTTTATAGGAATTGTTACTTTTATAGCGATGGTATAGCGATTTATAGAAATGAAAGCTTTTAAAACATGGGGAGCTTTTAGAAAGCATAATGGTTGCCTTTACTAAAATACTAGCTTTTATAGGAATTGTTGATTTTATAATTGTAGATTTTATAGAAATAATAGCTTTTATAGCCGTGTTAGGTTTTCAAGCACATTCTGTTTAACGGATTGAATAGGTCTGAGGAAGTTAGCCCTCAAAAAAGAGCTTGCTGAATTTATAATAAACAAGACGAATGACCCGGCTTCGCCCGAGAATTCCCCCGAGTGCAATTTCATTCATACTGAAAGTACATCAATAATAAATAGTAGAAGTGCCATAGAATAGCAATACAGAAGTAACACATAAACCACAGGCAAAAAGTGTGTGTGATGGCAAAAAATGTATCATATTAGTGTTTAGGTATTTGATTTAATTATTTTTTGTAATCCATTTAGTTGTTTCAAAATAAATATAGTTTAAATAGATAACAGCTTTTCCACCCAACCCTCGAGGTACCCGCTCCAGCGCATTAACCCTTGAAATTGCATGAGTTGAGTGAGTTGCTGAATTTATAATAAATAAGACGCAAATTGCAATTTGACCTTTAATTTTACTTTTATTAAGGACCATTATTTATTTTTAAAATTGACTAGATGTTTGTATTCTAAATATAGTGAAGATGGCGCTTTAAACAGTTTTAATATAAGTACCTATATGGGTGTGTATATAGTGCTACCTCTGATAATTCACACATTCCATTAATCCTGGTTTTATCCAAGGTACCGCCCACTTGTATCTAAACTCTTCTTCTTCTTTCTAATCTCCACAATCATGATTGGGTAAAGTAGAATGCGTCTGCCTTTGTAATTAATACTGGGAGCACTACTCAGTGGCAGGCCGACTTAGCTCCAAAAGAAATGGCCGCCTCTGACATGAGGAACAGACGCCATGTACAGCCGCTCCTAACATGGAGTACAAACGCTGCTCATCCTGTATCCCTGGATTAGGAGCCCTTACAGGGTACTATCAGCCGGGCCAGCTGATCCAGGTTTTTTAGTGAGCTTGTTACTGCTCCTCCTCCTCCTTTTTCATACGGGCTTGGTACCGGCAAAGGCAGAGTTGCATCTAAACTAATGTGGACAAACTCAATAATTTGAATTTTTACTATTTTTTATGAATCTATATTTTCGGTGTATCTTCAAATTAACATCGAATATCAACACACATACAAATTCTCAAAATGTTTAGCATTAGTCTGATATTATCATTTATTATCATCTTTGAACTATCGTAAAGATAGAGGCTGCCTGACCGGCATTCATAGTTCTTCAAATTAAAGATACTTCGGCCAGTAAATCTTTTTATTACCTCGACGTTTCGATAAAAATCTATTGTCCTTGTCAGGTGTGAACAAAAATTAAAACATTTGGCAAAGCGCTAAAAATGATTCTCTTTGAATATCTTTGAACTAATATATTAGAAAAGATTTTTGAAATTTAATTCAATAAACTATAGTATTCAAAACTATTATAAAGGCGTATGCTTCTTTCAAAAATTAAGCAATTTTATAATGCCCTTACTGCAATGAAAAACTAATGGGAGGGCCTGGCTCATCAGAAGATTAAACTGGCGAAATCGCTGGTAGGGTTCACCACTGATGAGCCAGGGACTCCCATTAATTTTCCATTGCAGTAATGGCAGTAGAAAATTCTTAAATATTTAAAAGAATCATACGCGTCTATAATAGTTTCGTATTATCATAAGAGATGGCCTGCTAATGTATCAAATTATAGTATTCCATATATATTATGTCAATAGTTCACTAAACACCCCTAAGCCGCCTTCCATAGAAAATACAGGGTATATCCCAAACCAACACAATACAATAGTAGAGCGGTCTAGAGATTAATTTGGCGAAACCGCTGATAGAGTTCACTATTGATGAGCCAAGCCCTCTCATTCAATAACTCATATCATTGCAGTAAGGTCTGTAGAGATAATATTTGATGATATTATTTAAAATAAACTCATTGCCAGTAAATTTATTTGTACAACTTTTTAATGATAGATGGCAAATAAATTTATAAATTTAAATCATATTATATATATATCATATTCATTTAAATTTAGAATAATAATTATTTTGATTGTTCGTCTATCGTTTCTACTTCTTCAATCATACCGTGATCCCACCGAAGCATTCTTTCCTTCAAGTCGGACTTATGGCACAAATTCCTTGTTAGCAAAACTGAGTGAATTTACAAACTATCAGACTTTGTAAAACGACATTTGAAAATTATCCCGCATGTGTTTCTTTTAAACAAAAAATTGAAATTTATTTTCAAGGGGAAATAACGATTATTTCTAACCTTAGGAATGAAGTATGAAAGGATGAATTGTGAAGAGTAATGATAAACGGAAAAATAAAAGTGTCCAGGGATGGGAATCGAACCCACAGTGTTCCGCTTACCGGGCGGATGCCATGTCCAATAGGCTACCCTGGACATATTTTTCCGTTCGCAAATAATACATAAAGTAACTTATAATACAATATAATATAATGCGGCTTATGATTGTAAAACGACATTTGAAAATTATCCCTCATGTGTTTATTTTAAGCGAAAAATTGAAATTTATTTTTAAGGAGAAATAACGATTATTTCTAACCTTAAATATGAAGTAAGAAAGGAGATGAATTGTGAAGAGTAATGATAAACGGAAAAGACACAGACTTCTCTGTATGAGTTATATCAAAATTTGATTACAAGATTTGTAGACGAACATGAATAGTATTTCAAGTAGGTCTTTCAATAATGTTTCCCAATCACAAAACTGTGTTGATAAAGAGAAGGGAAAATACAAAAGAATATGTACTGTATCCCAGTTTTTATTTGACTGAAGCTATTAATTTCAATGAAGCTGAATATATAAATCAACAGTAAAATACAATAATTCAGAATTATAAACTTTTTCGAACTCTAAAACAATATTAAGAGAAAGACATCTAATCGTGAAACCAAAAGCTTCGATTAGTTGAAATTTATGCCGACAGATGGCGCAAGCCATCAGCAACTTTTAGTTCCACGTTCAGGAGATGTCTTTCTTTTAATTTATTCACCTGATTCCAAGACAATATCACTTTAATACCATTTTTTTGATAACAATATGTTCACTCCCAACGTACTACTATTGAAGGAATAATGAAGTTTGTATATCTTCCTTTGTTCCACTTGGCCATATGACCTGATAGAGAGAAACGTGGATGCGGGCGTCGTATTAAGGCGCTGCATAAAAGTAAACTGACCAATGGGAATTGCCTGCCTCAATTTATACTTATAATAAAGCATATATATGTTGTAATATATTCCAATATGTACTTATATCCCCATGTGTTATATAGTTATAGTATAATTACCAAAACAAAATAATAAAATTCGATTGAGTGACAGTCGGCGCCAGTCAGAAGGAAGGTCTCCGAAAAACATGTCGGGGTACCAGATGTGCCCCCTTTTCTCAAAAACACATCAGTCCGCTTTGAGACACGATGATTGACAGACCTGCCTTGACTGGTGTCGCGTTTACTTTTTCTCTCGCTTTTATAAGGTGACATCCAACATGCCTTGTCCTTTTGTGTAATTCATTTCACTCTTGAAAACACTCTGAAGATTGAGGCCATAAAGACTGCATCCAACATTCCACACTACAGTCATCCTACAGAATAAACTACATTACAGTATATAAATGTTATATAAAAAAATATTAGCTTGATTTTTGATTATCTTGATTATGCTATGTAATCTTTTGCTGGTTCTTTTTAGGACTAATGGTCTTGGTATGCAGTCGTGGCAAAATCTTGAAACTATAATAATAAAAATAATGAAGATTAGAAATAGCTTTAATTTAACTCATGGAATATATAAAAAACATAATTTGATTAAAGTACTGCCATGCTAAAGTGTAAGAGTAAAAAAATGGAAAACTTATTTACATAATGTACAAAAGGATTGAGCCGGCCATCGGGAAACAACAACAATGAGTTTTTATAGGGGAAGCGTGACCTCTGGCGGTCGATTTAACAAAATTTGAATCTATGAAATATAATTTCAAATAAAATAATATTTTTATATAATATATATATGTAGTAATGTAGATTGTTTTATCCTGTAGGATGAATGTAGTGTGGCATGTTGGTTGCAGTCGTGGTGGCCATTGATTAGAGTGGGTTCAGGCGTGATTGGGATTACACAAACGGACAAGGCATGTTAGAAGCCACCACAGAGATGGCGAGAGAGCAAGTGAAGCCGACACCGGTCAGGGGAGATCTGACGAGAGGGGTCTGTCAATCATCGTGTTTCAAAGTGGATTAATCTGTTTGAGTAAGAAGGGGGTACACCTAAAAACCTGATATTTTTTCGGACCTTTTTCCTCTACTGGCGCCGTCTGTCACTAACTCGAAATTTTATTTGTCACCCTGGAAATTACATTATAACCATACAACACATGGGGACATAGGTATAAATTGGAATATATTACAACATATATATGTAATATTGTTGCAATGTGCTGACGTATGGATGAACTGGCAGTTGTGTACGTGAGGCGAGGGTTGGTGATCTTCCCACACGCGGACAACAAGAAGCAGAGGCATGGCTAGATGTTAGCACAAAGAGGGATCGGGGACAGCCCACGGGACAGAGGTAGAGGCCATGACACCAACTTTGATGTTTATCACCGAGACATGGAGGGAGAGTGTGTGTGAGAGAGAAAGGCTGAAGCGGACTGCCGAGCAACACCTCTAGAACATCTGCTGACCCCCTGCCAAAACTTGTCCTGCTTACAGGCGGGTCTCTATAAGAATGTCCTTCGGGACCCCACAAGGGCTGGGCGTTGCCTTTTTCCTCCCCTCTGTCCCTGCTGCCACCAGCTGACCCCTCTCTTTTTCGATCTTCATTTTGACGTCACCAATTTCAGTTTATATACAAAAAGGGTGTACAGGTTATATTAATAAAGATATAGCATATATACAAAATATGGGGTGGTAGCAAATAGAAAGTGTAATTATTATACAGTTTAAAATATACGTTATATATATAATCACTTGTTTTCTCTTATTTTAAAGCACCGCAGCCCACAACAAGACCAAACTCCATCCCTACAAGAAGGCAATGTTCAGTTCAGTAAACGGCAGTTGAAGGGGGCCCAGAGTGTATTCCCATCTTAGATTTCAGCGCCTTAATTTCCTCCCGGAAATAAGAAATTCCCCCTCAGCTCAATCAACGTCGGAGCGATGGAACAAATTAAGATATCCTGTTCTCAATACATGGGCGGAGAATACATTTAAACCTCCCATGAGAGACCACTTTCCTGAACGAATACGTTTGTAGAATAACTTGTCTTGACATGATTCAACCTCTAGTGAACGGCCACATTCAGGAGAGTCCAAAAATATCAGTTTTTGGAAGTATCTTATTGAATATTCTTGTATATTTTGTAAGCACGTGGCTATTTATCTCTCACAAGAAATCGATAGATCGATGTCTGTAATCACATGATGTCATCTTTGAACATCCAAACCTACCTTGTTGTCGTGTCCAATGAAGAGCCTCAGATGTTCCCATGCATCTCTATCACAGCAGTCGCAATGTCCACTATCTTGAGTGTGTAAAGCTGCTGATCTGGGTCCATGTCAATTTTCTGTTGTTGTTATTGTGTCCAATGAAGAGCCTCATATGTCTTCATACATCTCTATCACAGCAGTCGCAATGTCATAAATATTGGGTGTGTGAAGCTTCTGCTCTGGGTCCATGTCAATTTTCTGTTGTTGTTGTGTCTAATGAAGAGCCTCAGATGTCTCCATACATCTCTATTACAGCAGTCGCAATGTCCTCTATCTTGGGTGTGTAAAGCTGCTGCTCTAGGTCCATGTCAATTTTCTGTTGTTGTTGTTGTCGTGTCCAATGAAGAGCCTCAGATGTCTTCATACATCTCCAACACAACAGTCGCAATGTTCTCTATCTTGGGCGTGTAAAGCTGCTGTTCTGGGACCATGTCAAATTTCTGTTGTTGTTGTCGTGTCCAATGAAGAGCCTCAGATGTCTCCATACATCTCCAATACAGCAGAAGCAATGACCTCTATCTTGGGTATATAAAGCTGCTGCTCTGGGTCCATGTCAATTTTCTGCAAGGCTTGGAGTTGTTTTATATTCAAAGACATTGTCGAAATCAACTAAGTATTCTCTTGGCTGTACTCTCTGTATGAAATGTCTTTTTTTTTTCGAAAATAATCCTATTATATATAATACCATTAAGAGATAGTTCAAAATATAAATATTTTAAAACTAATTTAAAACATAATGGGTTTGTTTTCAATATACATTTAATAAATAAATAGATAAAATAGAATAGAGGAAAAAACTCCAGCCGAACATCGGCTGTTACACGTCATATGCTGAGTAGAAAAAAAGGAATAAGCAAATATATATATATAGAAGATATAAGTAAAATAAATTTTATCTTCTATATTTAATTTAGATTTAGCTTGCTAATCTAATAGAATTCTCTATAATATTGAGACGTTACAGAAACAATTTTCAATTGTACATAAATTCCTTTAAAATGTTACTTTAATTTTTCATATGTTTATTTTCAATTTCTTTTTCTCATTCATCAAAAGTCAATGATGTACATACTAAATTGTAAAAACTCAATAAAAACGATATGTAAAAATACACATAAACAAATGGCTTGTAAAAGAAAGCTGCAATAAATGAGTTTAGGCAAAATGTCTATTTCATTAACAAACATTTCACTTTTAAAATAATAAACTTTAAAATTAAAGTTTTACAAAACTAAAATTAGCGTTTTAAAAATAAAAACGTGGCATTTGGCGCAGTCGAAAAGGATACGAAGAAAAAGAAAATGGCGGAAAATCCAAACAACCGGTTGCAAAAATTCAACGGCTCGAAGTCGGCAATTAGGCCTGAGTCATGGATCAAATTATATGATTTTGAAAATAATTCTTTAAAGGAAGATGAAAAAATCAAAAATCTTATGTACTACTTGACAGATTCAGCACTTGAATGGTATGCAGACGAGATTATTTCAAATCCTGCAATAAAAAGATGGGAAGTTGTAAAGGAAAAGTTGATTCAAAGATTTGGTTCATACAACGCAAATCCAATTGTCTCAGCATCACATCGAAGATTAAAACGAGAAGAATCAATAGAAAATTATTTTCAAGATAAAATTCGCCTGTTAAATCAAACCCATCTAACGAAGGAGGAAAAAATTCATTTATTAACAGACGGACTTCCAAATGATTGGAAAGATTTAATTGTGGCTGCACAGCCAACTGACACCACGAAATGGTTCCATATCGCAGCTTCAATTGAACAAAATAGGGCTTCAGTTCAGTTTAAGCCAAAAAACAAAATACATCTCGCGACAAAAAATAATGATAATAGAAAAAATGTTTGCCCATTCTGGTGTCCAATATGTTCGAAAAAGAGAATAAAAATTAAACATTGGGTCACAGATTGTGAGGATTATGATCCTAATTATAAAAAGGATAGGCCTAATCAAAACACTTCAGTGAAACAAGTATGCGGAGCCCCGGAATTGTTGAATGTAAGTACTTTGACAAATACCCCTACACAAGGAGCTTTCAAGCTTATCAACATAAGTGTTGAAGTAAATGGAATTCCTGCGCAAGCATTTGTGGATACTGGTGCAACAGTATCAATAATCAATTGGCGATTGTTCAAGCGAACCCGTCTTCAACTTCAACCAAATTCAGACATTCACATCAGCCAAGCGGATGGTGTTACCAGAACATGTGGAAGCCTTCAGACCAAGGTAAGAATAGATAAACTAATTAAACCTGTAACTCTCCATGTAATGAAGAACTTTAAATATCCACTCTTGATCGGATTAGATGTTGCATCTCTTTTTAATCTTTTAATAGATGTCAAAGACAAAACAATTTACACCAAAATTGATGGATTACAAAATCCAATTCTTGTAAATCATCTAGAAGAGATAAGGGAACATGAATTAAAAGAATTACTTGAACACAATAGGAATGTATTTTCTCAGCATGCTATTGATTTGGGAAAAGTAGCTATACAACATAAGATCATCACGAAAAGTGAACAACCAATTTCTCTTAGACCCTATCGTCGTCCTCTAAAAGAGTATGAAGAGATAGCTGAACAAGTTAAAGAACTTCTCGAACACAAGTTAATAAGAATTTCAGATTCTCCTTGGGCATTTCCTGTTGTTATGGTTCCCAAGAAGGATGGAAATAAAAGGATGTGCATTGATTACAGACGTCTTAATGAGATCACACTGGATGACAGGCAACCCCTACCTCACATACAGGACATGTTTGATCGATTGCATGGATCCAGATTTTTCTCTACCCTTGATGTTGCATGGGGTTATTGGCAGATCGAAATGGACCCGCAATCTATTCAAAAAACTGCATTCGTCACAAACGATGGTCATTATGAGTTTTTAGTGATGCCCTTTGGTTTAAAAAATGCTGCTTCAACGTTTCAAAGGATAATCCAACATATTCTAGGTGAATTATTATGGAAAGGAACTTGCTCTTTCCAAGATGACATATTGGTGTACACGAAAACATGGCAAGAGCACATAGAGCTTCTTAGTAAAGTTTTTGACAAATTAAGACAGTACAACATGAAATTAAAATTGTCGAAATGTATTTTTGGAAGAACTGAAGTAAAATACCTCGGACATATCATCAGTCACAATCAGTTAAAACCTGATCCAGGAAAAGTAAAATCTATTCAAGACTTTCCAAGACCTGATACTGTAAAGAAAGTTCGTCAGTTCATGGGATTGGCAAATTATTACAGAAAATTTGTGAAGGACTTTTCTAAAATTTCATTCCCCTTGGTTCGACTCACTCGGAAGAATCAGCCCTTCATCTGGAATGAGGAAGTAGAGGAGTCATTCGCTAAACTTAAAATGGCACTATCTACAAAACCTGTCCTTGCTATTTACAACCCGGACTACCCCTCTAAAGTTTATACAGATGCCTCCAAATATGGAATTGGAGCAATCCTAACACAAATTGGTCCAGACAATGAGGAACATGTAATTGCTTATTACTCCAAAACACTGCAACCACACCAAGAGAATTATTCTGCTTATGAGATGGAATGCCTAGCCGTAATACAAGCAACTGATCACTTTCATGTATACATAGAAAACCAACCATTTGAAATCATCACTGATCATGCGGCGCTCCAATGGCTTTTCACCATGAAGAAACCGAAACCTAAGTATTTTAGATGGATTCTTAGTTTATCCTCGAAATCATGTAACATCGTTCATCGTTCTGGAAAGCAACAAACTCATGTTGACGCCTTATCAAGACTCCCAGTTGTTAACATTGCAACTCAAGAACTTCAAGAACACCAACAGAATTCAGATTTGAGTTTCTTGAAAAATTCCCACACTCACGACGGTGTGGTAATGATCAAACAAAGAGGAGTTTTTAAAGCAGTTGTCCCAAACTCGCTTACCAAAAAAATATTGGAAGAATATCACGATTCATTGAGTCACCCATCAATAACCAAAACATGCAAACTTATAACTCAATGTTATTGGTGGAAAGGAATAACAACTGATATCAAGAATTATGTTCGATCTTGTAAATCTTGTCAACTAGTGAAGGTCAGACATGAACCAACTTTAGGAGAAATGATCACTCCAACGTCAAATATCCAACCATTACAAATGATCGGTTGTGACACTATTGTACTGGGAACAGCAGCAGCTAACACAAAGCATAAATTCATTCAAGTTTTTGTTGATCACGCAACTCGTTATCTATGGGCATATCCCACAATAACAAACACTGCTCAAGCTGTCACTCAATGTCTTGATAAGATAATCAAATCTGTTAATTCGATCAATACTATCTTAACAGATAATGGCAAAAATTTTATATCAAAAGAGTTCAACAAATTTCTTTTTTTACAAGGAATTAAACACACATATACTTCGCCTTATCATCCTCAGTGCAATGGCATTTGTGAGAAATTAAATGATACGATAATGACAAAACTGAGAATAGCTGTTCTAGAGAAACCTAGATGTAAATGGAGCTCATTGTTACCGCAAGTTGTCAAAAATTATAATTCCACACCACATGACGTGACTGGTTTTTCACCGCTTTTCTTAATGTATGGAATCGGTAATGTACCCGAATTTGCCGACCAAACTCCAATTACAATTGAAGAAGCCAGGAAGAAAGCTAGCCTGCGGACAGAACAAATTAGAAGTAAGTGGAAGATTAAACACGATAGCCATCACCCCAAGTATGTCTTTAAAGAAGGAGACTTAGTCATAAGAAAAATTGCCTTCAACGACCCTCGTCTCATCAAGACATCACCAAAATATGAAGGACCATTTGTCATTCAAAAAAAGATATCTGATGTAACCTACGATATCTCTCTGAAAGACCAAAAGCAAGCAAGACGCGTTCACATATCTCAACTTCGACCATTTATTACCCGAGAATAAATGCTTCAAGAAGGGGAATATGAGACGTTACAGAAACAATTTTCAATTGTACATAAATTCCTTTAAAATGTTACTTTAATTTTTCATATGTTTATTTTCAATTTCTTTTTCTCATTCATCAAAAGTCAATGATGTACATACTAAATTGTAAAAACTCAATAAAAACGATATGTAAAAATACACATAAACAAATGGCTTGTAAAAGAAAGCTGCAATAAATGAGTTTAGGCAAAATGTCTATTTCATTAACAAACATTTCACTTTTAAAATAATAAACTTTAAAATTAAAGTTTTACAAAACTAAAATTAGCGTTTTAAAAATAAAAACGTGGCAATATAAAAGGATTTAAAAGCGCGAATGTTTCTTTTATACATAAATATATATATATACAAATATACTATATACATATATACAAATATACATATATATTACTATTATTACAAATTTTAAATATAGTTTTGTCAATAAATAAACCCATGTGAATTTACTCTATAATATCAACTTAATTTAAATTATATTTAAGATTTTAAATTTTATTAGATAAGCTTTATTATTTAGATTTCATATATATATATAAAATAAAGAAGGCATCTCCTGACCACGAGCACATGTGCTTTTTAGATGGCAGAGCGCTATCTTGTGGAGCAAAAATAAACTAAACATTTATTTAACTTGCTCCGTGATATTTGGCCAACCCAATTTCTTGATAAATCAAGAAAAGCCATCCACGAACGCGTTTCGCGCTGTTGGCGCTCGTCAGCGTGGAGTAGGCTGTAACCACTGCGACCAAAAAGATTTTTGGTCCCAGAGGCTTCCTGAGAAATCAAGAAATGTGTATTTAAGGCCAAATTTGCGTAAAGACGCTTGACACATGAAAAAACAATAGAAAAAGATAAAAGATAAGTGGGTCAGGTGTTGATATTAAAAATAAAGAAGGAATTTCCTGACCACGAGCACATGTGCTATATATATATATATATATATTACAAAAGGATTTCTGCTGATTTTGGAATATTATTGAGATATAGAATTATTACTTTCTGATGCTAATTATATTTTGGGTACATGAGTATTCTATGTTATCGCAGTCTTGGTAAAAATGAAATTAACTTTGGATCCCAAATTCCTTTAATTGTACTGATAAAGTATAGAACACATAATTTGAGAAATTACTACCTTACTTGATACTTGAAGAAGAAAATAAAAGATTACATTTTAACATATTGCCACGTGGAAAATTAGAAAAGACAAACTTCAAGATGACACAGCAATTTATTTCAGGCAAGAACAAACTATGAGTGATAAACAAAAGATAAGCAAAAGAGGGAAGTGTACAGAGTATAGCAAAATATAAACATATTTACTCACAATAATACTCTGCTAATAAAATAATAAATACTTTGTTACAATATATACAGAAAAAGATTTGAGCCGGCCAACGGGAAACAAAAATAATGGGAAAATATAGGGAAAGCCGCGACATCTTGCGGTGGATTTTACAGAGTAGTTTGCTCTGGAAATTATAATTTCAAAATAAAATAAAAATATATATTATATATTTATATAGAATGTTCATGTGAGCTGAAAGAACATGTTATATCAGTATATATTTATTTATTTGACATATCGGACGCGATATCCCAGCTCAGGATACTTGCGCCTAAATACATTTTAGTAGATTATATACAATTCATTTTATACAATTCAATAACGGGACTAAAAACATAATTGAAACCCAAACGATAGCACTCCAAAACAGAAGATAATATCTAAAATGGATTATTTTAGCAACCTATATACAATTCATTATATACAACTCAATAACCGACTAAAAACACAATTAAAACTGAAACGATGGTTTTCTCAAACAGAAGAGAAAATCCAAAATGAACCTACAAAAATTATTGAATTTTACATAAGTGTCTTTGTTATATACAAATTCGCAAATTTCTTCGATGGGATAAAAAGGATTACTTCTGTAGCTGTGAAATATCGGACATTCTATTAATAAATGTATTGAGTCTTGGTTTTCTTTTCCACAGAAACAGCTAGGATCATCCGTTGCCCCGATTTTTGACAAAAATTCTCCAAAATTACCATGACCCGTGACGAACTGTAAGTTATAAAAATTCGGACGAAAATAAAAAGGAATTCCAAATAGGAAAAATGTTCGGAATGTTTCATTAGTGTTAGCTATTGTTTCAGCCATTCTTGATTCTATGAAGTTATGAATTATAGTTGGGGCATGCGGTTTGAATACATTAATTTCTTCTTTTGATAAATTGTCCAAATCGTATTTTATTATCAACGATTCTATGTGATCTGTGAGAATAGGTATTTTTGCCAAACTATGAATACAATTTGATGAGGTCGTTTTATAGGCTCTCACTACCCAAAGAAGAATCTGATATTGCTGAGAGTTTAATCTTTGTTTACTTCTTTTATTAATAAATTTATACCATATTTCAGATCCATAGGTTAGTATTGGCCTGAAAAGAGTTTTATATAAAATTAATCTTTTTTTTAGCATCGAATCCCCACATTTTCCCACAGAGTGAAAATAACAGATTTTTCATACGGTTGATTTTACAAAGAATATCATTAATGTGGGGTGTGAAGTTAATTTTTGACTTAATTCTGTGATCAGAAAATTTTATACCTAAAATATTTACTTCTTTCACTGGTTTTATTATGAAGTTTGGAGTTCCCATTGGAATATTTTGTTTGCCGTGCATATGTATTAAGCCGGTTTTCTCCGGGCTTAGTTTTAGCTTATTTCTTGTACACCATTGTATTACATAATTTAAAGTACTTTCTGTTTCATTTTTTAACCCTTCTATGGTCTTGTGCCAGCAAACAATGGAAACATCATCCGCATAACAGATTATTTCAGAATTTGGGGATGCGAAGTTGATCAACAAATCATTCAGGACTATATTCCACAATAAAGGTGATAATGGTCCGCCTTGAAGACATCCCTTTGATAAATATTTTGAAATTGTTGTATTCGAGAAGGTGAGACTGTTTTTCTTCTCCGATTTAAAAATGATTGGATGATTTTTATAAGAACTGCTGGGACGTGGTCTTCGTCCATTCTTTTTATTAAGGCAGGCCACCACGCATTATCAAACGCACCACTTATATCAATGGCAATCAATGCAACCAATTCGTTTTGTTTGTGTTTCAGTATGGTCTCGGTTATTTTGTCCAATGCCGTTATTGTAGATTTTCGTTTCGTAAATACATGCTGTCTATGGCTCAGTAAGTTATTATGATTATAATAATTGAGTATTTTATTTTTAATGATCGTTTCAAATCTTTTTGAGAAATTTGATGTTATTGAAATTGGGCGATAGCTATTAATTGCTTCGTAGTCAGCTTTTTGCGGTTTCGTAATAATTTTTAATACCGAATGTTTCCAGCTTTCAGGATAGTAACCCAGCACCAGACACTCATTAAAGAGTTTGACTAAACTGGGTAGGATTAATCATATAATTACTCACGTTATCTGGACCAGGAGCCTTTCTGATATCAAGATTCGAGCACAAATCCTTCATTTCCTTTTCAGTAATAAAAATGATTTCCCTGTTGGTAAAACTTGGGATGTGATTTCTAATTAAAGTATATATATATATGTTATATAAAAATATTATTTTATTTAAAATTATATATAATAGATTCAAATACTCTGTTAAATCGACCGCCAGAGGTCATGCTTTCCCTATAAAAACTCATTGTTGTTGTTTCCCGATGGCCGGCTCAAACCTTTTGTACATTATGTAAATAAGCTTTTCATTTTTTTATTCTTACGCCTTAAGCCAGGCAGTACTTTTATCAATTTGACTTTTATACATTCCTTAGCTCAATCAAAGAAACCTCTTATCAAGACTATTTAGTACTAAAAATAACCAGCAAATAACTCCATAGCATAATCCTCAAGATGATCTAAATACAACAGAAAATCTCATTCCTATTCATTTTTATAATATATATATATATATGAATGTGAAGAGCCCTGGTTTCACTTATACGACGATGAAAGAAAGTCCTCAAAGACAATCTATATTAAAAAATTGGAATTTATAAAAAGAGAGAGAGAGAGCTATTCACCAAAACAAATCTGTTTATCCCAAATCCTGTAAATCCAATAGAAGATTGTGGATGCAGATTGGTCCAGGCCCGTCAACAGGTGGCAGGCACGCTCCATGTAGCAAAACACCAATATCAAAAAAGAATAAGTCGTTAAAAATCTCTTCCCTTAAAAGGATTTGTTCGGTTTCAATTCCGTCTTCATAACGGGATTTAACTTTCCTCCATAATGGTTTTGTGTAGTATAATTAGGTTAGATGAAGGAAAAGGGTTTGGCTAATCGAATTCTGGAGTGGGGAAATTCCATTACAGAACTCTTGTCAACTCCATCTGTCCCTTTCTTCACCGTTCTGCTGTTGACTCTGGTGGTAATCTGTTTCTCTTTATAGATCCCTCTTCGTTTGTACAGTCCGGCAACCTCGCTAGATCAAAGGGTTCATCTGCTACTACTCGGTTTTGTATCTTCTTGCGTAAATATCCACCGGCAATGGACAACCATAAAGTATGGGACCAGTTGACTTCAAATTTAGTTCAAAATTCAGAGGGGATTTTGTTAGGATAAGGAAATGGCTTTCTACTAATAAACTGGAGTACTGAGTCGAGCTTTAAAAAAAAGGATGATTAAAAGGCTTGGATTGTATACAATCTTACCTTCTTATAGTGAAGGTGCAATGAAAATTTATCAATATATTGTAAATCCCTCTCAACCCCTCCGTTTGTATAGTCCGGTTACCCCGCGAGATCAAAGGGCTCAAATACTACTCGGTTTTGTATCTTCTTTGGTAAATATGCAATACCGGCAATGGATAACCATGAAGTATGGGTCCAGTTGACTTCAACTTTAGATCAACATTGAGAGGGGACTTTGCTAGAATATGTATATGGCTTGCTACTAATAAACGGAGTACTGAAAAGAGCTTTAATAAACAGGATGAACAAAAGGCGTGGATTATATAGTCTTAACTTCTTATATTGAAGATGCAATGAAAATTCATCGATATATTGTTACATCATGTTTATTAAGCCAATACATTTATTCAAAGTAATATCTCTGGCTTTCTACTAATAAACTGGAGTACTGAGTCAAGCTTTAATGAAAGAATGAAACAAAGGCTTGGATTGTATAATCTTAACTTCTTATATTGAAGATGCAATGAAAATTTATCGATATATCGTTACATCATGTTTAATAAGTCCATCCATTTATTCAAAGTAATATCTCTGGCTTTCTTCTAATAAGCTGGAGTACTGAGTCGAGCTTTAAAAAAAAGAGGATGAAACAAAGGCTTGGAATGTATAGTCTTCCTTCTTATATTGAAGATTCAATGAAAATTTATCGATATATCGTTACATCATGTTTAATAAGTCCATCCATTTATTCAAAGTAATATCTCTGGCTTTCTTCTAATAAGCTGGAGTACTGAGTCGAGCTTTAAAAAAGAGGATGAAACAAAAGGCTTGGTTTGTATACAGTCTTACCTTTTTATATTGAAGATGCAATGAAAGTTTATCAATATATTGTTACATCATGTTTGATCGTCCATCCATAGCTCTGATATATATCAAATTTATTTCAAACAGATTATATAATATACTTTGAAAATAGAGCAATCCATAAATATATCTTAATTTAAAAAGGCATATTTTTATGTGAACAATAGTTACCCAGAAATTATTGAAAAAATAAAAATAAAAATCAGGTAAAAAGTTTCTTTCAATTTTAAATTTGCAAGCTTTCGAGCAAATATACTGCTCTTCAATGGACTAATACTCTATGTACAATCTATAAATAATCTTTATACAAAATAATTGAAAACTTTTGTTATTGGCATGTGTGTGCGTGCAATCAGACTGTTTCCAGCTAAAGTCATAGATATTATACTGGCATTAAATATATATACCTTCCAATAATTTTTAATATTCAGATTATTTGTCATGGATATTGTTATATTGGGTTGGGAGGTTAATTTTTCTATTGATGCTATTTATTTTTGATGATACCAGTGCTTCCAGGAATAATCGTTGTTGCTTTCTTTCTATGTCGTGATAATAGGCTATTGCTTGTTTGAAATTAAATGTGTGTCCAGTGGTGCAGGTGTGTTGTTAAACAGTAGAACAATATAGACCACAGACTAACAGAACACGAGTGAAACATAAGATACAAAGACAATAGATCCTTAATATATCAACACACCACTGGACACACATTTAATCTCAAACAAGCAATAGCCCATTATCATGACACAGAAAGCCAGCAACAACGATTATTTCTGAAAGCACTGGTATCATCAAAAATAAATAGCATCAATAGAAAAATTGACCTCCCAACCCAATATAACAATAGCCCTTAATGTTTTCATTTGCTGTATATAAAAATATTCTATAAAATGTGTTTTTCCTATAATATGTAGATTTTTAAAAATGAATATACCTAGAAGAGTGATTTATATAAATACCTTCGTGAAAAAAAAAATATAAAATAGAAAAAGGTCAGGTATCGATATTATAAAAAGAAATGGCATGTCCTGACCACTCATCTAGGCAGAGAGACATCTAGTGGAAATAAACGTTGATTTAACTTATTCCATGATATTTGGCCAACCCAATTTCTCGATAAATCAAGAAAACCTAACCAATTACGCATTTCGGGCAGTTAGCTTTCCTCGGCGTGATGCAGAATATATCTCAACGACCAAATATTTGCGCCAAGAGGCTTCCTGAGAAATAAACAAATGTATAGTTAAGACCAAATTTGTGTAATTAGGCTAAACACGTATTAAAAAAGGTTTTTTTTATGTTAGTCGTTGAGGTACATATGTACCAAACTGACGAAGACCAACAGCTCAAAACTCATACGTGGTTGACTTGTCTCGATTTTTCAAGAGGTTTGCAAAATATTATCGAACAAACCTGAATAAAGGTTTAGTCGATTGTTTGTTCAGATAGATGGCACAGTAACTATTCAAGAATAGAAAGCCTCAAATGTAAAATAAAATAACTAGATTATAGTGATATATAAATATAGAAAAAAAAAACATCAAACAAGATTCGGCAATATTGTAAGGCTGGCAGACGAAACTGGTACGTTCGTGTGTTTCCAATTAGCAGCGCGGCAGGCGCCCAATGCAGAAGACTTTATGTCTTCCGTTGATTAGCGGAGTGGGGAGAGAGAGGACTTTCTCTGGATCTCTCTCCTTTCTTGGCGGGGTGAGGTTTCCTCAACATTGTACAGTTTGTCTTCAATGGTAACTTTCTATTGGTGTCTATTTACATATAGGCATGGTACCTCTTTTCCTTGGTTCTACTGAGAGCAGATCTCCTATAGACAATAGCTACAGTATCTCCTTTTTTGACGGAGTGAGGTTTCCTCAACATTGTACAGTTTGTCTTCATTGGTAACTTTCCATTGTGTCTATTTAGATATAGGCATGCTACCTCTTTTCCTTAGTTCTACTGAGAGCATATCTCCTATAAACAATGGCTACAGTATCTCCTTTCATGGCGCAGTGAGGTTTCCTCAACATTGTACAGTTTGTCTTTATTGGTAACTTTCCATTGTGTCTATTTAGATATAGGCATGCTACCTCTTTTCCTTAGTTCTACTGAGAGCAGATCTCCTATAGACAATAGCTACAGTATCTCCTTTCTTGGCGGAGTGAGGTTTCCTCAACATTGTACAGTTTGTCTTCATTGGTATTCTTTCCATTGTGTCTATTTACATATAGGCATGCTACCTCTTTTCCATAAAAAATCATGTGAGACCGCCCTTGCAACCTCAGAACAATTTATAACGCCTTGCCAAATGCTTTATTTTATTTACTTCTCCCGACGAAGACAAAAGATTTTTGTCGAAACGTTAACACAATTTTAATGGACATACGTAATTGTTACGATGTGAGGAAATACCCTAAATTTAAACTATTGTAAATATGGAAGGATATACAGTATATGCACAGACACAACTATTGTAAACTTGGAGGGGGATGTACAGTATGTATATACAGAGACAGCTATTCCATCTAACTGGTGGGTAATGAGGTGGGGACGGAATAAACATCCCGGGTTAAAATGATGGATTAGGTTGGTGGGAATCTCTAATTATTCTGCAGGTTCCACAATGTCATCTCTAACAGGAATGGTATCACTCTTGGACTTCCAATGCGTATCCTCTTATTATAAAATTTGAAATAGGAGAAATATTTTCAAGAGAAAAACGGCTTTTTCTGGCTTTACGTCAAAGTCGATAAGTCGGTTTTCTCCCCAAAACTCTTCTCTCTCTCTCTGTCTCTCGTATTTAATCTTGAAATAAAGACAGGTATTCCAGGTTGTCGTATTAGTTCAGTATGTTCCAGAGAAATATTGTTGTTTCAATAATATATATATCAAACAAGGCATATCCTGACCACAAACCCATGAGGTTTTAAGATGGCAGAGCGCCATCTAGTAGAACAGAAATCAACTAAACGTTGATTTATTCTGTTATTGAACTCGCGTTTATTGCAGAATAGTTATCGGTGGAAACTCGGGTACAGTGCTCCCTCTTTGGAATGTATATTCATCCTTTTATATATACATGTTATGAATAATTTGTTTGTTGTTAGATAAAGGGTTGATAAGCCAAAGGATCGATAAGATAAAGGGTTGAAGGTGCAGTCGTGATAAAAAAAAGTTAATTATTTACCATCAAGTAGCTTTTATTTTCAATTACTTTAAGAAATATTACACATTAGTTATTTTCACAATATATAGAATTTATAAAGTAAATCCTATATTAGTTATTTCAAATGATAGATATGTTAACTACGCATATTTACAACAAAACTGAAAGTCATTCTAAAAACGATGATAAAAAAGTAGAATTATCAATGAATAAAAATAAAAAATATATTTTAAAATATAGGAATATTCGAGTTTTTAGATTATATAATATATATATTCAGTTTTATATGTATCACTATAATATTTTATGAACGATGTGATAAAATTAGATTCAATCACAATCTCTCTCTGGAAATGCCCTCAATGTCAACGCCATGTCTGCGAAGTCATCCATTCACAGGTTCAGACTTGGGATGAGGGGAGAACGTGACTTACTGTCTGGACTCATTGTCTCCTGGACATTACATAACTGTATATATTTATAGATGTTTATATAGTTATATATGATGCACTCGTGCCCATCTGTTATCAAAATTCGAAACTATTTTAAAGGCGTAAGATTCTTTTTGAAAATAAACAAAATTTACTGCCTTTACTGCAATGGAAAAATTAATGGGATGAGCCAGACACTCCCATTAATTTTTCCATTGCAGTAAGGGCAGTAGAAATTGTTTAATTTCAAAAAGAATCTTACGCCTTTAAAATAGTTTCAAATAGTTATACACTGCGTGACATTGAAAATGGAACACCAAGAAATAGTGGCCAGAAAGTGATGAAACTCGGCAGACAGAGAGAGACAGAGACGAACAATAAGTGATCTTTATTTCCAAATGATAGTCATAATACAGAGCGAGAACGGCGTCGGCTTAGTAGCAAGTAGGACCACCGCGGACGGCGATGCACGCAGCAACACGTCTAGGTTGAGAGTCAATCAGAGTACGGATGGCGTCCTGAGGGATGGCTCTCCATTCACTCTCAACCATTTGCCACAGTTCGTCTTCTGAACGCGGCTGTGGCAAGGCATGCAAACGGCGTCCAATGATGTCCCAGACGTGCTCGATTGGTGAGAGATCAGGAGAGTACGGTGGCCAGGGAAGCATCTGTACATCTTGCAGAGCTTGTTGGCTAATGAGAGCAGTGTGCGGTCGGGCATTATCCTGCTGATAAAGGGCATTGGGTACCCCCTGAAGGTAGGGGAGTGTCACCGGTTGCAGCACATCATCAACGTATCGTTGGGCCGTCATAGTGCCCTGAATACGAAGTAAAGGTGACCTGGAATCATACGCGATTGCGCCCCAAACCATGATTCCACGTTGTCGCACGGTGGGGCGTTCCACAATTGCTGCCGGATTGGACCTTTCTCCACGTCGACGCCACACGCGTACACGGCGACTATCACTGGACAAGCAGAAACGCGACTCATCTGAGAACACGACCCTGTGCCATTCCGTCATCCACGTCGATCTAGCCCGGCACCATTCCAAACGTTGGCGCCTATTCGGTGGGGTCAATGGCAGTCTTCTTAGCGGACGGCATGAGTGCAAGCCATTAGCAACCAATCGACGGGAAATGGTTCTGGACGAGATGGAATGATCTAGGGTGTCTTGCACATGTTGCAGGATGGCGGTACAAGTGGCTTGTGGGGCCGCCACTGCTTGTCGAAGGATACGCCGATCCACACGTGCTGACGTCACTCTGGTTGCACCGGCATTCCTATAAATTGCCACATTTCCTTGTTCCAACCATCTTCTACACAGTCGGTGCACCGTGGACGCACCAAGGTGTGTATCAGCTGCGATTTGACGTATGGACCAACCTGCCCTTTTCAGTCCGATCACCATGCCCCTCGTAAAAGCGTCTGTCTGCTTGAACTGCCTCCGTTTACGATGACCTGGCATTCTCTGTTATTACACGTGTCTTTTGACACAAGAACAAAATTTCTACAATGATTTTCCTTGAAGAAATAATGACACGAATACTGTCCTTTCTGCAAGTTCCTTCCCTTATATCTTACTCCATGTGCGCACGAGAGCTGCGCATTTTACATCATTTGCATAACTCGGTTAGGCGCGTCTACCCTGAAATTTGCATAATTTTCTGGCCACTATTTCTTAGTGTTCCATTTTCAATGTCACGCAGTGTATATATTAGTATTTATAGTATACTATACGAAAGGCCCGGGCAACGCCCGGGGTTTACCCGAGTTCGAATATATTTTAAAAACGTTGTCTTGGGTGGTCGCTATTGACAGGGTGATCTGTATAGACAGGTGGATGTATCACACAGATGATAACAGGGTTGTCTAGAGTGGTCGCTATAGACAGGGTGGTCTGTATAGACAGGTGGATGTATCACACTGCTGATAACAGGGTTGCCTAAGGTGACCGCTATAGACAGGGTGGTCTGTATAGACAGGTGAATGTAACACACTGCTGATAACAGGGTTGTCTAGAATGGCCACTATAGACAGGTGTATGTATCACACAGCTGATAACAGGGTTGTCTAGAGGGGGGCGGGCAGGGAGGTCACGTGTTTGCTGGCAGCCAATGGGCGCGCATTCTATCCGTCAGCTTCAGACAAACAAACAGACAGAATAAGGCAAATATATAAGTAGATTAATAGCTTCATTTTTATTTCGAATATTATATTTTCTTTCTTATTTTTTATTCTTTCACTTGGGGGAAAATTCTGACTGTCATGTTGTGCCCCATGGATAGTCAACCAATGACAGAATCTCTCTTTACCCATGGGATACTAAACAAAAACTCCTTATATATATTGTTTTATCTTTGCTGCCATTGAATTGTATGATGTCTCAATAAAATATTTTAAAATCTCAAAATATCGCTCTATCTTTATGGAGGTTAGAGGTTAAATGTGGGTAAATAAAATTAAATATTTGAATATTTACAATGAGAATAATTACGATAGATTTGCATAAACACTTCTAACCACGAAACAAAACCATAGCAAAGAAATATTAACTAATTTTAAAGAAATGGTAGAATATATTTTTTATATAAAAAATAAGTCAAACATCTCTAATACAGAAGTCTTACTATATATTTACTACTATAAATATTTTATTAAATCCAATATATGTATTTTTATTATCTAATGAATTAAATATGGATTGCTCTATTTTCAAAACAAAAAAAAAAATACTACACCCATACCTCGCTTTGCGTCGGGGTTACGTTCCAAAAAAACACGAGGCAAATTGAAACGACGCAAAGTGAAAATATGTGAAGGCGCAATCAAAAACAAAGGTGTTGCCATATTTTAGGAAAAAAAAATTAAAGACTCGAATCCAAAACAACGCAACTTCGAAAATCTAACGACGCACAGTGAAAATCAGTAAAAATTAAGAAGCGACGCAACTTCGAAAAAAACGCAAAACGAAACGACGCAAAGCGAGGTATTGGTGTATATGCAAAATTTGACATTAAATGTGTAATTTGCGTGCTTACCAATGTTTAATTATGTTAATTTCACGTTGATTTGTATATAATTTCATATTTACACTCAATTTTATCCTAATTGTGGATATGGCATGTCTTTGCAACTGTTAAATAAATAAATACAGAAGTCTTTGATGGGGATAAGTCTACTGGGCTTAAATCCTATAATTCCATTGTGAAAATGAGAAAATTTCATAAAATATTTGACAACCTTCGACAAGCTATCATCAGTTTAATTGAAATATAAGCCTATACAATTATTTTAAAACGCAAGTCAAAAACCTGAAGTATATTTTTCCTACCTGGTTTTAAACAAATTAATTTATGGCGGTAAATAATTAAAATGTAAGGAACCGGATACCGTTCTGTAAATGGAAAGCAATTTAAGAGGATTGTTCCAATTTTACTAATTGAAAATATGATCAGGGGTACCTATGTACTACATTTTAATTAGGGACAGATTAACTTTTCGTTCTAATTTGTAATAATTGAAGTTTGGTGCTCTTCTCTGGAGATAAGATTTTAATTCGTAATTTTTGCACTATTCTTTAATCTTTTGTTTAAATATATATTATTTGTAAAATACAGTTAAACCTATGAAGCATTGTTCCAATAAAAGACACAAATCGATATTTGCAGAAGAGCGATTGCTCGAAGCATATTATATATTTATAATTATATGTAATTCTGCTGTCCTCAAAGCTTATGTCCATAGTTCATCTAAAATACCCATTCCAAGAGTCTAGCAACATTATCACTATAAAAGGTAGTTCAAAAATGCAATATAACAGCGGTATGGTAGATTAAACTGGCGAAACCTCTGGGAGGGTTCACCACTGATGAGCCAGGCCCTCCCATTAATTTTTCCATTGCAGTAAGGGCAGTAGAAATTGTTTTATTTTAAAAAGAATCTTACGCGTCTATAATAGTTTCGTATTTTGATAACAGTTAAACCTGTGTATAGCGCCCCCTCTAAATATCAGCCGATTTTAAATACGTAGTACGATGCGATTTACATTAAAAGTGACCTGTCTATAGCACCCTATTTTGGTGAGTCCCAAGATGGGACGCTATAGACGGGTTTAACTGTATATTGGATTTTGAATTTATGTTAGGTCTTTATATATACACCCATACTCGCTTTGCGTCGGGGTTACGTTCCAAAAAAACACGACGTAAATTGAAACGACGCAAAGTGAAAATAAAATTTTGATGGCATGGCGCAATCAAAAACAAAGGTGTTGCCATATTTTAGGAAAAAAAAATAAAGACTCGAATCCAAAACAACGCAACTTCGAAAATCTAACGACGCACAGTGAAAATCAGTAAAAATTAAGCAGAGACGCAACTTCGAAAAAAACGCAAAACGACGCAAAGCGAGGTATTGGTGTACTGTAAAACCTCGTGAGCCCAATGGGAATAACAATAAGCTAGCCCCGATGATTTTGTCTTCATACAATGCTACAAGAAGAGTTATAAAATCTGCCAAAAAGATGTTTGAGCTATGAAGTGGTAGCTATTTGAAGCTAGAATACAATTTTGTTTTGAGGAAGTATGATATGTTCAATAAGAAATACCTCTTCCTTTTTAAAACAATATCATTTCTCAAAATTCTCTGTGCAAAGTTATAACTATTTGTAAATAGAGCAATCCATAAATAAATTTTTAATTAAAAAGGCATATATTGAATTAAAATATAATTTATTTTACCAATATTTCAGTTGGCTGAACGCCAACCTTTATCAAAGTATTAATTTACATAAATATCTTTTTTCCATAATATAAATATATTTTATATAAAAGGGCGTACCTGGATCTGTAAAGAAAAAATAAAACAAATTTTTCTTAAAATATTTCGAGAGATTGTTCCCTCTTTATCAATTTATTGCACAGTGAATTTTGAACAAAATTCACTGTGCAATAAATTGATAAAGAGGGAGCAATCTCTCGAAATATTTTAAGAAAAAATTGTTTTATTTTTTCTTTACAGATCCAGGTACGCCCTTTTATATAATCTTAATTAATGGATCGCCTTTTGACTCAAAATAAATATATTTATCAATTTTTTTTCTCCCCCTTGGATATAACAAAATATTTTTAAAACTTAATTCTGTTGACGTTATGTGGTGCTGAGTTTGTTGTTGACACACATTAAATATGTTATAACACCTTGATAAAGGTTGGCGTTCAGCCAACTTAAATATTGGTGAAATAAATTATAACACAAAGCAATAACGCGCCATCTACGAGGTGTGTTCAAAAAGTATCGCAACTTTTGAATTTTCGCGGGTTACGTATATTCGAATTTCGATCTTTTTGTGGCTTTATGTTGGTACTCATGTCTCTCACTTATGCCGACAAGCTCGGCCATTTTGAATGTTCACTTAATTGTTGACAGCTGCTTTGCTTGCAGGTGTTTTGGATCGTCTTCGATTTTTACCTATTAAAAAAAGTGGATCAGAGAACCTGTATCAAATTTTGTGTGAAAAACGAAATTAAGTGCGCGGATGCATTCCGAATGTTGACTGTGGCATACGGAGAAGCTACCTTGGACCGAAGCAACGTTTATCGGTGGTACAAAATGTTCTCAGAAGGCCGAGAAGATGTGAACGACGAAAAGCGTGCTGGACGCCCGAGCACTTCAACAACAGACGAAAAAATTAATGAAGTGGAGAAAATGATATTGGCCAATCGTCGAATCACCGTTAGAGAAGTTGCTGAAGACCTAAACATATCGATTGGCTCGTGCCATTCGATTTTTATCAATGATTTGGGCATGAGACGGGTCGCCGCGAAATTCGTACAAAAATTGCTCAATTGCGACCAAATACAGCATCGCATGAACATTGCTAATGAGATGTTGGACTCTGTCCGCGACGACCCAAATTTGCTCCAGAGGGTCATAACTGGTGACGAAGCGTGGGTTATGGTTATGACGTGGAAACCAAAGCTCAATCATCTCAATGGAAGCTGCAGCACGAACCAAGACCGAAAAAAGCGCGCCAAGTTCGGTCGAATGTGAAAGTTTTGCTGACAGTTTTCTTCGATTGCAGGGGCGTGGTGCATCATGAGTTCTTGCCACAGGGTAGAACGGTCAATAAGGAATATTACCTGCAGGTTATGCGCAATTTGCGCGAAGCAATCCGCCAGAAACGCCCGGATTTGTGGAAGAACAAAAATTGGCTTTTGCACCACGATAACGCCCCTGCTCACACATCGTTGCTTGTGCGCGACTTTTTGGCCAAAAACAACACACTAATGATGCCGCAGCCACCGTATTCCCCAGATCTGGCCCCCTGTGACTTTTTCTTGTTCCCTAAACTGAAGAGGCCCATGAAAGGACGACGTTACGCTACGCTTGACGAGATGAAGACGGCATCGAAGGAGGAGCTGAAAAAGATTTTAAAAAATGATTTTTTGAAGTGCTTCGAAGATTGGAAAAATCGTTGGCACAAGTGTATAACATCTCATGGGGATTACTTTGAAGGGGACAAAATAGGTATTCATGAATAAATAAATAATTTTTGAAAAAACATAAAAGTCGTGATACTTTTTGAACACACTTCGTATATATATAAAATGAAAGGATTTAAAAGCATGAGTGTTTCTTTTATACATAATACAAACTTCTACTATCCTTACTGCGATGAAAAAATATATTGGGAGAGCTTGGCTCATCAGTGGTGAACCCTCCCAGCGGTTTCGCCAATTTAATCCACCAGACTGCTTCTCAGAGCTCTAATACTGTATTGGACGATTCTGCTTATATACGCAGTACTGAAGGATGGAATCTCAGAAATGGTTTTCAAGAAAACTATGGACATAAGTTTATAGGACAGTAGTATTTCATTCAAATATTTGCATCGAGCAATGCTCTTCCGCAAACAATGAATACAAGGTCAGTTAGACTTAAAATAACACAAAGCAATAACGCGCCACTGTATTGGACGATTCTGCTTATATACGCACTAGCCGAATGACCCGGGCAACACCCGTGTTTTACCCGATTGAATGTTTTTATTCAAATACTATTTGTTACAATTATAAATTGGCGCCTTAAATAAATGCATATATTAGTTAATAACTATAGCCTATGTGCTTTATCTGTCTATGTACTGTTGGCTTCCGTAGGCGTCTCTTACTGGGAAAATGAAAGAGAGGATTCCATTTAGTTATTAACTAATATATGCATTTATTTAAGGAACGACCCGCTCCAACACAATAGTTACAAACACCAAAAAGCGAGTGGGGGGGGGCAAAGTCAAAAACAAAGTGTCTCGCGTAGTGGTGGCGTGATCATAGCCAACCAATAGGAGAGCGCCATTCCAAAAAAAAAAAAGCAAACGGTGACAGAGATGAAGAACGCACGCATGACGCTCGTAACTGTATATAGAATATTAGAGCTCTGAGAAAGCGGTCTGTTGGATTAAATTGGCGAAACCGCTGGGAGGGTTCTCCACTGATGAGCCAAGCCCTCCCAATATATTTTTTCATCGCAGTAAGGACAGTAGAAGTTTGTATTATTTGTAAAAGAAACATTCGTGCTTTTAAATCCTTTCAAAATAAATTATATTTTGATCCAATATATGCCTTTTTGATTAAAAAAGTTATATCTGTGTGTATATTATTAATGCTTCAAGATTCCTGATGCAGAATCCATTAAACATTTATTTTACACGCTGTTCCACACGCCCGTCTTTGATATCAGCTTAAGATATCTTTATTATAGAGTATTGCATTTATTCCTATTATTTTATTCATTCTCACAGGTTTGTGGATTTAGATTTTTTTACAAAAAAGTATAAGACATCACAACTCTTTTTATAAGTTGTATGAAGTAGCTTTCGGGTACGCTCTTCCTCGGCAAATTAAAAACATGTTTTTAGTGTGCTAAGGAAGAGCGTGTCCAAAAGCTACTTCATACCATTTTTAAAAAGAGTTGTGATGTCTTATACCTTTTTGTAATTATTCTTCTATTATTTATTCATACCGTTAAATTATAGGCATTCTGATTTTGAAGTAGAAATGGTAAGTCGAGAACTTTTACGATGTTATCTGGGCTTGAAAAGGTAGTTAAAAAGTTAAATAAACTTGTGGTATGGAAAAAATTGAAAGTGACAAAAGAAAACTAGCCACTAAAATGGCTTCATGTATTCGCAATCAAGATAGAATTATCGTGGTTATAAAATATTTACTCTTTTTCTTACTCCATGTATATCATGTTAATGAATTGTGGTGGATCATTTTCTCTAAGATACAGCAGTCTAGTTTGATTTTTCATTCCCGCCTTTGTGTTCTCTTAGTTTTAAGTGTTCAGCCAAAAATAAATAAATAATATTCTTAACCATCCAAATAATATTAATTAAATTAAATTAAAAGCTGGGTGCATCATTCAACTCCAGAAACAAAACGACAAAGCATGGTGTGGAAGAAGCCTGAGGAAAGTGCACCAAAAAGGCGAAGGTCACAATCTCTGCAGGCAAAGTTATGGCTATCGTCTTTTGGGACTGTAAGGGTGTTTTATTGGTTGACTACCTGCCCCCAAACACTACGGTTAACGTTGCGAGGTACTGCGAATTATATCAATATATGGATTTATTTATTTATTATCTATATTATGATATTATTCTATAAAGATTATCACACACAAATGTGGTATTAAATTGGTCAAAATATATATTTTATATATTTTTAAAATAAAGATACTTCGGGCAAAAAATTGCTTTAATTTTACCAAAGTTTCGACAATATTTTGAGAAAATAAAAACAATTTTCTGTCCCAAATATATTTATCTATATATATAAAAATGAATGTATGTGTGTCTGTTTGTTTGTTTGTTTGTTTGTTTGTTTGTCCTTTATGCCTGACCAAACCACTCATTGGATCGCCATGAAACTTTGGGAAGTTATTTAGTATAGTACTGGGAAGGTTTCTAGCAAATAAAATTTTTGAAATAACTTTTCGCCTAGAAATAATCAAGATAAATATTCTAATTTATCTGTTATAATTCAACAATCTGCTCTAAATATTATCATGATGATACGATGATTTTGTAATGTAGAAAATTAGGAAAGACAAAATTCAGGATGACACGGCAATTTATTTGAGACAAGAATAATGATACAATTCCAAGGCAAGATACTATTCCTTCAACTTCCAATTACCGAGGGAACCAATTAATCTTAAATATTATTTATCAAAAGTAAGATTATCTCAGGATGACACGGCAATGTGACACGTGAAAAAATCTTCACTAGATTAAACTATGATTTTCTATATGATATAAAAAGCCAACAATTAAGAGTGAATGTAATATAAAAAGCCAACAATGAAGAATGAATGTAAGATAAAAAGCCAACAATGAAGAGTGAATGTAATATAAAAAGCCAACAATGAAGAATGAATGTAAGATAAAAAGCCAACAATAAAGAGTGAATGTAAGATAAAAAGCCAACAATGAATAGTAAATGTAATATAAA
Source organism: Cordylochernes scorpioides (assembly GCA_030710605.1). Classification (NCBI taxonomy): domain Eukaryota; kingdom Metazoa; phylum Arthropoda; class Arachnida; order Pseudoscorpiones; family Chernetidae; genus Cordylochernes; species Cordylochernes scorpioides. Next base: position 125,759,183 of record CP092866.1, read on the forward strand.
AAGCCAACAATGAAGAATGAATGTAAGATAAAAAGCCAACAATGAAGAGTAAATATAATATAAAAAGCCAACAATGAAGAATGAATGTAAGATAAAAAGCCAACAATGAAGAGTAAATATAATATAAAAAGCCAACAATGAAGAGTGAATGTAAGATAAAAAGCCAACAATGAAGAGTGAATGTAATATAAAAAGCCAACAATGAAGAATGAATGTAAGATAAAAAGCCAACAATGAAGAGTAAATCTCTATCTATCTATATATATAAAATTGAAATAATATTATCATGCATATAGAAAAAAATGATTATATGCCTCTTCTTTATGCCGGACCAAACTACTCATTTCATCGACATTTTTGAAAGTAAAACAGTGTAAACGGTATTAAATATGTATAATGGAACAATGGCTTAAAATATAATAGAAAGTGAGCTGAATGAAGACAAAAAAAAATGTTAAGAATTCCCTATGAATTGAAATGAAGTGATTTTGGATATAAAATATAAAAAAAAAAACTCGATTGATACACATTTAAAATGGTTAAAATGGCATTTATTAAGCCAAACAGTGTGAAAAAGTAGATACAGTAGAGCTTCCATTGAGAGGATGCCTAAAATCGTAGCTTAAACCGTCTCTCCGAGAGGCAGTCTCTTATTAAAGGTCTATTAGAGATTCTTTAATATCAATTAGAACCTCCAATGAGAGATCACCTACAGGAGAAACAAGTTGAGTCATGTTTTTAGGTGGTCTTTCTTAAGAGACTCTATTTACATATATTAAAATCAACATTTTCTTACTGTTACGTTTAATTACTGCTAATCTATATATATATAAAATTGAATGTCTGTCTGTCTGTACTCTATAGATTCAAAAACCATACATCCAATCGCCGTGAAATTTTGGAATATTATTAGGTATATCACCGGGAAGGTTTTTGAAAAATAATTTCATGAATATCTTGAATATCCTTAGAGTTATTTGCAGATTTGTAGATTTAACTCGCAAGCAGCGCCCCCATTGTGACGATGATAACAAGTTTTCTTATCACTAAGTTTGTTATCTTAAATATTATTTATCAAAAGTAAGATTATCTCAGGATGACACGGCAATTTATTTGAGACAAGAATAATGATACAATTCCAAGGCGAAGATACTATTCCTTTAACTTCCAATTACCGAGGGAACCAATTAATATTGATTTTATTCAACTTATCGAGTATTTCTCAAGGGACCGGGAAAAAATGTTCACTAGATAAAACTATGATTTTCTAATGTAGAAAATTAGGAAAGACAAAATTCAGGATGACAAGGCACACAGGGACCGGGAAAAAATGTTCACTTTATCGAGAGATTCAAATTTACGAGTTTCAAATTATCAAATATATCTTTTTTATTTTTTAATAAGTTTTTAGATAATTGTTTTAACAAATGTTCGCTAGACAAACCTTTACTCGGGTAAAACCCCGGGCGAAGCCGAGTACGTTTTATAAGTTTAAAGAGAATTGTTTTAACAAATGTTCGTTAGACAAACATTCACTCGTTTTAAATAACTATGAATGCCGGCCAGGCAACCTCTATTTTCAATATATATTTATGTAGTTTATAATTTTTCTCTCTATACATTATAAAAAATATTCAGGGAAGGACTATTTTATCGAACGAAAGGAAAATATTTGAAAATAAAACCTATTTTGAAAATAGAGCAATCCATAAATAAATCTTTAATTAAAAATACATATATTGGATCAAAATATCATTTATTTTACTAACATTTCAGTTAACTGACCGCCAACCTTAATCAAGGTGTTATAACATATAGCACACACATTAAATATGTTATAACACCTTGATAAAAGTTGGTGTTCAGCCAACTGAAATATTGGTAAAATAAATGATATTTTGATCCAATATATGACTTTTTAATTGAAAAAAACTTTTTGTGAACTCATCTTCATTACATCCTTCCAATTTTTAAACTACTCCATTATTATCAAATCTTAATTATTTCTCTGATTAGCTCTCTTTTATCTTCTGATTTCAAAGACGGTTGCCATCTTGAAACAAACTCAGCCTAATTAATTCTCGCTCAATTACATTAATTAGGAATAATCTTCTGCTCACAATAATTCTACGCAATTATGTTCATCAATAATCCTCTGGAACGACAAGTCGTCTGATAAAACTATTAATTGTCCCGCCAAAAGATTGTTTGCTCTGCCTTTGTTTGTTCAATCAATCCTCTGCTTGGAATTTAATGTATCGTCTGGGATGTATTTATCTTGTGGTTTAATATTGAAATTAATGTTTCCTCTATATATAATTGTGTCCTGTGGTTAATTATTATGTTTAGTGGTTTAGCTTCATTTATTGAAGCTCTTTATTGAATAACTTAACCCTAGTTATATCTTTTAAATTTGTTCATAATTTAAACTTAGTTAGAAAATTAAATTCTAAATGTATTTATTTCTGTTTATATATATTATATATTTGCAAATATTTAATTATTATATCTCATTTCATTTATCATAATCAATTCCATTTTTTTACATATTTACATATTTTGGTAATAAAATATAAAAATTATTTTATTTGATAATATATTTTAATATTTATTCTCTCTCTCTCTCTTTATTTTATATACATTTCTTTATATATATTTAATAGTTTATTATATATTTATTTTTTTTAAATTGCCTGTATTTTAAATATACAGGGTGATCCAAAAGTCCCGCACTATTTTAAAAATTAATAACTCCGCGAATATTTGCGCTAGAGCAATGCGGTAAACACCATTGTGTTCAGGATGCAATGGGATTTTTTATGGCAAATAATGAAAAATTCGAAATTGATTTTAGTTACAATTTTATTCGCCAGATGGCGCACTACCAGAATCAGAGATTCAGCGGCCAAATTGTTTGATAAATTGAAAAATATAACTGATCGACACGTATTTTTCCTTTTTGAATACCAGGAAAGAACCCTAATAACATCAAATAACAAATTAATAAAACACCACTTCGCCAAAAGTATGAAGAATTGGTTAACAATTTTTAAATACAATCAGAGATATGTAAAATAGGTAAATGCAAATTAAAACATGTAGCAAAAAAAAATGATATTTTAGATACGGTTTGTTTCCGAAGATAATAAATTTATAATATTTTTAATTCAACTCTCTCTCTGTATCGATTATATTTATTTTAATTCATTTGAAAAATATGTATCTATCTCTGTTAATTTATTTTACTCTGGAATGCCGTTGTTGTTGTCGTGTCCAATAAAGAGCCTCAGATGTATCCATGCATCTCCATCACAGCAACAGCAATGTCCACTATCTTGGGTGTGTAAAGCTGCTGCTCTGGGTCTATGTCAAATTTCTGCAAGGCTGCGGCCATTGCTGGCTATGAGAATATGTGGGTAGGTGTAAGTTCCATACCAGGACAATTGTTGCATGCCCTATAGGTTATTGTGCCATCTGGATGTATTGTCATTCCTTTATAGTGTTTTGTTCTAAGTCTTGTTATAGTTTTTTCATTTTTCTCTCAGAGTTTATTTCGCATTTTGATCTTTTCTTATTTATTGTTTAATTATCTTGTATTTTGACAAAGAATCAGCGTCAAATAATGATATTTGTTCTTTCCTTTGGCTCAACTATGGCTTCCTTTGCCAATTCAAATGCCATTTCATTACCCCCGATCCCAGCATGGGCAGGGATCCATTGTAGAATGCAGTTATTCTTCAATGGTTCCAGTTGGGTAAGTAACGAGTGTATTTTCTGTGTGATTTTAGTAGTGCCCTTCTGAATTGCTTCTAGAGCGGATATGGAGTCGCTGTATATTAAATTTCCTTCTGCTTGATGCAGGGATGGTTGATTGAGGCATACATCAAGGGCTTTCCAGATAGCTGTCAGTTCACAAGTGAAGTTTGACGAAATCTGTCTTGCTCCTTCTTTGATTTTGATGTGCGTTCCATCTTTCAGTATTATGTTAATTCCGGCCCCTCCATAACTCAGGGTAAGGTCTGAAGATCCATCTGTATATGCTGTTAAAGGGGGTGGCCTAGCATTTTTAATCAAGAATTTGTACTATGAGGACATAGCCGTTAATATTTCAAACACATTAGACTTCGAAGCCCAAGATATCAAAGTCTACCTCAATCAAAACAAAGCCATCAACATATACAATATGTATTACCCTCCAAACAATACACTTATTGACGATGGAACAATGGCTCAATTTCTTACAGACAACACTATTATTGTAGGTGACCTTAATGCCAAACATCAACTATGGGGATGTTCCACGCCAAACCCAAGAGGCAAAATACTTTCAAACATATTTGACGACAATGCCATCATGTGCTTAAATGATGGGAATCCTACCCATCATTCCTACAGCTATAATACTGCACAAGCCCTTGATATAAGTTTTTACTATTCTGACATTTTCCACAAATGCAAATATTAAAAAGTATTGGAAGTGATCATTTGCCTAATTTGATAGAAATTAGCACCAAGACCAAAACCAGCTCAATTAAGAAAAATTCTGGAACTTCAAAAAGGCTAATTGGATATCTTTCGAAAACACCATTATTAAAGCAGCCACAGTTTCAATACCAAGAGGTAATATTAAGAAATGGATTCCAAATTATACACACCAGGCAAAAAATATTCAAACACTTATAACTAAAAGAAATGAACTACAAAAAAGAGCACCCAAAACCAAACAAATTGTAGAACTGAACTGAACATTGTGAATGCAAAAATAAAAAGATTATACTTAAATGTGAAAAGGGAAAAATGGAAACAAACTTGTGAAAACCTGAACCCAAGAAACCCAAATACAAAACTTTGGAATTTGGCAAAACAAATTGACAGATCCCAGTCACAAACCGAAATAACTAATATGATTAAGAATACAAATGGTACACCAGCAACTAATGACAAAATTGCTGCCAATCTTTTAGGTAATTCATATCAAATAAGTAGTAAAATCAAGGTTGAAACAAAGGCCCGAAGGATTATTCATGACTGTAAAAATGTCACCAGCACTCATAATATTTTCCATGAAAAAAATCAATATGAAAGAGCTAGCTTATGCATTAGAAAACACTGACCTAAACAAGACTCCTGGCCAGATGGAATCCATGGCCGAATGATATCAAACTTGGGCAAAATTGGCAAAGAAAGACTTCTTAATATTTTCAATAACTCCTGGAAAACTGGAAAATTGTCTCAATACTGTAAAAATGCAACAATAATTCCCATTTAAAAACTTGACAAATCTGCTGATGACCCAAAAAACTACCGACCTATCTCCCTCACAAGTATTTGCTGAAAATTAATGGAAAAAATTATACTCAGACGACTCACCTACCACCACGACACAAGAAATCTCTTACCAGAAGAACAATATGGATTTAGGAAAGGACATGGGACAATAGACCAACTCTTATTTTTCACACAAAAGGTAAAAGATGCACAAAACAGAAAACCAACTAACCACACAATAGCTGCTTTTTAGACCTTACACAAGCTTTTGATAAGGGGTATGGAAAAACAAGTTAATTACAAAATTATACAAACATTTCAAAATATACGGAAGAGCTATCACTTGGATAAATGATTCCCTTAAAAATAGATACATCAGGGTTAAATATAATGGCACTCTATCTAAAACCTTCAAATTGTATCAAGGATTACCACAAGGATCAGTCCTTAGCCCAAATCTCTTCACCCTATTTATTGCAGGCATAGAAGAAAAATTTTCACATAAAACCAATATTGGACTTTTCGCTGATGACATTATTCTATGGAGCAGCAATACTAACTGTAAAAAAAGTTGAAAGAGATTTGAACAAGACTCTTTTCCACCTATAAAAATTTGCTAATAAACATAAATCGAGAAAATATCTTGTTGATGGAAGTTTCTTGCTTGTTTAACTAACTGGTTTATATTATTTTTAGAGTCCTGTCTTCCTTCGTATATTTGAGTATGGAAGTGCTTGAAAGATATTCAGCGATTATGTCAACCATCTGTTTGTTCTCGTTCTCGCTGTTCTATTCATATCGGTTAGAGTAATGGAGGTTTGGTGTTGGTTTTGATTGTTTTCTAACACTCTAATCATATTCCAGTGTTGGCTGTCCTTTCTTGGATTCATTTTTTCGCAGAACTCTGCCATTTTTCTCTTGTTTGCATATCCAAATTTCTTGTTCTATTTTGTGACTAATTTCAATGTGTTACTTTCTCTTTTCTTCTGTTTTATTTTTTAAAGAAGTTCATTGATATTGTCTCTCTCTGCAATCATTGCCTCGATATTGTGGTCCTTCCAGTAAGGTATCCACAGGTCTAACGTCTCCTTCTAGGTATCGATGCTTTTGCAGCTTTTGATATATTCGAAGAGAAGTTTTCCAAGTTTTTGTCAAGCGTTCTGTAATTCAATTTTTTCGTTGCACAGTTCTTCAAGCTTTTCTGTGATTTTTTCAAGTCGGCTTTCCTAAAGTTCCATGTTCTTTTATTCTGTTGGACATTCTCAATTTTGAAGTTTAGGGTTGTTAAAATTGGTCTGTGGTCACTGATTGCACCTCTCAGGATTTTCCATTGTGTTGTGGGTGCGATGTTGAAATTTATCGCTGTGATGTCTATTGCGGATTCTGTGCCTGTGGACTTGGATAGATAGATGTTCTCTCCCTTATTTAATGGTGTAAGGTCGAGGTCGGTGACCTTTGTTATCCTGGACAGATGATCCCCAAGTTGAACTTTTGGCGTTAAAATCGCCGAGTATGATTGTGATATCCGAAGAGGCTTCACTTAATGTCTCTATTGTGTGTACCCATACAAAATTCAAAGATTTCACGAGCTGAAAGTTGGCGATTTTGAGATGCGTCAAGAATTCGCTGCATGGGTTTTCCGGAAAATTGATATTGATGAAAACTGGCTGTCGAATGTTCTGTGGACAGATTATGCTCACTTTTCTCTAAACGGAGAATTTAACATTCAAAATAGCCGCTTTTGGGCAACAGAAAACCCTAGGAATTTTACAGAAATGCCACTTTAACAGTCTAGAGTTACAGTTTTGTGTGGGTTCACTTCTTCTTTTATTATTGGACCATTTTTCTTTGAAAAATCAATGGAAGAACTTTTAAAACCGTTTCTGTAACTGGTGAACGTTATGTTCAACTTTTGAGAGAAAAGGTTATTCCCATATTGCAGGGAAAAAGCACTAAGCGAAATAACATTCATGAAAGTTGGAGGACCTGCTCATATCTCCAGAGGTGCCAAACAATTGCTGAAGAATACGTTCGTTGAAAATCGTGTGATAAGTCGCCACTTTATATACCAGTGGCCTCCAAGATCACCAGAATTGACGCCTTGCGATTTTTGTTTATGGGGGTACATCAAATCGTGTGTTTATCGATGCTGGCCTACCACATTGGCCATGTTGAAGGCTTCTATCAGATGGCACGTTTTATCAATTTCAACAGATATGTTATTTAATGATGTCCATTCTGTCATTTATCGTCTGCAGGCGGTGATTGAGAATGAAGGGCGCCACATTGAGCAAGGATTGTGACCTAATACAAGAGAGAAGGCAGCTACCTCATGTGTTATATAAGCTGCCATGTATTATATTATCTACCAATATTTTACAGCTCTTTGTGTTGGATTATGGGGATAATAAATGCTGTCTTCACATCTTGACTCTTTTTTTTTTGTGAACAGTAATATTTTGTTTGTCATTTGCTCACATATTATGTCGTGCAAACCAGAGTGTTATAACTTCTCGAATAACACTGGTACACACAATTTTTCCCCTTATGTTTAGTTTTTCGCTTTTCGCTCATTAGAAGAAATAGTATAAGGAATATTTTCTGTACACCAATAACTTTAGAAATTTTGTGCAAAAAAATAATACAAAATGATTTTACTACCACGTTTTTCAACGCAAAAGGTCGATTTGAAAAATATTTTTATTTGAGGGGACACATTTTTTAAAATTGGGTACAGTATGAGAGAGAGTTGAATTAAAAATATTAGAAATTTATTATCTTTGGAAACAAACCGTATCTAAAATATCAATTTTTTTTGCTACATGTTTTAATTTGCATTTACCTATTTTACATATCTCTGATTGTATTTAAAAGTTGTTAACCAATTCTTCATACTTTTGGCGGAGTGGTGTTTTATTAATTTGTTATTAGATATTATTAGGGTTCTTTCCTGGTATTCAAAAAGGAAAAATACGTGTCGATCAGTTATATTTTTCAATTTATCAAACAATTTGGCCGCTGAATCTCTGATTCTGGTAGTGCGCCATCTGGCGAATAAAATTGTAACTAAAATCAATTTCGAATTTTTCATTATTTGCCATAAAAAATCCCATTGCATCCTGAACACAATGTGGTTTACCGCATTGCTCTAGCGCAAATATTCGCGGAGTTATTAATTTTTAAAATAGTGCGGGACTTTTGGATCACCCTGTATATTAGGAACATCATAATGAATAATCTATTTTTCATTTTTTTTCTTTTTATTAATTAACCAGGCACGATATTAAAATATTTGCTTCTATTACACAGAGGAAACAAACAAAACAACAAATAAATTAGAACTTATAATGATATATTAACTAACTTTATCAGGAATATACGAAATTATTGTTATACATATGATCTAAAGGTAATATGCTGGAATACTGATATAACAAATTTTAATATTACAATTGAAAATGCAAAAGGGAAAAATAAATGCGTGGTGTGAAAATAAAAAATAAAAACTAAAATACCTAGACAGAAAACAAATATTATATATTTATTCAACTGTAAAAACGATATAATTTGTATGACAACCCTATTGAACCCGTTGAAAACTTTAACATACAGTTAAACCTGTCTTTATCGCCCCCTCTAAATAGCGCCTCCCTCTCTATAGCGCCCGATTTTAAAAACGTAGTACAATGAGATTTACATTAAAAGTGACCTGTCTATAGCACCCCCTCTCTATAGCACCCTATTTTGGTGAGTCCCAAGAGGGGGCGCTAGAGACAGGTTTAATTGTACTGGTATTGACTTTCAAGAATCATCAAAACAAGAAAAATTATATTTTATGCCTCACATCGACAATATTATTGCACAAACAACGAAAGCTAGTGGATATCTTCTTGGTTTAACAAAGAAATCGTGGGGATTGGATAGTAGGCGATCATTAACATTATATAAGACCTTATTTATAAGCACAATAACTTATGGTTCAACACAATATCTGGTACCCATAAATAAACAAGAGGTTTAAAAACAAATTAGTCTCATTACAGTTTAGAATACTCAAACACTGTATACATGCTTACAATACAATAGCATCGAACTGCAAACAATGTTCTCGAAAGAATATCAAAACTTACGAAATTTATTTTGTCAAACATACTTAAAATTTAATTAGATTATAATTGAAATAAACCAGCAAAAAGTATAATAATATATAAATTTATACGTGAAAAATTACAAAAATACTATGGAAATTGGACTAATAAATTAAGATTCAAGCTTTAATTTTTTTAATAATTTAGCAGTTGTAAATTATATATATTTCCATCATATTAAATTATTGTGTGTGGAAATGGATAAAAATATATTAAATATTATTGTAATTTCTTATGACTATGAAAATAGTCCTATTTCTATTTTAATTATATTTGAAATATCACTTCGCATGTAAATTTATATGTTGTATATAATGGCTCAAGCGCGCTTATACCCCGTTAGTATAGTCATACTAGCCACGCCTGTTGAAGAACCGAAAGGTTCAAAAGCTAGCTCAAGTATAATAAAAGATGCTCCTTCGTAAAACTTTTGATTCGTTATACAATTATACCAATTATACGGAGTTTACCTGTAGAAAATAAATAAATAAATAAATCGAAATATATAATATATACTATTAATATATAATATAGGCGTAGTATTAATACATGAATAAAAATATAGAAAATATTATCAAAGAATTTCATGAGAGTGTTATCTATCAATAGAAAACGATCTTTAATAAACTCGCTTTTGAATTCTCTTAAAATTTATTTCAATATATTCGTTGAGAGGATTTTTTTTGTCCAATGTTGAGCTCCCTACCACGTAAAGGGATTCTACTCATTCCGAGAATAAATTCCATGGATTCCATACATACCATAACTTCATCATGTCTATGATCTTGCAGGACAGACCTTGGTTTCCATGGTAACCCTCTCTTATTAAAAATGAGAATGCCCCCTCCCCCTCCCTTTAGTCCTTTACAGCAGACACACAAGCTCTGCTAAGTTATTAGACTTCATTATGGCATGGATTTTATAATTACATTTTTATCTTGCGCCTAGCAACAGACTTCCAATTCGCTGTTGTTGAGTTATGGATCTTGATTATTTATTTACGAAGCTATAATGGATTTATTTTTGCCTGTGCATATCTCCAAACGTCACACAAATTAACGATGACATCAACAACATGTTACAAAAATATTATAATGATCAAAGAAACCTGTAATTATATGTAAAGGAATAGTACAAATGTGAAATTGTAATGATATATAAGGTGGATAAATTAAGCAAAAGGCATCTCCTTATCATGCAACTTAATTTTTTAGTGAAACCTTTAGTTGCACAATAAGGGGATGCCTTTTGCTATAATTTAAATGTTTATTCTTATTTTCAAAAAATTATACATATATATATGTTATATAAAGGTATTATTTAAAATGTAATATTAAAATATTATTTTATTTAAAAATATATTTCATAGATACAAATATTCTGTTAAATCGACCGCCAGAGGTCACGCTTTGCATATAAAAACTCGTTGTTGTTCTTCCCCGTTGGCCGGCTCAAATCTTTGTACATTATGTAAATAATCTTTTGTTTTCCTTGTTCTATTCGCCTTAAGCCAGGCGGTACTTTTATCAAATTATGTTTAATATATAATCCTAAAGCTCAATTAAAGAAATCTCCGATCAAAAACATTGTTATTTTTATTTTAAGATTTTAACCACGACTGCATTACCATACCATAATCCTCAACAATCAAGATACAACAGAAAATCTCTTTTCTTTATATAAGATATATATATTAGGAAATAAGTTTTTCTGCTGATTTAGATTATCTTGAGGATTATGCCATGGAATTATTTACTGGTTCTTTTTAGTACTAAATGGTATTGATAATGCAGTCGTGGGCAAAAATCTTGAAATTAAAATAATAAAAATAGTTTTGATCAGTAATTGCTTTAATTGAGCTAAAGGAATATATAAAACATAATTTGATAAAAGTACTGCCTGGCTTAAGGCGTAAGAATAAAAATATAAACTTATTTACATAATTTACAAAAGGTTTAGCCGGCCATCGGAAAACAACAACAATAGGTTTTATATAAAGAAAGTCCCGACATCTGGTGGTCTATTTAACAGAGTATTTGAATCTATGAAATATAATTTTAAAATAATAATATTTTTATATAATATATATATTTATAAATAAAGAATTTTTATATTGAAAGAAAAGTTTTCAAATGTGCTATATCTTGATAAAGATTGGCAGTCTGTTCTGAAGGGAAAATGCGTATGTAATATAGTCTTAAGATCTATACATATGCCTTAATTTTTTCATCGAAACTCATTTACATACAATCCCTATTTACATGTTTACAGCCACATATTATATTCCGCTAGAGACACTGACAAATCAAAATAATTTATCATCATTATATATAAATAAATGTAGTTAAGTTTTCAAGAAAAAGAAACAAATATAAAGAAAAAATATATTTTAAAAAAAATAAAATAAAATAAATAAAATTTACAAATAACAAATACGGTGAGAATATTGGATTTTAGATGTCGGCTTTTCGGTAACATCGAAATTTTTCATTCAATAATAGAAAATCTGTTTCATCTTATTAATGAATAAATCGAGGAAGAGAGAGCAATCCTTCGAAATACTTCAATTTTATTTCAAGACAATCATTCATTATTTATTCAATGTGAACACCGGCTACTCATGGCTTGTTGGAAGTACAGACTTCAATATTCTACAAAGATACATCCCCCTAATTATTAGAACGGCAACCGATCAGTCCTTGCAGCTGGATTATGTAAGAATAAGAAAATCAGTACTCTACTCTCACTATAAATACTTTCATTCATCACCTACAATGGAATGCTATCTGAATGACAATATCCCCCTAACCTTAAAGAGAATCATTGCACAAGTAAGAAGCCTTTTATGTTTCACTTTTGAAAACTAAGACCATAAAATGCACCTTATGCAACGGTGAATTTAGTCTCGATTTTCCACACTACATGTTCTACTGTACGGCAATGGAAGAAGAAAGAGAAATTCTTCGTCAAGAGACCGGCTATAATAGCAATTCGCCTTATGTTTTAATGGCAAAAGTCGTAAAATCCAGACCCTTTGCATTCGCTTTTTATAAATACTGGAAATCAGCTCAATCAAAATATTTAGCACAGACACCGGATCCAACTCGATAATTTGGTCGAGGTCAATACCCAATATTTGTATATAACTATGATGCTAATTTGTTATTTATTTATTTTGTCCTACCGGGAGAATCCTGTATGGCACGTGTGCCCAATAAAGGCTTTTGTTGTGTTGTATTTATTCAATGTGTCTCTAAGTAACTGAAACTATAAAAGCTTTAGGGAAAGGACATTTTCTGATCATGCAACTGAAAATTTCTGATGGCTTTCGCCATCTGTCGAAATAAATATTGTGGCGATGAAAAATAATTAAATAGGTTTCCGAATTACTTCAAATATTTATTTAATTAGTTATATGAAAGATTTTAAATATAAAATAAAAGTTACGATGTACATGAGCCAAATCGACCCAGCAGTTAGAGTAAGAAGGGAGAACTGAGTTATTACTACCTTCCATGTGGCGCCACTGTTTACCCTGACCTGTCGGTCCAGTCCAGATAAGAGGGAATACCAGGAACCTCTGTTCTCCTGACAATAATAACTATTCGTTGATTTTTAAATATTCCAGATATAGCCAAATACCATTTCTTGATTAATCAGTGTGGTACAAGCGATGATGAAGACCAAAAACCCGAAACGCGTATGTGGTTAGCTGTTCTTGATTAATCAAGAAATGACATTTTTTTTTTGACAATTAAAAAAAACTTTATTGACCAACTGTCAATTGTCTACACTGACAAAGAGTCAGAATTCAACAAGAGAAAAAACACAAAAGTTCAGATTCAATTAAATTAAAAGTATGCACACAGACGAAGCCCTACGAAGGGACGCCTGGAAATTTTTCAAGAACCCAGATCTGCCTGGAGTGTAATCAGGTTCTTGCGGATCACAGGATCCACGTCTCCAGCAAGTTCGAGGGCTTCTTCGAGAAAATCAACGAGGATGGTCTTGTTTTTAGGGAAAATAAACTCGATGAAGGTGGCATGCTAGGGGTGTAAAAGCGCCCAGATGACAGATGCCATCAGCCACCTTCATTTACACGATAAGGAGACACCTTTTTATTAATTTATCCACCTGAACGCGGTACAATATCACTCTTTTATACTATTTTTGAATATTAAAAGGCTTGTCAAATTCTCTTTCATATACATTTTATAAATCCGCCAAATCCACTTGATATAGCAAAGCAAACTTCTACATTATACTATCTACTCGAGACACCTACTGCTGAAATGCCCACTCTTCTTCACCGCTAGACAACAGACAATGTTGTAGATCTATATCTATTTGTAAATAGCAGAGAGAATTATCATAGATTTAACTATTTTTGTAAATATATTTATGATTTTCTTTCAAACCTGAAAGGATCAGGTTCCTAATATATATTATTGTTTTTCTTTTTATTTCGAATACTTTTTCTTGTATAATATGTTTATAACTGTTTCTGTTTAAAAAAAATGTAAATCGACGCAATTATCCCTAGCCTGGATATCGCGTTTTGTGTGTTGAAATAAAAATAAAATTATCTATGTTTCTTGGAATTTGAGAATTTAATTATAAAATAACAATAGAGGTGTGTATATATAGTCGGCTAAGTTAGCTAACTATCAGTAGTTACATGTCTACCATCTTGTATTTAATATCGCTTAGCTAAGAAGTGGGTCAAGCGCTGCAGACGACACGCTAGGAATATCAAGTAGCTCATCGACCGTTCAAGGGATAGCGCTTGTTAGCACGAGCACTCAAGCTGCCTTCCACTCTACGAAATCTAAATTAGATTATTTTTATTTATTTTCTGTAATCTTTATTAATCTGTATTTATTTATTTTAATTAAATATATCGAATTTATAAATAAAATATTACCTATTAAAGTATTGATACAAAATATTATATTTATCAGATATTAAAGCACGAATAATTTTTTTACACATTAAACAAACTTCTACTGTCCTTACTGCGATGAAAAATTATTGAAAGGGTTTGGATAATTAGTAGTGAACCCTCTCAGTGGTTTCCCCAATTTTATAACTCTAATACTGTACTGGATTATTCTGCTTATATATGCTACACTGAAAGGTGGAATCTTAGAAATGGTATTTAAGCAAACTATGGACATAAGCTTTTAGGACAGTATAATTACGTATAAATTAGGAAATTAGAACTTTCTATATATATTATGTATAAACTTATTTTAAAAGCTTTTAATCGCTGAGGCATATATATAAACAAATATATATATTAAAAATTTATTTTTATTCAAAAAGGTGTGTGTGTGTGATATAATAAAAGGAAATTTCTAAAATATTACTTCTTCTGTTCTTTAAGTTAGAAATTTATTTTTTATATAAAATGGTTTTTACGCTATTCAAATTATTATTTAATTCTTTCGTCTGGCTTTATATATAGGAAGGTTAAGCCTATTTATAGTGGAAAATCGATGAAACTGAACTTTTCAACATAAGGAAGATCTCACAGTTTTTCCTGCTGACTTTAGCGAGATTTTACTGTAGTAAAAATATTTCGATAGGAGAAATTTTATCTAGATTATATTAAAAATAATATGATTTGAAGTGTTTTCCATTATTTCTCCCGATATTTTATCTTTAAATATTCATTCATCAATAAATAAATTCAAATAGAATACTTTCCAAAAAAAAAAGGAAAACAGCAGCACATAAAATAATAATAACCAAGCTTGTATTTTGTTTTATTTCAACACACAAAACGCGATATCCCGACTAGGGATAATTGCGTCGATTTACATTTTTAAACAGGAGCAATAATAAACATATTATACAAAAAAATATATATATAAAACAATAAGATATATTAGAAACCTGATCCTTCCAGGTTAGAAAGATAATCATAAATATATTCACAAAAATAGTTGAATCTATGATAATTCTCTCTAGTATTTACAAATTGATTAAGATATACAACAATTATATTTTATATTATATTTTATGTACCTATTACAAATATTTTTAAATATAAGAAAGTACTCGTTATTTTTCCTGTAATATTTCAAGATATTTAACTAATTCTGATTGTAATTTTTGAATATATTTTCATGCACAAATTTCCCCCACCTACTTTGTATTTTAAATGATTTCAACTGTGATATTATAACACTATGCGGCGCTGAGTTTGTGTATACAAAAATATAATGCCTCGATAAAGGTTAGCGTTCAGCCAGCCGAAATATTGGCAAAATAAATCTTTAATAAATCCAATATATGCCTTTTTATTATCTAATATACAACAATGTTTGCTGTCTGTTGTCTAGCTCTAAAGAAGAGTGGGCATTCCAGCAGTAGGTGTCTCGAGTCCTGGATTTCCTTGCCACAGTGACAGCTAGAGTCCTCAACAAAAGCAATTATGAATTAGCAAAAATCGATCATCTTATATCCCTATTATCAAAGGTTTAAAAGATTCTTGAAAAAATATCTCAAAATATAATATCCGAATTTTATAATCTAAACAATCTGTTAAGCCTTAGACAACATGGATTTATCAAGTTTTTGTCAAATATCACTACTTTAAATTCAACAATAGAGGTAATAATGGAATATACACAAAAATAATTGTCTGCATTAGTTACAATAGATATCTCAGGGACAATGCATGGTGGCCAGCGATCATCAAAAGAATAGACTCATATACCTGAAAATTTGATCAAAATTCTACAATCCTATTTAAATTCCAGGAATATATATTTCGATTATGACTGTGTGACAAGGAAATTACTGAAGAACTCCTCCATTACCTGCTTAATTGTACAGCCCTTGATGCAGAAAGGAAGGCCCTATATCAACAAATTAAATGTACCAACATTTCACCCTACGTATTGCTTTTAAAAATATCAACAAACAAATCTAAGGCAATAGCTTACTATATTTTTTTTAGATCATCATTATGTAAGGACCAGTCAACAATTGAATGACTTTGAGACGAAGAGTAAACCAGATCAATTTCTATGTAAATAACACAAGATGATTATTACCTTACACAATTGGGAGAATCTGTATGGGGCAGGTACCTAATAAAGGCTTTTGTGTGTGTGTGTGTATTTCGATTATGACAATATGACAACTTTAAAGTAAATTACTAAGGGATGTCTCCAGGGTGATCCGCTATTTTCACTTCTATGGACAATTTTGTTGAATGATCTTCTGATAGAATTTAAAGTAGCTAATTGAGAGTTGATTTGTTATGAGGATTATAAATGACCAATATGCTGGAATAAAGACCTTACATCACTCAAAATAGTAAATGAAATAGTATTAATTAATATCGAATTATAGTGTAATAAAAAAAGTTAGAAATCAGTTCTAAAAAAAATAACATTTTATATTTTCATAAAAATAAAATATCCCAGTCAAATTTAAAATAAAACGAAATAACCTCCAGTATACCAGTATATCACCAGTACAAAAAAAGCAAAATTTTTAACAATAAAAATTTAAAATCATAGAGAAAAACAAATTGAATTTTTTGCTTTTCATATAAAAGAAATATCAGAACTTAAAAATAAAAAATAAAAATATTTTCAATTCTCTCACTTTGCAGAAAATCTTGGGGTTTGATCTCCCAAAAAGAATTACATTTTATAAATCTCTTTTCAGACCAATTTTAGAATATGGATCAGAAATATGGTTTAAATATTTAAATAAAAAATCTATACAAAAATTAATTTCAACACAATACCATATATTACTATAGAATATACAGGTGTACAAGACGAAATTATACAATTGTGTACATAGTTTGGCTAGAACTGCCTTGATAACAGATTATAATGAATTTTAAAAATGAAATATATATCCAATATATGCCTTTTTATTATCATATGCTATATATACTATATATTACTACTTTGATTTAAGTTTAAATTAAAATTTGTAAGCTTACAATAAACCTATTTTATTCTTAATGTAATTTCCTGTAAATATGTTTAGATATATATTATATTATAGAAGCTCTTTTTTCTCTTTCTCATATGGCGCCTGTGTTCATAGCAGGACAGCAGCTTTGTTACTATGGTTGAATATAGTTGAATAGTTGAGTTCAAAGATGTTTTCAATGATTGAAGAAAACACCAAAAGATTTTTATTATTTGCGATATTTTCTGAAAATACAAAAATTCTTATTCAAAAATGAAACTTAAAATTACTAAATTTATTATAAAAATAAGTTTAAATATTATACAATTTAAGATACTTAATATATATGTATATCTATTTACATAAAATAGATCTATCAGAAACACCAAATTGTTCCTGCGGAGAAACTGAACAAACTGCTCTTCACCTTATCTATGACTGTCCGAACTTTACAGAAGTGAGACATCGTTTGTTCCCTGATCTAAATGATTTATCTCTTTCACCTCAGCCACTTTGTCTATATAAATTTTATGTACTCTGTAGAATAATATATTGAATTTGTAAATATTTAATTCTAAGTTCTAATTTGTTTGTTGTTTTGTTTCCTCTGTATTAGGCGCAAATATTTCAATATCGCGCCTGGTTAATTAATATTTTTTTATATAAATAAATATATATAAAGGTATATATAGGTAGTGTTATTTCAAACGTAAAATTTAATTTGTTCTTTTAGATCCATATTAGAGCAAGAACACTCATCTCTACAAGAATTTTAATTACTTTAAATAACAATTATCCTCAACACACCACTCTTTCAAAAAAATCAATTCAACATACTTAAATAGGTGTTTATCTACATTAAGACGGGACATGCTGAAAATTTATGAAAGAGCGGGAAAAAAAATAAAATTAAGAAAAAAATCTTCAAAATGAGATTTAAATAAAAATTGGCTCACGCTTTTAAAATAAGGCAAGTAACCAATTAGAAACTCTGTGATAATTCCAACGTTACCAGTCGATTTTAATATCAGGGCATTTCTTAATTAAAAAAACTCGGCTGCGACCATTATCCGGGACGTTATCGATCAAGGCCTTCAATTTTTATGAGTTCGTCTGGCCCAAAATTAAAAAATGTATCTCCCGCCTTATTTTTTATGTTTTTAGGCCTAGTAGGTGAAAAAGGCGGGAAATATACAATGATATACGAAAACGTAGAAAATTTTGTTCTCTTTCACACAAATTTATAATTTCTATATTCATACCTTTAAGAGAGCGCACAAACTTGATTGTATTTCAGTTATATCTTTATTAGCTTCTTTATAAATAGGCATATGTGATTCATGTTCATCAGAATCAACTAATTCAATCATATAATATTCAATATTTTCTTTAATTTTGTTTATATTATCCAGTTGTACTTTTAAATAACCTTTACTTTGAGTTTCTACATTTTCTAATTCGATCTTTAGGTCATCAAGCTTCGATATTTCGAAATATAATTTTTTAGACTTAACTTTATTTGTTTGTTTAGGCATCTTTATTTATTTCTTAAATCCAATAGGTCGTCAATAATTATCCAGCACGAGGGACCAAAAATATGTTGTAGATAAATGATAGAAATAACCTTGACTTGTGCTTAATTAATAGGTAGAAAATCTTTGTTTTGATAAATAATCTTTAAGATGATAAACTAGCTATATTTGGTCAATCTAACCTCTCCACAAACATTGTTGAAGGTATAAAAAATAATAATGTTAATATTTACTTTGTATCAAAGCACTCTCAACTTGCTATGTCAATTATTTAAAACATATGTTTGCCTAATATATAACAAAATTGTGTAGGTTTGTATCTATTCTTGTAAAAATTATCTCTAAAAAGGGAGAAAACCAATAAAAAATATATTCAAAATTAATTAAAGTGATTATTTATATAGCTCTTTAAATAAAAAGACATATATTCGATCAAAATATCATTTATTTCACCAATATTTCAGTTGGCTGAACTCCAATCTCTCTCTCTCTCTCTTTCTCTGAAGTGAAGCTAACAAGTGTGGCGAAGGCTACCATCTACAAGTACCATCTTGGTCTTGAGTTGGGTAATGCCAGCCATCACCTAGACCTGCCCACTCTTTGGGAAAGAACTCTCGCAGTCCATCGGTGGCGGAGTCTTTCTCGCGGTGGGCGCCACCAATGAAGACCTTGTATATATATTTATATATATATATGTATATTTATCAATTATTTTATCTATTTATTCATATATCTATCGTTATTAATCTTATTTATTTATTTTATGTTTTTAACCTTATATAATCTTATATGAACATTGTAATAAATCAGTTTCAATCTCAATCTCTCTCTCTGAGAATGTTATTATATTTAAATAGTCACCTTTAAAGACACTTTTCGTATTTCTCGTGTTATTCTTTAATATAAAGAAAAATAATGTTCTCAGAGTTATTTTCACATATAAAAAGCTTAATATCATGGTTCCACTGCACGACATTATCTAAAAGAAAATTTCAATTAGACTAACTGGATTTAATAAGTCCAATAAAGAAAGGCCAATAATTATTTTATTCCAGAGCCTTGTCAAAGACAGAATGTAATTTAGAGATAGAGAAAGTCACAGTTTTGTCGTCATTTTGACCTGTTAACCAGCGTCCCAGGACTCCCCCATAGTCCTCTCTCACCTTCTCGGGTGCTGCCCCCTCTTTACTATGGTAGCCATGTTCCCCTATGGGTGTATTCTTCATTTGTCTTCAGGCTAGTGCGGCTCCAATCTAGCCCATGTCGGCTCAACACGTTACAACAGTGGTATCGACAGGATCTACTATTGTAATGTATGGAGCCGACATGGTCGCAGTGGGCTTCTCATCCAACTTGCAGAATCAATGGAGGAATTTAAGTGATATTTAATCAATTTTACATGCCATTGCGTAGTTTTGTTTGAGAAATCCTAAAAGTGACAATAGTTAATGAGTGTATTTTTCTATAACTATAGTGGTATTTAATCATATTACATGACATTGCCTAGATTTGCTTGAAAATAATAAGGTTGACAATGGTTGCTAAGTAGATTCTTGGGTAATATTCTTTATATTTGATCAATTTTACACACCATTTTGTAGTTTTCTCTGAGAATACTAAAAGTGACAATGGTTATTAAGTGTATTTTTCTATAATTATCGTGGAATTTGATAATTTTTATCACACCATTGTGTAGATTTGTTTGAAAATAATAAAGTTGACAATGGTTACTATGTAGATTCTTGGGTAATATTCTTTATATTAGATCAATTTTAAACATCATTTCTTAGTTTTCACTGAGAATACTAAAAGTGAAAATGGTTACTAAGTGCCTTTTTCTATAATTATCGTGGTATCTGATCAGTTTTATCACACCATTGCGTGGATTTCTTTTAGAATGATAGAGTTACTAATGGTTTCCGAATAAGGTCTTATATAAATGTAGCGTTATTTATATCATATTACATGCCATTGTGTAGATTTCTTTAATAATGAAAGTGACAATGGTAACTAAGTGTTTATTTATAAACTTTCGATATTTGGATAATTTACTAGCCATTTCGTAGAATTTTTCGAAAAAATTAAAAATGATAATGGTCTGTATTTTTCGTAATATTAGATCATTTTTAAACACCATTGCTTAGTTTTCTATGTGAATAAAAGTTGACAATGTTTTCTGAATAAGGCCTTATATAAACGAATCCATATTATATCAATTTTACATACACCAATGAAAGGTTTTCTTTGAGAATAATAGAAGAGAAAAATGCTTAAAAAGTGTATTTTCCATAAAATTTGAAATATTTGGTCAGTTTTACACTCTATTGCGTAGATATATATATATATATATATATATAGTCACATATCTTCCAATTAGTTAGAGCCGATTCCTAAAAAGATCCTAAATTTCTTTCAAAATGTACACCGTTCCTGTTTGCTGCCACCCCCATATTTTGTATATATGCTATATCTTTTCATTGATAATACCTGTAAACCCCTATTTGTATGTAACACTAAAAATGTCGACGTCAAAATAAAAATCCAAAGAGCGGTCAGCTGGGAAGAGAGGAGGAAAATGTCAAAGCCCATGTGGGGCCCCCAGGGACTCTATATAGACGACCCCTGTAAACAGGACAGGTTTTAGCAAAGGGGTCATCAGCAGATGTTCTAAGGTGTGGCCATCGGCAGACGGCTTATGTCTCTCAGGCAGTCTCGCTCTCTCCAAATCTCGGTGATAGGCATCCAAGTTTGTGTCATGGCCTCTACCTCTGTCCCGTGGGCTGTCCCCGATCACTCTCTGTGCTAACATCTAGCCCTTCCTCTGCTTCTTGTTGTCCGCGTGTGGGAAGAACATCAACATTCGCCTCACGTACACGACTGCCAGTTCATCCATACGTCGACATTTGCAATAATATTATATACATATGTTCTACTTGTATGTTCTGTTATTTGACTTTCCTCTACACACAGTCTCCCCTTCATATTTAGAACTGCAGTTTTTGCATGATATGGAGTAGATGGCTTCTTTTCTATAAAATGAGTTATTGGACTGATTATCTTTGCAAGTGGGTTTCTAATCATAATAAATAATTTGGGACATTGGAATAGTTATTGTATTGAGATATTGTAATAGTATCTGTAATAGTAATTGTTATAATATTGGGATATTGGAATAATTGGAATAGTTTTAATACTACATGAATAAAATATGTGCTTCCTATCTCTAAAAAGTACAATTTCGGTATAAGATCTCATGTTCTATCATTTCTACGATTGTTTATTACGACTGATATTCAGTCTATTCCGGTCTACACCCCATGTAGATGTTCATCTCTTCTAGACAATTGACAATTTAAACATTTTTTTGATTCTTCTAATCAATTGTTACAAATAAAATAAAAGAATTTAAAAGCACGAATGTTTCTTTTAAACATATAACAAACTTCTACTTCCCTTACTGCGATGAAAAAATATATTGGGAGGGCTTGGCTCATCAGTGGTGAACCCTCCCAGCGGTTTCGCCAATTTAATCCACCAGACCGCTTCTCAGAGCTCTAATACTGTATTGGACGATTCTGCTTATATACGCAGCACTGCAGGATGGAATCTCAGAAATGGTTTTCAAGAAAACTATGGACATACGCTTTTAGGGGACATTAGAATTACATTCAAATATTTGCATCGAGCAATGCTCTTCCGCAAACAATAAAGACAAGGCCAGTTAGGCATAAGGGAGTAGAATACTCGCAGTAAGGACAGTAGAAGTTTGTATTATGTATAAAAGAAACATTCGTGCTTTTAAATCCTTTCATTTTATATGTATAGATAGCGTGTTATTGCTTTGTGTTAATTGTTAAAAAGCTGGGCAAAAACGTAGGGGAATATATATAGTTGTGCATGTTCACAAATTTCTTCAGCAAGGAAGGCTTCCCCACCCCGAGAGAGTTCTCTTACAGACAAGGTCTTCTTGGACACTTCTCAGTTCCATGCCGAGGAAATACTAATAGATGTGTGTCTTGGCAGACGCCAGGATGGTGTCATCATACAGACTTCTTCTCTTCTAGGGCCATCGTGTCCCCTTTACCCACCTGTTTTCCTCCTAACGTCACCAACCTCAGCCTCTCAGAATCTGATAGCTATACAAGCACGAAGGAAAGTGTGGGCTGTTAGCCCTCGTCATCCAAATACAGACTATATTTCAATGGCCTATTGCCTTCATGATTGATCAAAGAAAAGGTATTTAAGTTCAAAAGTGCGCGATTAAGCTAAACTATATGAAAATACAATAAGGTGAAGAGAAAACGTATATCTAAAGATAATACATCTTTAAAAGAGCAATAACACTTGAGATTCTATAGATGACTTCAACCCAATCGTCACATCTCCTCTTCAAGGAGATTTCTCTCCGAATCTTCACCATACAACTTGATCATCCTCTGAATTCAACCATATCATGATTGCTGTTCTTATTAAACAATATTTTTAAAGAAAACATAATTATAGAAATTGAGATCACTTCCCAACCTAACCTCAAAACTACGGATATGAATAAGGAAATACGAGACAAGAGAAATGAAGAGATTAGAAAGAATGACAGTGCGGTTAATTCTCAGTGTTCTTACATGGGATGATGGGTTGGTGACGAGGTTCAGTAAATACTAATTCAGTAAATACTATAAAATAAAGCTTCCAGGGCTATTACTTGTGCAACTTTTTTTTTCAAGCTTTCAGACTTGTCAGTCCTTCAACAGGAGTATCACGTTAATAAATTAATGATATATGCTATTTTTATATACAAATTATTATTTCTTTTTATCTTCTTCTTTCTTATCTTCACTCAATCATATTAGGGTATCAAGCTTGTAAAGCTTGAGACTTTTAATGGTGTCTGCCGGGGAAGAGTAGAGCTCATTAATGGATGAATCAATACAGTCAATAATGTCTCTAAATTATTATTTACATAGTTTAAATATTTATATTATAAAGAGAGGGAAATAAATTACATTATTTCTGTGTTAAAAACAACTTTCTGAAAATATACGTGCATGGTGGATGATACGTGCTGGTTGAATGATATCTCGAGACTTCAAATTAAATTTTATAAATTCGTTAACTATTGTGTTATATATAGAAGAGTGCCTACATCTATGGGATAGTATTTGTCCATAATAAAATATATAAAATACTGGAATTCGAGAGACTTCGCTTATATATATATTCCATTGTACTGAAAATAAAGCCAACTCTGAAAAAAAAACAGGAAAACGATGTTAGGTCCTGGAGATATGCAGATATCAGGGTGCAGCCATAGACGAATTGTTGGGCCACTGCAGAACCATGGTGGAGAACGACCTGAAACCGAATAAAACTGTCCAATAATAAAGTATATAAGGGTGTCTTTTTCTTGTAAATAGATAAAGAAAATGTAAATATGATTACTGATAAGAAAAAGCTTTAATCTCCCTGTAATTGGAAGAGAATACCGCTTTGTTCTTAATTTGTTCTCAACTTATTCTAACTTAAATTATACCAAGAAATGTACCGAATATAACAAGAACAACTCAACACGACTCATGTACCGAATATAACAAGAACAACTCAACACGACTCATGTACCGAATATAACAAGAACAACTCAACACGACTCGCTGTTCCACTTTATTCAAGATACAAAATTTACATATTTACAAGAAGTTATACGATCTTTTTTGCATACTTAGGCACGAACAATGACAATTCATTCTTATAAAATAAAGATGTATGAAATATCGTGGAAGATATATTTTTTAAATAGAAACATTTTGAACTGATCACTGAATCACTGCACGATAAGGAGATGTCTTTTGCTTAATTTCCATAGATATGTTTCTTTTAAAAAGTTTTAATTCACAAAATATCTAGCTAACAAACATAGAATTCCTTCTACAGAATAAAACAGGATATCTAAGGGCTTTCATACCAGAAAGCTTGAGATTTGAATACCAATAGTTTTTTAAAAAGAAACTTTTCCCTATCGCCTGATATTTCACTTTAATATTGTTTCGAAGGATTATTACATTGAATTGTGAAAACAAAAATATAATGTAGAAAAGTCTATCTTGTATTCTATCTCTTATTTATGAATATTTCAGGTTACAGTTTTTATTACAATATCCTGAGCAGCTTTCGGGGAAAATTGCCAGAGTATACTTTTTTTTTGTTGGATGTTAGGATCTTTTAAAAAAAAAATTGAATGCAAGATTTTTTAAAGAGCCATAAGTCTTCGAAAAGAAATTAATGTGCTAGGTGTGTGTGTTTATAGTATCTATAGTAAAAAAAAAAGTTCAATATTTTCCCGATCTTTCTGAAAATACTGTAGATTAATCTAGTGATATTTGTATTACCTTTAAAATTTCCAAATATATGTGTGAGTTTTTCATATAACACAGTAATGAATAATGCATTGTTCTGTATTGTAAACGATTCCCAAATAGGTTTATGAAAAGCGGTTCGTGCAAAAATCCATTTCAATCGCAATGTGACAGAAAGAAAAAGAGAATCTTTATAAAAGTTTGTCCACCTGAGTGAAATACAACTTTCTCTGTAACAGGTAATCAGAGAGTGAGAAGGTATACGTGTTATGTGAGCAAAGAGCGCGAGCTAACTATCAAAGTGTAGTTTCCGGCAGTAGTTACGGTGGGGGAGTGGCTGGGAGTGCAGCGCCCCTAGCGGCAGTTGCCATGGCTACCTGGCACAACGAAGGATGCGACGGAGTGTGGTGACGTGAGGCGATGGCAACGTTGATGGTGGTTGCGGCCTGGCTGCTACTGAATGGTGAGTACCTCCTCCCCTGCACGTCTTGTGGTATACGTTCTCCGCGGCTTCTGTTGCACTAGTTTACGTTCTCCGCGGTATGTAACACATACGTACGTTATCCGCGGCTTATGTAGCACCTAAGTACCTTCTCCGCGGTTTATGTAACACCTAGGTACGTTCTCCGCGGCTTTTGTAACACCTAGGTACGTTCTCCGCGGTTACTGTGACACCTGAGAAAGTTCTCCGCGGTTTATGTAACACTTAGGTACGTTCTTCTCGGTTTATGTAACACCTAGGTACGTTCTCCGCGGCTTTTGTAACACCTAGGTACGTTCTCCGCGGTATGTAACACATACGTACGTTATCCGCGGCTTATGTAGCACCTAAGTATCTTCTCCGCGGTTTATGTAACACCCAGATACGTTCTCCGCGGCTTTTGTAACACCCCGATACGTCCCCCGCAGTTTTTATAACACCTGGGTACGTTCTCCGCGGCTTTTGTAACACCCAGATACGTTCTCCGCGGCTTTTGTAACACCAAGGTACGTTCTCCGCGGCTTCTGTGAAACCCAGATACGTTTTCCGCGGCTTTTGTATCACCCAGATACGTTCTCCGCGGCTTTTGAAACACCCAGATGCGTTCTCCGCGGCTTTTTTAACATCAGGTACGTTCTCCGCGGCTTCTGTAACACCTGGGTACGTTCTCCGCGGCTTATGCAACACCCAGATACGTTCTCCGCGGCTTTTGTAACACCCAGATACGTTCTCTGCGGCTTTTGTAGCACCTAGGTACATTCTCCGCGGTTTATGTAACACCTGGGTACGTTATCCGCGGCTTTTGTAACACCCAGATACGTTCTCCGCGGTTTTTGTAGCACCTAGGTACATTCTCCGCGGTTTATGTAACACCTGGGTACGTTCTCTGCGGCTTTTGTAACACCCAGATACGTTCTCCGTGGCTTTTGTAGCACCTAGGTACATTCTTCGCGGTTTATGTAACACCTGGGTACGTTCTCCGCGGCTTCTGTAACACCTAAATACGTTCTCCGTGGCTTTTGTAACACCTGGGTACGTTCTCTACGGCTTCTGTAACACCTGGGTACGTTCTCCGCGGCTTCTTAACACCTGGGTACGTTCTCCGCGGCTTCTGTAACACCTAAGTACGTTCTCCGTGGCTTTTGTAACACCTGGGTACGTTCTCCGCGGCTTTTGTAACACCTGAGTACGTTCTCCGCGGTTTCTGTAACACCTGAGTAAGTTCACCATGGCTTTTGTAACACCTGAGTAAGTTCCCCGTTGCTTCTGTAACACCTAAGTAAGTTCACCATGGCTTTTGTAATACCTGAGTAAGTTCCTAGTTGCTTCCGTAACACCTAAGTAAGTTCACCATGGCTTTTGTAATACCTGAGTAAGTTCCCCGTTGTTTCTGTAACACCTAGGTACGTTAAATGCAGCTTCTCTAACATCTAAGTACATTCTTCGCGGAGTCTCAAACTCCTAAGTACGTTCTTCGCGGCTTCTATAGAACACACTACTCCGCTATGTTTTAAATCTACGGTCGATGTAGGTTTAATACATTTTGCTATTCGTTTTTCGAACCCTTAAAAAACAATGTCGCCCCATCTTCTACGCCTTCACTAGAGCAAGTTGGTCTCTCCTAGATCTCAACACTATGTACGACTAAAGCTTTCTGCTACTTACCATCATTGTATGGGGTTTTGCGTACATTTAAAAAGGTTTCACAGACTTTCTCCGAGTTGAGCTTCGTAGATTAAACTTAAGTACTTAAAGATAAGTTTCCAGACCTTTTAATTCCTCATTTAACGCTTTTATTATAGAGTAAGCATTCATTGTAGACACACGAGAATACAAGTGTGAACAGAATCACCTCTGTCTCCTTCAAAACCGGAGACATCAAAGACTCTGCACTTCCTCAAGTTTTGTCCATGAGTGTTAAAACATGTCCTTATTTAAATATTAATATGACATTATTAATATTTACACAAGGTAATAAGACCAAATCCAAATAAATAATTAGTGTGTGACGTTTCAGTGACAACGCTGTTACCATCTTCAGACAAATGTACTGAATGAGAAATTTTACCACAGCATGTTTTTTAATAGTTCCTGTTATGAAAACATGCTGTGGTCAAATTTCTCATTCAATACTTTTGTCTGAAGATGGTAACAACGCTGTTACCGAAACGTCACACACTATTTATTTATTTGGATTTGGTCTTATTACCTTGTGTTTATAATATATAATCCAAATTGTGCCTTATCAATTATTAATATTTAAACATGTGTGTGTTTTTATACTCATAGACAAAACTTATGGAAGTGGAAAGTCTTTTATTTTAAAGTACAAACAAATGATTTTATTGAAGAACATTATCGAAACTAAAAATGGTGATCTTTATTAAGCGTGGTTTTACTGAAGCACATTCCGTCATATATACAAACACATCCAAACACGACAAGGACTGGAGACTGTTTAGAAAGAAAAAAAGAGGCGATAGATCAGCTGGTCGTCTGCTTCAAACCTAAATGGTATATTATATTGTAATTGTAATATCAAAACGTAAGAAATGATAATACACACTGTATATACACTCATGGACAAAACCTAAGGAAGCAACTTTCAGTTGCACGATAAGGAGATGCCTTTTTCTTAATTTATGCACCTTATCCCAGTACAATATTACATTTGTACTATTTTTTCACATTGTGTAGCGTTCTCACGCAATTCTGGCCTTAATTACCCGTTTCATGATTTTTCAGGATGCCTTAATGACCAATATTTTGGTCGTTGAGGTACAGCTTGCACCACGCTGATGAGGGCCAACAGCCCGGAACGTGTCCGTGGTTAGCTTTTCTTGATTATTCAAGAATGGGTATTTGGCCAATTCTGGAATAATTAAAAATCAACGAGAATATCTGATATTTATTCCGATAGATGGCGCAAGCCATCAGCAATTTCCAGTTGCACGATAAGGAGAAGCCTTTTTCTTTAAAAAACCTAAGGAAGTTTTACCATTTAGCATGTAATTCAGACAATAACTCTGAAAGATATTTGATACAGTGACCTTTATTGAAGAAACACGAGATAAACAAGTATGAACAAAATTGCCTCTGTGTCCTTAAAAATAAAGACGTCCAGCGATATTAAAGACATTCAACTTCCCTAAGTTTTGTCCATGAATGTATATTAACATGCACACATATGTAAAATATCAATAATAATAACTTTTGCATAGAATCTTTTTTTATTAATATAATTTTGAGTAGAAAAAAAGCATATTGTTTAAAGAAACATTTTTATTTTTGTTAAAAAAATGCTCCATTCTCTCTCGTCTTCTATAAGAAACGATAAATAAAAGGGAGTTCCTAGATGTGTCTCATTCAACGTGTGGAAATTCAGAGAGATGCTTTCACAATTCAGTAAATTTCAGGTATTTATCAACAATCTCTTGTTTCTAGACAATTTGACAATTAAAATAATATTATTGACATCTTGTCAATACATGCAAAGTGCACAGTCTGCACTATTTAAAAACGATAATATGCATTATATACACTATGTACAATGAATATGGCGCCTCTGCCAGCGCTGCAGAGTTTGGTGGAGAATGGCCAGTGGGTCTCCAGCGACACCACGTATTTCGAGAGCTACGAAGAATACGTAGATCGCGTACTTCGCCGCTGAGGAGATAGTGATGGCGTGGTTCTCGAGACCTTGTTCCTTGAGGTGTCACACGTTCATCAAGAGCTGTCACAACCCGTACATGGTCAAATCTTATTGAAACAATACATTTAATTTAGTAAATAAAATTCACCAAACACTTTATCTTCACGCCAGTAAATAGCAAGCAGTGCATCAACAACGTCCAGTTGAGTATTGTCAGTTTTGTGAACAACAATTTGGTCTAAATTTACTGTTGTTCATTTTAAGACAACCTATCTAGTGACCTTCATAAATTCAACAACAATCCTACAACGAGAGACACCCTGAATACTTCATAAGCTGTGGTCTTTCATGGGAGGTTTTCCTGTATAGAGGCCATTTCCCCACAAGTCCCCAGTGTCACATACACACAAAGATTTATTAAGACTACTGGTCTTATACAGATTCACTACAGGAAGAAATAATAGGCGTAGCTCCTATACTTCGAGCAGCGCAGCACCCAACAACAGCCTAAGTTCCTAGTATCAAACCTCTATCTAGTTAGACTTCCTATTAGGAACAACAACTCAAAATGATAGATATTCCTGATCTCTTCTGGAATTAGTCGTTTATTGGAGGATGGATAAGTCATTTTGTCGTGTATATAAAATGGTCGCTCATCACAGGTGGTCTCTCAAAGAGGTTTTATTGTACAGTGGGCACCGTGAAAACCCTGCGTGGAAATATTCTCTAGTTTCAGCCTTTCCAGCTTCTAAGGAAGAGAGGTTAGCACGTTCCACTTTTATTGTCCCCACTCCTACAAATCCATGTCTGTAAACCCAATCTTCGATTGGCTTCACTCTATGTGAGGGGAGAAAAATCGATTTTTCTTGTAAATTTCTCCCCACCGAATGTTTTATTTATTGTTGTGGGTTTGTTTGTTTAATGGATGAATGCAGCGGGACTCTGTTCTTGTTGCAGAGTTGTTGTAAAAATGACGGAACTACACTTCACATTGTGTATAGACAATATTGTATTTATGATGGTATATTTAAAATATGAATATAAAGAGTAGAAATACGTTTCTTTATTCAAGCAAAGTGTAAGTGTTCGGATCTTTATAATCCTTCCAAGGACATAGCTATATGAATTGAGAAAATGAGGATATAAAATTTTTAAACTTTATACAAATTTTATCTTCTAATGGAATCTTCTAATGGTATATTTATACGCCATAAAGTAACTATTTAAACGTTGTATATGCTGAATATACAATATATATAACAAAGATTTAAAAAAAGGCATATCCTGACCAGGAGCACATGTGTTTTTTAGAAGGCAGAGCGCCATCTGGTGGATGAGAAATCAACTAAACATTGATTTAGCCTGTTCCCTGATATTTGGCCAACCCAATTTATTGATGAATCAAGAAAAGCCATCCACGAACGCATTTCGCACTGATATAATATATTGGAGAAACCAAAAATATCAGTTTCATATCAATATGAAATTCCCATCCCTGGACACTTTTATTTTTCCGTTTATCATTACTCTTCATAATTCACCTTTTCATACCTCATCCAAAAGGTTAGAAATAATCGTTATTTCTCCTTGAAATAAATTTTGATTTTTCGTTGAAAAGAAACACATGCGGGATAGTATTTCAAATGTCGTTTTACAATCACAAGCCGCATTATATTATATTGTAATATTTACAAGATTTTCTCAGAATAATTGACCAATGAGAGCTATATCTACTTTTATTACCAGTTCTTCAGTTCAGAAGAAAGGTTTGGAAATGCCGTTAAGAAGTTAACTCTAAGAGCTGATTAGAAGACACGCCGTGATTGGCAGGTCTATCCACCAATACTGTTTATTTTTCTTCTTGGACTCCTGGACAAGTCTGCTGGAGCCAAGATGTCTTAACAAAAGACTTCCGTTATATTTGTACATATATATAAAGATAAAAATAAAGAAAGCGTATCCTGACCACGAGCACATGAGCTTTTTAGATGACAGAGCGCCATCTGGTGGAACAAATGCCATCTAAAAAGCACATGTGCTCGTGGTCAGGATATACTTTCTTTATTTTTAATATCAACACCTGACCCACTTATTTTTTATTTTTTTCTATTGTTTTTTCATATAAATATAAAGATGGCATATCTTGACTAGAAGAATATGTGTTTTACAGAAGGCAGAGCGCCATCTAGTGGAACAGAAATCAACTAAACATTGATTTAGCCTGTTCTCTTATATTTGGCCAACCACGAATATTGTACATATATAATACCAAGTAAAAATAGGGTATTAAACGGGCATCGTCTTAGAACGAACATTGTAATATGGGGTAAACTCGCGTATTCCCTCACATGCTGACTTACCAGCCTGTGGTGATGAGAGGCCATAACACTCACGTAAAAGAGAGTTTGTACTGGGGGATGAGGGATTACCAAATCTTAATAACACAAACCTAAACGCAAACTATATTTTTGAGATAGAAAATACTTTAGTAGTTAGTTATATTTATTTATTTATTTCAACACACAAAACGCAATATCCAGGCTAGGTATAATTGCGTCGATTTACATTTTTTTAAAGCAGAAACAGTTATAAACATATTATACAAGAAAAATTGATAAGGCACAATTTGGATTATAGATTATAAACACAAGGTAATAAGACCAAATCTAAATAAATAATTACCATCTTCAGACAACATCTTCAGTACTTTTGTCTGAAAATGGTAACAACGCTGTTACCGAAACGTCACACACTATTTATTTATTTGGATTTGGTCTTATTACCTTGTGTATACAAGAAAAAGTAATCAAAAATAAAAAGAGAAACAATAATATATATTAGGAACCTGAACCTTTCAAGTTAGAAAGATAATCATAAATTTTTTACAAAAATAGTTAAATCTATGATAATTCTCTCTGCTATTTACAAATTGATATAGATCTACAACATTGTCTGTTGTCTAGCGGTGAAGAAGAGTGGGCATTCCAGCAGTAGGTGTCTCGATTCCTGGAACTTGTTTATAGTTATTTGATGTGAATATATATGGAATCACACCGATGGGACTTTTCTCATATATATGAATTCACTCATTGTCAAAACTTAAGGAATTTGTATCTTTCAGCATGTATATCGGGATTCAGACAATAACTCAGATAATGAAAATCGCCGCCTAAAACATCGCTGTTTTGGTCACTTCTGGAGAGATCTATCACTGTAGAAGTTGAGTTATTTCCATTTGTCTGATGATATCACCAAAGTGGTCACTCACGGGAGGTACTACTGTGTATAACTGGCCAAAAGATATAAACTCACGCAGTGGGGCGACCGAATCAATGGCTCATATCGCTATGCCAACCACGGACCGTAATAAACCTCACTGACCATAATGGTGCATTTCCTCCACATAATCGGCTGCATTATTTTTATTACGGCGACTTCGATAAAACTCACCTATCTACTTGTGGGTGTGTGGTCAAGAATAATTATTTCACAGAGTAACACTCTGTAATTATTAAAGCGAAACAATTTATTGTGACAAATATAACATTCTTCTAGGAATTACGGATATTTTGTTAAGAATAATTATAATATGATGCACTAGCGCGCCAACTATTATCAAAATTCGAAACTATTTTAAACGCATAAGATTTTTTTTTGAAATTTGTAAGTAGAAATTGTTTAATTTCAAAAAGACGCGTTTAAAATAGTTTCGAATTTTAAGAATAATTATATTTCATAGTGTTTTGGTATTCTCTCATTGAGTTATATAAAATATATTATTAAAAATAAAGAAGGCATTTTCTGACCACGAGCACATGTGCTTTTTAGATGGCAGAGCGCCTATATTATAGATTGATAAAATTATATAGGAAACATTGTGAGGTAGTACTTAATAATTTCTGATTGTAGCGTTAAAACCTTTTTTTTTACAGAGTAATACTATATCGGTTTATTTTTTATATTAAATTACAATATTAATTACAATAGTAAGTGTTCTTTTTTCTACAAAAGTTGAGAGAAATAACGATTATTTCTAACCTTAGGGATGAAGTATGAAAGGATGAATTGTGAAGAGTAATGATAAACGGAAAAATAAAAGTGTCTAAGGATGGGAATCGAACCCACAGTGTTCTGATTACTGTGCAGATGCCATGTCCACTAGGCTACCCTGGACAGAAGTTGAGTTTACACAAGAAAATTTGAAGTATTTAACTCATCTTTGATTTAAATAATGAATAGTAGATTGAGAGGATTGTGGTAATACTCTTTGTTGACATAGATTCTGAGAGAGAATATATTTTTACGGGCTACTAACCAAAATGTAAGATTTTTGAGCCCAAAAATAAATATAGCAAGCAGACAAGCCGCAATACACTATATCAAAGTACCAAGGTGCTGCACGCAACCAAGGTTGTTCAAAAAAGGTTAGATTCCCCAGGCAAGGGAAGATAAAAGAAAGACAGGTGTTGTTTAGATAAGAAGATTAGATAAAGCCGGAATGATTCAGCAATTGATGGGAAAAGATAGATTTACTTTTTGTAAAAATAAAAATATAAAAGGGGTTTTAGGTAAAAAAATAGATAAAAAATAAAAATAATAATAAATATAAATATATAAACATATATTCTAAGTTAGATCGTTTATATTTTTAGGTTGTGTGTGGAATATGAAGCGCAATTCCATCTTTTAAAATATTGAAAAAATACTAAGGTTATAACGTTTTTTAATCTTTAAAACTCTCTCTTTTTTGGTACAGAATTATTAAACTCATGGACAAAACTTAAGGAAGATGTACCTTTAAGAATGTATATATTTTATTTCAACACACAAAACGCGATATCCCGGCTAGGGATAATTGCGTCGATTTAATATTTTTTAACAAAAACAGTTATAAATTTATTATACAAGAAAAAGTAATCAAAAATAAAAAGAGAAACAATAATATATATTAGGAACCTGAACCTTTCAGGTTTGAAATAAAACCATAAATATATTTACAAAAGTAGTTAAATCTATGATAATTCTCTCTGCTATTTACAAATTGATATAGATCTACAACATTGTCTGTTGTCTAGCGGTGAAGAAGAGTGGGCATTCCAGCAGTAGGTGTCTCGAGTCCTGGAATTCGTTGCCACAATGGCAGCTAGAGTCTTCAACCGCGACAATTTTTGATAAAAATCTATATAGGAATGTATATAGGTATTCAGACAATAACTCTGAAATTTATTTGATACACAGTGATATTTATTGAAGACACACGAGATAACCAAGTGTGAACAAAATTGTCTCTGTCTCCTTCAAAATAAGACAACATAAGACATTAAAGACTTTCGACTTCCTTAAGTTTTGTTCATGAATTCAATTCGCAAAGAGAGTATCTTATTGTAACAGATATTTTTCAACGAAAAATTATTCATACCACAAATACCTATTTGTCAAGTATTTAATTATTTTTTAAAGTTTATAAAAATATTGTTTCATATCTGTTATATATATATATTAATTAATTGTTACCACAGAGTGTGTGTAAGCTCACAGGTAAATAGGCGCTAACCGAAAGACAAAAAAGTTCCTTTGTTTTAATATTAGTTTCCCTTTTATATTTTGTTCTCACTCTTGTAAATCAATAAATATAATGTTTGATTAATAATTATTGGAATCAGTTTCATTAATAATTCTAAGCAAAGTCAACAATATCTAAGTTTTTCTCTTTTAATTGAAAAAGCATTTTACACTTTAATAACAACATTTTACAATTGGATAACATTTCCATTTTTAATAGCTATTTTTCTCTTTGATTCTTTCCTATTTTCCTGCTACAAAATACTGCCCAGCTTTTCAGTTCATTTATTTTTATAATTTTCTTCTCTGCTTTTTTTTTTTTCAGGTTCAACAAAATTCTTATATAAGTTAGAATTTTCCTCGAAGTTTCCCTGTACTTGGATATTCATTAAGGATCAAATTCACATTGAAACTAATATCGCAATTCTAAAATTAATGAATAAAAAGAGAAAAACTTAGATATGAAGAAATATCTTTATAAACTTCAAAAAAATACTGGCTAAAGTATATTTAATTTAAAAAAAAAAACTGTTTTTATTCATTTATCTTTTATTGGTGAGGATTTTCTCGTTTAAAAATATCTGTTACAATAAGATACTCTCTTTACGAAATACATTAATGTACAAAATTTATGGAAGTGGAAAGTCTTTAATATAAGATATTATGAATCATCCAAAATTTAGGCTGGGAAACAGCTTGTAGCGGGAATATAAGATAATCAACTTCATATTTAAACAGTAATAAGAAAGAATTCTCAAAAGATATTTAACTTTTAACAGGTATGAATTTTTTTAAAATAAAACAAATTTCTACTGCCCTTACTGCTATGATAAAATATTTGGAGGGCTTTGCTCATCAGTAGTGAACCCTCCCAGCTGTTTTTCCAATATAATCTACCATAACGCTGTAATATGGTATTTGAATGTTTTCTTTTTAAACCAATACTGAAGCTGAACTCTGAAAATGTATTTCAAAAACTTAGAGAACTCTCAGTTGTCTTTTTCTATTGCTTGATTAAATCAAATAGGATAAAAGTATATTTATTATATAAAACCTTTATAGAATAGTGTTGAAATTTCAAATAAAATCGAAAATAACGATTAAGTATTTTAATATTGATGAAAAGTAATGTCATTTTTTAAAAAGCAATTATAAGTAAATGTGTGAATTATGAATATGCCTAAAATTATATGCTAATAATCTATTTTTTCCATAAATACAATCCGTAGTTATTTAAATTCATATTTTTCTAAAAATGCTAGAAATTTTTCATTTTCAACAAGAAGTCAAAATTAAACGGAATAAAAATTATATGCGCATATTTATAGAAATAACCTTTTGTTAATATTACAATAAATATAGTTTATAGATTAAATATTTAAATAAAAAAGCATTTATTTTAAAGTTTCAACTAAAAACAAAAAAAAATAACTTCAATAACGACTTTAATCAAAAAGGTAAATATAGAATTTTATTAAAATTTTCTTCGCTACCTTCAGCAAAGAAATGAAGGTGTGTGAAAGGTAAATATTACAGAATGAAGCCAAAAAATGGCAGACGAAGAGATTTATGGAGCCTACATCTAATAAAGCGTGGTGGAATTCTTTTTCAAAATCCCACTCCCAGCTTATTACCTCTTTATTCATAGAATGGGTTAGAATAAAAGGTCATTGAGCCCTCCAGCTTATAGGGGCTTACTCTCTACGTGAATATTGAGTTAAACTATGTAGTATATTACCGAAATAATGCTGTTTATTATAATATTCATTTAGAACATTTATACTATATGTATGTAGATTTTATATTTTAGAATAAATACGTCAATTATTTATAAAGAATATAAATCATATAAATAAATAAAACGAGTATAATTTATATTTCTAAAATTTCAAAAAATATATATTTGATATCTGATATTTAAATATAGCCGGCTTTAATAGGTTTGAAAAGTGTCAATTATTTTCACAATTTTTTTATTCAGTTTAAAATCATAAAACAATTGCATTATTTCCTATTATAATTATTCTATTCTTTAATTATTTCTCTGATATTACGTAAACATATTAATTTACGAGAAAATATATCGAAAATTCCTTCCAAAATATTCTTTAAAGGCACACATTTGAAAATATAACAAAATATTTCAGTTTTGTTTTGAATAGGTTGATTTTTTCTAACCTTTTTTGTACTATCAGCAATGTTTGTACTTTTGTTTGTTAGTTAATGTTGAGTTTAGTTATGAAATAAAGAAGTTGACTATTCCTGTTATACAAACTTTAATATCGAACTCTGGAAAATATTGCCACATGGAAAATTAGGAAAGAAAAACTTCGGGATGACACAGCAATTTATTTAAGACAAGAACAAACTATGAATGATAAACAAAAGATAAGGAATGAGGGAAGTTTACAGAGTAGAAAAATATAAAAATATAAATGATACTTTGTTAATA
Organism: Cordylochernes scorpioides; assembly: GCA_030710605.1. Taxonomy (NCBI): domain Eukaryota; kingdom Metazoa; phylum Arthropoda; class Arachnida; order Pseudoscorpiones; family Chernetidae; genus Cordylochernes; species Cordylochernes scorpioides. The sequence continues at coordinate 125,796,572 of CP092866.1, forward strand.
AAATAATAAATACTTTGTAACAATATCCATTGAATAGACTGAAATGTCTAATGAAGTTGTGTCTACCCAATGTTTTATTGTCCACTATCACTGATATGCTAAACATTAAAGAAATATTATGATTCCTTAGCGCGCCATCTGTTATCAAAATTAGAAACTATTACACCCATATCTCGCTTTGCGTCGGGGTTACGTTCCAAAAAAACACGACGCAAATTGAAACGACGCAAAGTGAAAATAAAATTTTGATGGCATGGCGCAATCAAAAACAAAGGTGTTGCCATATTTTAGGAAAAAGAATTTAAAAAAAAAATTAAAAACTCGAATCCAAAACAACACAACTTCGAAAATCTAACGACGCACAGTGAAAATCAGTAAAAATTAAGCAGCGACTCAACTTCGAAAAAAAAAAACGCAAAACGAAACGACGCAAAGCGAGGTATTGGTGTATAGACCCGTATGATTCTTTTAATTTCTACTGCCCTTACTGCAATTTTTCCATTGAAAATTTCTATTGCAGATAGTCTGTAAATATGCCTATTTGTAGAAGGAGCCATATTTCTGTTCAAAAATGTCTCTTAATTTGAATAACATGGAATACTTTGTTTTAATATCAAAAAGAATCATACGCGTCTATAATAGTTTCGAATTTTCACTATAGCAGTATCACTAACTGTAACCTATTAAATCCTTTTTAGTATATTTTGGTTAGTTGAAAAGGTAATTTACAAAGGGGTCAAAACACGTAGTTTTTATACATTGTGTCTTTTTCTCAGTGATTGAGACAAGTACACTAACCATTCTGAGTAAAAATACCAGACCTCCAAGGAAAAGTATCTTTTAAAAAAACTTTTTAATCTCTAGCTTGCGAGCACGAACGCCCTTTCTACAGTAGAAAACAGGTTGTGCAAGATTTGACATGTTTCTGTGGATTGGGGGAACAAACTTCAATACATCTCTTGCTAGAGTGCCCTGTCTTTCAAGATTACAGAGTCAACAACGATTTAATAGCTTTAGGCCCTAGTGATTTAATTTCAAGTAAGGACACATATATAAAATTTAATTTCCTTTGTAAATATATTTTGGATTTCATTAAGAAAAATGGTCTTTGATGTTGCGATCTCAAGGAAATATTGGACATATCTTGTGGTTGTAAACAATATATAGGTGTATGCGTGTATATGTGTGTATATATGCATATATTTTTAAATTTAATGTTGTAACTGTAAATAAAATTCAAAGAATATCTCTATATGTAAATAATATTTATGAATCTTTCTAAGTTACTTTCTGTGTATCTTTCCATGTTGAATATTTTCTTTGTTATATTTGTATGTACATTTAGCGCAAGTGTCCCTAGGGGGACATAGCGTTTTGAATTGAAATAAATAAATGGTAAAATATTATATATACACGGCATTATACCGTGTTTTCTTTTGTAGAAGGACATTCATGTCTATAAGCTAGAGATTAAAGGTTTTTTTAAAGATACCTTTCCCTGAATGCCTGATATTTTTTACTCAATATTGATTCAAAGGATTATTGAAAACTAACCATTCGTTACTATCTCGTACTTCCTATATTATCTTTTGGGTAAGTTAAAACTTCGTCTGCGATTGTTATGAACAGTTTTTAGAACTTCTATTCAGTTATGAAAGGTAGTATATTCTAGATGTATTTGTAAATGATCTTTTGGTTAGTTGAAAAGGTCGTCTGCGAGTGTCGATCCTTAGTTTTAGGTCTACCATCTTAGGCCTTACTTACAGCCGTGGCTGCTTTATGAGCTTTTTACTGCTTTCCAAATAGCCTCGAGCCCAGCTGCGATTTATTGACTGTCCTTCTTCTAATTACCTTCGCTGTACTACTCTGTGGTCGTCTGCACATTATTGCTCAATAATTCGTATGGCGCCCGCCCATACTTATGCCTTATTACAATGGTACCCGAATCTTTCCTACAATTTTTGACTAAAATAACGAAATTTGTCTGTAAAAATATTATTTTGTTATTTAGGTATAAATCGATATTGTATTTTAACGTCTTATTTATGATAATATATACTTTGAGTTTGAAATGTAAATGAAATAAATGTGGGATATTGCTTAACATTTTTTGATAATATTTGAAGTTTTAAGTAAATTTTACGCTGATTGGTATTTATGATTGTAACTGCTGAAATTAATTTATACTAAAACTTAATTTTCTAATTCGAAAATGTACTTTATATGTTAATAATGGTATATATATTATATATCAGCTAATATATATATAAATTATCTAAATATATTTGTGTTTTATTTGCATTTTTTTATTTATACAGTCTTAGTCTTTTTAATATTTAAAAAAAAAAACTTGTGATTTCTTATCAGTATAGTTGCGTTACATTTACAAAATTACTTTTAATGATGGATATGATTTTCAAAACAAGTATTAAATTATTCAAAACATTTTTTTTTAGATCAAGGAATTAAAATTTTCTAAATATTTAGTTTTAATTACCTGTATTAATATAAAACCATGTTTTACGATTAAAAACTTGAAATATTAATTTATTTTCTCTCAATATATTTTATATGATTATTATTGATTAAGGTATCTTATTCTTTCATATTTGGATATGTCAAATTTAAAAATAGAAGTATACAGTTTGCGCATATTATTAATGAAGTTTAAAAAATTATAAAACGTATTCAAAATTTATATTTATACGCCATAGATATGGCATTTAAAAAAATTATTGTTCAAAATATTTTTAAATATAGCTTTTACGATTTTCGTATTAAAATCTAGAGTCTATTTTTGTATTAGAAAATCATTTTCCATAAAAATATTTCGAATTTCGTCCCAGATAACAAATTAAATTTTCTTAAATATGTAAATTTTGAATATAAAAAAAGTATAGCGAGATAATGATATGTCACTATTCTATAATATTTCCACAAAATATTTTATTTTTTCTTTCTCATAGAGCCAACAAATCGAGTATATATAAATCTATATAAAATAATATTGGGGTTTCCAAATATTTTTGTATTCATACCTCCTCCCAAAAAAAAAAAAGAAATAGAAACTCAATAATATTTTAGTTGAAAAAAATTCCAAATTCAGTTAGTTTTTTCATTTTATATTTTTATCATTGAATATATTATTGGGGAGAGTTCCTTTAAAAAAGAAGAGTTCAAAGGAGGAAAAGAAACACAAATACAGGTTCCAATATTCTTTTGGCGTGAAATCAGGGACGAATTCAATCTGCACTTGCGCACATTCCAGTGTTGCGAGATTAACGACTCGTCTTGAAGCTTTTGTCATGGAGATCGTCTGCGCGCGCCCAAGTTTCCCGCCAAAAGATTTCTTTTGCAGACGATCTTTTGAACACCAATTTGATTTTTAATATATCAATCACCCACCTTTGTCCTATAAATTTGGTTATGTTAAACAAGATAATTATTTCGGATTTAAAAATCAAAAACATATATCCATATATTTGAATTTATTTGATATTAATAGACAATTGACAATTAAAATAATTTTATTGACATCTTGTCAATACATGCAAAGTGCACAGTCTGCGCTATTAAAAAAAATGGTTGCCTGTAAAGTCGGTTTTACGGGCGAAGATTTTACGTGACAACGGTAGAATATTTATTGATATGAATATAATTAAATTGCACAATAGGAACAAGGAATTGAATGAAAATAAGAATTGCACAAATTTTAACTATAGAAATATATTTTGTTTACTAAAACATTGTACATGTAAACTTAAACTTAACTAATTCCTATTTGAGTGATTTTGTTGAGGATAGGACGATGATAGGAGAAATATGAAATGAAAGGAAGTGTTTCTGCTGTAATGTGTCTTGCGAAAGTCAAGTCGATAGTTGTTCCTTTTAACGTAGTTGACTTAGAAACGTTTGATACGCAATCAAGATTATACGTATTTTTCATGAAATTAAGAAACGAGTTGTCAGGCTTTACGTTTTTGTTAAAATCACCACACAGAAGAATCGGTATACTAGAATCAACTTGCACGAACGGTGGCACGTATTGGCTGTTGTGAATGTACGGACCGAGTCCTTGCCATAGTAACATTCCAATATCCTGCATACTAGCTCCTGGATGAATATATACAGCACCGAGTATAAACTTGAAGCTAGTATTAGCGGCGAAGCAAGTAACTTCAGTCATGCACATGTCACCCTTGGTTTTAATGACACGAGTTACGTCTGTAATCGCAACTTGGAACACTTCCGCCGTAGATGTCGATGATAATTTACGATAGATCGCCACTCCACCAGCCGCGTTGGTATTTGAAAATCAAAACACTTATTCAGATCGAAGGTTCAAATTTTTGCTAAATAAATTTGAAATTAAATAAAATTTGTAATTGTAAATGATGAAGTTGAAAATTAAAACATTTACTTAAATTAGATGTTAAAATTCTTGCTCAACACAGTTTAAATAAAGTTTTCTTATATCTGCCACTTTTTCTTAATATTTGTAATTTTAAAGAATCAATTCGAAAATCAAAACATTTATTCAGATCGAAGGTTCAAATTTTTGCTAAATAAATTTGAAACTATTTAAAATTTGTAAAATAATAATTAATTAATTAATTAATTTTAAACTAATAATTTACTTAACACTATCAACATTTATCAATAGTATGACATAACCTATAAACTCAGTTTCTCAACTTTTGTGTCAATCTAACAATTAATCAATCAATCATAGTTTACGATAATGAAATATCAGTGTACAATTATTTACCTTTATTGTTGTAGTTGTTGTAAATGACGAATCTAAGCACTCCACATTTTCACTACAGACACAGCTGACGATACTTTAACCACACGTGTGAACTTGTATTATGACGCTTTCTTGTTTTTCCAACGCCAAGAACGTTCGAGAAAGACAAAGACAGAGACAAGCATGCGCCGATTCAATGCGCCTAATTCTCTAGCGCTGCGCGCGCAGCACTCTCGTTCGGTGACTCATCGTAACGTTACCGGGCGTTACACTTTTTCATAAGTGACTCCCAGCCGCAACCTAATTTAAGACGTTGTCACGTCAAAAAAGATAATATGAATTATATACACTATGTACAATGAATATGGCGCCTCTGCCAGCGCTGCAGAGTTTGGTGGAAAATCGCCAGTGGGTCTCCAGCGACACCACGCATTTCGCGATCTACGAAGAATACGTAGATCGCTGATATTAATAGATAGAATTAAAATTTCGATTATGATATTGCCCTTCAGGAATATACATGTAATAATATATACTTTATACATCATATATTATTTGATTAAGTTTATTGATATCTAATTTATCTTATGTTTATTCTATTAATATATTCATCTCTTTTATTTACTAATTACATTGCTAACGTGCTTTTCTATTATATAAAAAAAAACTAAATTTCTAACATATTTATATATGTGAAAAACAGTACAAATGTGACATTGTACTGGAATAAGGTGCATAAATTATGAAAAAGGCATCTCCTTATCGTGCAACTGAAAGTTGCTGATGGCTTGCGCCATCTATCGGAATAAATATTGGAATAATTAAAAATCAACGAGAATAGTTGATATTTATTCCGATAGATGGCGCAAGCCATCAGCAACTATCAGTTGCACGATAAGGAGATGCCTTTTCAATACTTATGTGTGTTTAGTTTAAACATATTATTTAATTTATTTATTAGAAAACACACGCTATATCCTATGTAGATATTTGCGTGTTCACAAACTCTATTTTATTTTCATAGTTTCAAAATATATACACAAATCATTTCTATATTGTGTATTAGAGAGAGAGTGAAAATTATTTAAATTTACACATTTTAGAATGATATCTAAATAAGAAAGGGTTTTTATTTACATAATAGATCTTATTTTAACAATCAATGATAGTTAATATATTATAGCTTAGATATACAGTAAACTCTCCTATAACGCGATTATTGTGTTCCGTGTTGTATGAAATCGCGTTATAGGAATTCGCGTTGTACGAAATAAAACTTGTATAACGCGAATGTTGTTAGGGTAAATTGTTGTATTTTATAACGCGTTACACGAAAATTCGCGTTGTGTATAAATAAATTTGTCGCAATATTTTTATCGCGTTGTAAAAACTCGCGTTATAGGAGAGTCTACTGTATCCACGTATTTTTTAAAGCATCAAATATAAGTGTCAATAAATAATTTATACATATATATGTCATAAAAAAAAGACGTATTCTAAGTACTTTATCATTCATGCAGTCGTGGATGGAAATGAATGATAACTTTTTTCCAAAAACTATATTTATTTTTTTCATTATATTTCAAAAGCAAACAGTTTGCATACATAAAATTTAATAATGTTATTATCTATATATATAAAAAAACTATTTGGTTGTATTCCTTTTGTTAAGGATTTCTTTACATTTTTTTAAAAATTAACTCTGTGTTTTGTTCTTTGATTATTTAAATTATAATTTTAGTTATATTATGAAAACAATATTAATAAATATTATGGTTATTTATTTATTTATTTAACAGTTGGGAGAGACACGCCATATCCACAATTTGGATAATTGCGTGTATATTTTAAATTATATACAATTAATACAATTGAACATTGGAAATCATTAAAATTAAACGTTCAATGTCAAATTTTACATATAGCAATTATAAGTAGTAGCTTGAAATATGTACAGTCAACGCTTTCGCCTCAAAATATACATCCTGCAGAATCTATTAAACTTGATGTATTGGTCTTTATTGCAAGCAGCTTGTTTTCTATTAGTCAGGTAAAGTTGGTTTTCTTCCCTTAGATCAGAAGTTAATGGACAGTCTATCAGAAGATGTTCAGGGGTTTGTTGTTCGTTTCCACAAGTGCATGCAGGTGAACCAATTTTGCCAATTCTAAACAAATATGTGTTGAAGTCACCATGTCCAGTAAAAAATTGAACGTTATAGAAGTTGGGTTGAACATAGTTAGGAATTCTTGAAGTATCAAAGAATCCCTTGAAATTATCATTGGCACCTCCATAGTATTCCTCAAATTTCTGGTTTATAAAATTAGATATCATTTTTCTTTTAGTTGGATCTGATTTTTTGTATCCAATATTCATTTTTAGTATATTTGTTTCAATAAAATCCGTGAGCTTTGGTGTTCTAGCAACAATATGAGTACAGTTTGAAGATGTTGAATTATAAACCTGTGTACTGTGCTTCAAAATTTTGTACTGCAGAGAGTTTAATTTATCTTTGACTTTTTTGGGTATAAAGTTGTACCAGATCGTGGAACCATAAGTTAGTGAACTTCGAAACAGTGTCTTATAGAGTTCTATTCTTCTTTTACTGTCCAGTCCCCATGCTTTCCCGGTTAATCCAATTAGGTATCCACTAGCTCTATTTGTCTTAGTAATAATCTCATCAATATGGGGCACAAAATCCAATTTGTTTTTATTTCTATGATTTTTAAAAGTTATTCCCATAATCTTCAGTTTTTCTACCCGATTGGCAGTGATAGTGTTAGGAATTTTTGCAGCTATTTTGCTATTAAACAAGTATAAGATTTTCGTTTTCTCTTCAGATACGGTCAACTTATTGTTCCCACACCAGTCTAATATTCTCCCCATGCCCTTTCCTGTTGTATTCCGAAGTTCTGTCAAGTTGTTTCCCCAACATATCACATTTAAATCATCCGCATAAGCAATGATTTCACTGTTTGATTCTGAATAGTTATTCAATAAATCGTTTAGAATAATATTCCATATTGTAGGGGATATAGGCCCACCCTGTGGACATCCCTTACTTAATTTTTTGTGGGTTTCATTTGATGAGTATCTAAATCTCACTCTTCTATTATTAAGAAAAGACTGTAGTAGTTTTATTATTGAAGCTTGAACGTTGTCCTCATCTAATCTTTTCAGCACCATCGGCCACCATGCATTGTCGAACGCTCCACTTATATCAACTGCGATTATAGCTGTATATTCTTTGTTTTTATGTTCTAGAGCTATTTTGACAATTTCATTTAATGCAGAGATAGTAGATCTTGATCTTCTAAATCCATGTTGACGATTGTTAAGCAGATTTGAGTCTTCATAAAATTTTATTAGTTTGTTGTTAATTATTTTTTCAAATATTTTGGAAATATTTGAGTTGAGACAAATGGGTCTGTAGCTTTTATAAATTTTCATGTCTGTTTTACCTGGTTTGGGAATAATTATTACCTCAGATTTTTTCCATTCATTCGGATAATAATTTAAATCTAAGCATTTTTGAAAAAGTTTCACCAGTATTGGAACTATTAGTTGTTTAGTATGTTTTATCATATTGTTAGAAATATTATCAATTCCAGGCGTTTTCTTTGAGTTTAGCTCATCAATTATTCCATTTACTTCATTGGGCGTTATTATTATATTTTCTTTATTATGAAATCCTAAAGTATAGTTCCTTATGTTTTTGTGGAAGGTTGTGTCTTCATTATCTCTATCATCGGGGAAAAGGTTGTTCAAAAGTTCTACTGTCTTCTGGAATCGTACTTCATCTTTATTCACTTCTAAGATTTCCAAAATGCCCTTTCGGTTAGAACCGTTTTTAATATTTTTGTATACCCTGTATAAATTTCCATATGGGTTTTTTGATTTGATGTCCTCTAAGAAAAACCTCCAAGACATTCTTTTAGCCTTATTTATTTCCCTGACGTATTTGTTTCTTGCACTTTTATACTGTTGTTGAATATGGATAGAGGGATTTTTCGCCCGATAGTAGGAGTTACGGAGGTATTTACAATAGCTCTCAAGGCGTGTCAAGTCCGCGTTCCACCATCTGTTTATGTTGTTTTTTATTTGTTTGTTTTTTCTTAGTTTAAGAGTATTATACGCTGCTTCAATGAACGTGTTCGAAAGTTCTTTTACCGCGCTATCGACGTCTTTTCTAGTATTTGCTGTATCTAAAAAGTTTTCAATATTATTTTGATCTATTTTAATGAAATTCTGGGCAAAATTTGACCAGTTCGCCTTTTCTTCACTGAATTTCCATGTGGAATAATTAGTAGCTGTGGTGAAATTGTCAGTTATATGTACTTCATAGATTATTGCTACATGATCAGAGATCTGCGATATTTGTTCTGTGTGCCAGTCTCTGATAGCTGCTATTGCTTGTTTGTTAGTCAGCGTCAGATCAATCACACTAGCATTTCGACATGTAGTGGATTTATTATTATGTATGATTAAGTTCGTTTCGTCAATGATGGGGATCAATCTATGCCCATTGTAATTTTTTGCAGAATCATACCATAATGGCGATCTGGCGTTAAAGTCACCACTTATAATTAGGGGCGTGTTTATAAATGTTTCAGTTAGTGATCTGAAGAATGTTTCGTGCTCCTTTCTCATAGAATTGGGGTGAATATAAATATTTGATATAGCAATTTTCTTACTTTCTGTTTGTATAGAAATGGTTGTGGCAAAGGAGTTAGTGAATTCTTTTATTAGTTTAATTTGTAACGCATTGTTTCTAACAATTATTGCTGTATTTATATTTGGACTGTTTTCCTGATGATATATTATATTGTTTCCTGGAAAAATTATATCTTCTTTTATTTTATAAGGCTCCTGAATCAGAATTAAGTCTGTGTTTATGAATTTTTTGGATGAATATAGTTCACTCATGCAGGTATTGCTTTTCCTAGCATTTTGTTGAATAATTTTAATTCTATCAGTAGCTGTGTTTCTTCCATTCATATGCATTCAAATGGTGTTTTAATTATTGTTCTCCTCTTCTTGAATTGTTGAGTAATCGGTACGCTGCATCGTGTTTTTAATCTCTCTTTCGTAGATCGGGCACGCTTGGGTATTTGGTTTATGATCTAAATTTCCGTTCTTAAAATATGGGTGCTTGCAGCAATTGCTGCATCTTATTATTTCGGAGCAGTGATGCTGTCCTTCCATTCCACATTTTACACATTTCTTTATATTTGGGCAGTTTCTGGTCCGATGTCCAGGGTGGAATAAATAACAGTTTTGGCATTGATCAACAAGCACTTTGTCCCTAATATCGCACCGTTGGATATCAGTATATATTTTGCCAAGTTTTTTAATAATAGCATAGGCCCCCGGGGAGACCCTCAGAACTACATCTTGCTCAGCCTTTACAGATTTAATAGGAAATAAGACCTTGATCTCATTATTTAGCCCAGCAAGTTCTGGGTTCATCTCACAGATTATCGTTGCCAAATTTGTTAGATCTGTTATTTTGCTAATCGACTTAACCAAAATTGTAGGATCTCTTAGTTTTGGCTTATATATTTTGCTGATTTGGTTGATTTCGTCAAGCTTCTTGAAACTTTCAATCAGTTGGTCTATATTCTGATCATTAGGCAGTTTAAGGATCGTTCCTTTTCTTGTATTTATTATTTTATTGATTCTTGTTTTATTGCCCTCTTGTCTAAGAAATTTGATACCCTCATTTACCTTTTGTTGTACCTGTGATATTGCTTGATTTTCATTAGCTGTTATAAAAATGGTTTGTTCCTTAGTATTTTGTCGTACTTTTTGTGTAAGTAAGTAATCTTTATTTTTAGCCACTTCTGCATACGAGTCTTTACTAAAACCCTTCCCAATTATCTTTGATAAATCGTTATTGATAACCGTAAAGTTATTTTGCATACATTCTTCGATTTTGGTTATTTTCTGATCAATTTTAAGTGATTCTGTTATATTATCCTTTATCTGTTTTATTGTTCCCCTTAAATATCCTATATCTTGTTTATTTAATGTTTTTTGATTGTTATCAAATTTATCCGTAAAATATTTGCATAGTTCATCTAATCGTTCTACAATTAGATCATTCATTTTCAAATTTTTACATATTTAATACTAAACCTTCGAAAATTCAAACAGCAATTGCCGATCAAAAGTTAATATTATTTTTGATTTAAGCTATTTATATATAAAATTTTAGTTTTATAACAGGTAAGGAAGAAGTTTTATAAACAAAGCTTACCGGAGTTAGCAGAGCCAAGCGACGCACGTCCGCACGTCCGATAGTCGCGTTCATATGATTATGATTATAAAATTTTAATTATATTAATGAATAATAAAAATCATATTTTTATTATGTCATATATTTAAGGAGAAATTTAATGAAATAACTATAAAAGACCTGCGTAGACTGACGAGGGCCATTAGCCCGAAACCATGGTCTCTAGGTGAACGTTTCTCAGTTTGTCAAAGTTGGTGTTGTGGCTTTGTTACCGACCCGAGGCCGCTAGTATGCGGAGACGGTCAATAGATGGCGCTTAGTTTTGGCGTTTATTTAGACAGGAATATGGCAACCTCTCTATATTTGAAGTAACTAGAACGAAAAAAAAACTTTTATTAAAAAATTACAGTTTTCTTTAATTTAATTCTAGAAAGTTTCACTGTACACATCGAATTTATATAAAAAAAGCTATTGAATATTTAATTTGAAATTACTTAAAACTAAAAAGAATGATTTTCAAAATATTAATTAAAAAGGCATATATTGGATCAAAATATAATTTATTCTACCAATATTTCAGTTGGCTGAACGCCAACCTTTATCAAGGTATTATAACATCTTAATGTGTGTCAACAACAAACTCAGCCCCTTGATAAAGGTTGGCGTTCAGCCAACTGAAATATTGGTAAAAATAAATGATATTTTGATCCAATATATGCCTTTTTAATTGAAGATTTATTTATGGATTGATCTATTTTCAAAATATTTCAAATTTTTTCTCCTGTAGAAGGTGTTTGTGACCGAAATCTAGAGATTTATAAATTGAAATATTTTAAAAGGAAACTTATCCCTGGAAGCCTGATATTTTCATTTTGATGTTTTAAACTGATAAAATCTCTGAGAGGGTTCCCCACTGATGAGCCAGGCCCTCCTCCCATTATGTTTTCATTACAATTAGTAGGAAGTTATTTTAAAGGACAAAATTGGTGCCTACCTTGTTCTGATTATATATGTAATAAGCACAGTATTGATACTTTGTATTTGATTATTCTTTTAAAACTATACTTTATAAATGGAAATTATATATAGGTTTTTAACTTTTAATTAGACAATTTTAATTTATGTTTAGTCATTTTTCATTTCAATTTAGACATTTTTCATTTTAATTTGGACCCATTGACTTTTCTATAAAAAAAAGGTCCATGTGTCTAAATTGAAATGAAAATGTCTAAATTAAAATTGAAAATGTCTAAATAAAAATGAAAGTCGTAAAGATAGAGGTTGCCTGGCCGGAAAATGTCTAAATTAAAATGAAAAATGTCTAAATATAAATTTAAATTGTCTAATTAAAAGTTAAAAACCTATAAATATAGCGAATTACAATATAAAATTAATTATAAAAACAATTTATGAATTAACAATTAAGTATAAAAACGCAATTTATTAAAAATAACGTGAGCTATTTTATAAACATATTTAGTTTCTTTTTCACTACACAAATATATATTTTGTTTCAAGTAGAAATTGACGGATTTATTGAATACATTCGGAATGATTAATTCTAAAGTGCTTCAAATATTTTACACGTTAATTATTATGTTTGGTAATTAATTTAGCACTTGGCTATCACACCTTAATGGATCACGATAAAATTGCAATTAAAACTCCAATCAAATCATAATTTAGCAAGGGCGCATAATTAAAGGAAATTAACTTATTTTCAATATTTAATGAGTTCTAATGAAAATTATCATCGTCTGATTAAATTTTGAAGTTATTATCGTTTTATTTTATAATGAATAAAATACTTTTGTAATTTTTGCCTATAAATTTATATTTAATTGTTTTATATTATATATTTATATAATAATATTATTATATATATTGATCTATTTTGTAAAAATATATTATGAGGTTGTCCCAAAAGTTCGTTTTTTTTTTTAATATTGTTTTTCTTATTAATTGGCGAATAATATTATTAAAGCGAATATACATAATAATACATAATACAATTACTTTATACATAATACAAAGATATTATACATAACGGGAATAATATTATGGCGAATAATATTGGTATTTCAATATTTTGCAAGTGTTTACGAACTTTTGGGACAACCTTGTAATTTAAAAGATTTTTTTCTAAAATGTGCGTTATATTAAAAACATCGTATTTTCTTATGAAACGCCATATCATCGATCTTACATGCTTAAAATTAACTAATATTATTAAAAATAAAAAAATTTCTAAGTGGGAGAGAAAAATGAATTAGGATACTTTTACCCTACAAGCATATTTGTTAATCTGTACATTTTAACTTTCACTATAATCCTATAAAAACAATTGTGTGAACAATTTTATATTTCAAACAATATATTGAAAGAGCTTGTATTTAATAATTTGTAAGTTAGGGTGATCCAAAATTCTTGCAAAACATAAAAAATTAATATCTCCGTAAATATTCCGTTTTAATTTATATTTACCTATTTTACATATATCTCGGATTACATATTTAAAAATGGTTATTCAATTCTTTTGGAGAAATAGTGTTTTATTAACCTACCATAAGATATTATTGGGGTTCTTTCCTGGTATTTAAAAAGGAAAAATACGTGTCGATTAATTATAATATTTATATTTTTCAAACACAATTTGGCCACTAAATCTCTGATAATTGTTGGAGAGTCATCTAGTAATTTAAATTGAAATTAAATAATTTTAGAAATTTTAATTATTTTCCATAAAATTCCTTTTTGCATCTTGAACATAATAGTGTTTATCCCATTGTTCTAGCACGAATATTCTCGAAGTTATTAATTTTTAAAGGTTTTGCAAGAATATTTTGGATCATCCTGTATAATTCTAAAAGGCGTAATATTTATCTCTTTAAATGTATATTTGAAATAATGTTTTAATGAAATATCGTAAATAATTAATGGAAAAAATTATAAAATGGAAAATATATATTATACAGAAGAAAATTAAAAATAAAATAAAAAATGCACGAAAAAAAATATTATTTGCATAGTAAGTGATATCGTTTGTTTAAAGTTTATGATGAAATGAGATTTGTCTGACAGAAGGGTAAAATCACAGTTTTTATGGTTTCTGCTATTAAATTAGATAGCTTCGTCTGCTTTCCTCAAGCAGTTAGGGATATGGCCAGCTATTATAGAAGACCTATTTGCATAAGTTGGCCACATCTATTATTTACTCCAAGGCCAAAGATTTCCCAAAAGAGATACCCATTCGTGTTTAAACCCTCTTTTAATTAAATTGCAGACCAAATTGTAACGCTTGCGCCTAATAATCAGTTTGAATTTCAAATGCAGGCAGTCATTTCTTTTTTTTTTCCCCTCTCTCTTTTTCCTAAGTTGTTCTTATTTAAATATAAAAAAAAAAACTTTTACTTGCTTCTATTTAGAGACTTCTTTCTATTTTTTCAAATTTTATTTTGTAAAGCTTTTCTCTTGTTCAATGAATTTGTGTTTTTTTTCATAAATTTGTATTTTGTTATATTTATTTTAAAAATTCTATACATATAATTTATTAAATGATTTTTACAAGAATATTCTTGTATATATTACTAATTTAATTTATTAGGGTATATATTTTGAAGTTTATTTTTTGGATTAAAAGTTTTCTATTTAAAATTTGTTGTGAAAATTTGATTTAAGTCAAATTTGATTATTTATTTTCTTCTCCTTTTTTTTTTGTATTCTCTTTTATTATTCGAATTAATTTTCTTTCAAATAATATTTTTTAAAAGTGTAAGGTAAAAGATATAGAATTCAAATCACTCATACACACAACCAATAACTTAAACGTAAAAATGTTTGAATTATTAAAATACTTTATTACATTTTTATTAATTAATGTATATTAATGATGGGTAGAAGTTGTCGACTGCTTTTACTGTAAGTGCACCACATGTCTACACATGTGAAAAGCATTTCGACTTTGCACTTACAAATGTGCCAGATCCCCGTTTGATTTTACTTACATTTACTGATGGGGTTGAACTTTTGTAAGAATCGGAGGCCATTGAAGTATTTTTTTTTTTTAAATCAGAAAAAAGATGTCCAATGCGGGATACGATCCCGGGTCGTAAGAGTCGAAACCCAAAGGTTTAGACCATCCTTCAACCTACCCCATCTAAATTGTGTAAAAAAACAATGCATTGGTAATACTTTTCACAACTTTTGCCAATAAAGCATATGACGAATAGTTTTCATAGCAATACTTAAGAGTTAATCCGGATATGAACCAACCAATAGAAGAGCAATATGAAGAAGAGAAGAAGTAAAATATGGGCGCCTATGTACCAGACCATTAGTCTGGAGGTAATGGAGCCCTAGAGGGTGACTCATCCACTCTACCTGGAGTGTCCTTTGTTGCCTACCTGGACCCCACCTTCTGGTGTACTGTTCTGGTGGAGCTTTGAGTCACTGTGTTGGCTTCCTTTTATAATAGTTCCTTTTGAGTGTCTTTAGAGAACTCTTTGAATTATTTGGATTCATTTAGTTATCTTGGTGTCTTTGGATCAATATTGCTCCTTTTGGATAAATTTGGGTTGATTTGGGTTATTTTCAGTATGTTCAACTCTTTGGAACATTTTATATCAATTTTAGATTCCTTTGAACTCATATTTTAGGCATCTGAGTCTTAGTTGAATTCTTCTTTTGATAATTTACTTGTATTAAGTTTAGATCCTTCGAACCTATTTCAAATCTAGTCGTTTTATCTATATTATTCTGACTTCGTCCTTCCTTCCTATCAACAATCGTTTATTATTCAAAGAAACCTTTAGGCCTATCTCCCTTCAATTCAAATTATTATCAGTACACGATATATCTCAATTATTATTCCAAGTAATAACCATAGTATACAACTTGAAGAGAGATGTACCTTCGAGATATTATAAAAGAGATTTCTGTTGTATTTTGGAATTAGATTGATATATAGAATTATTATTATTTGTTGCTTGATTTTGGTATCCACGAGTATTTTACGATATTGTTCTGCAGTTGTGGGAATAATAATCTTGAAAATATAAAGTCTTGATCAGAGATTTCTTTATTTGAGCTAAGGAATATATATGAAAACATAATTTGATTAAAGTATTGCCTGGCTTAAGGCGAGTAGAACAAGGAAAACAAAAAAATATTTACATAATGTACAAAGATTTGAGTCGGCCAGCGGGAAACAACAACATAAAGTTTTTATAGGGTAAGAGTGACCTCTGGCGGTCGATTTAACAGAGTATTTGGATCTATGAAAAATTTTTTTAAATAAAATAATATTTTAATATAACATATATATAATAATATATAACATATATAACAAAATAGATTATAAATAAAAACCTATAAACACTTTTATACAGGTTGAGACAGAAAAATATATTTTTGTTAGGCCTGATATATTCTTCTAGTTACTATCGCATATAAATCCTGTAAGCTCTTTGTTGAGCATAGCATATTTTTACATCAATTTTAATGCGCCTTACATTTATTCAAAATATTCTATGATATTTAATATTTATTTAAAACAGAATATTTAGATTATCATAATTCCTTTTTATAGTTTCATATCTTTTGTAATATTTTATTGTACATATATCTTGATTGGTTATTGGAGCGAGAGAGGACCTAGACGAAGACTGCGGATCACGACCTAGGAGGAAGACCACGAATAAATAAAAACAATAACGTTGAAAGGTAATTCATTTTTATTTACTTTTGTTTATTTACTTTTACTTTTATTTATTTTCTTTGAATATGGAAACCCGCTCGGGAAACGTGTATAATACCAAGAAGGAAGAAACCAAGGTCGATGACCCTGCAAAGCTGCAACTTGGTGCAACATTATCTTACTTGAGATAGTTAGAAAATCCAATTGAGAGATTAGAAAAGGTTAACATGTAGACAAACCAGGATCCTATCTAGAGTAAACCAACTACCCGGGCTGTCGTGAGGTACAGACATCATTTTGATGGCCTCCATGAAGTAAGTTTGCCTCGGCTGCCTTGGAAAAAGTATTAATGAAACACATTGCTGTTGAAAATGATGTTAGTCGCCATCACTTTGGTGGGAATGTTGGAATATCGAAGCTCATCTCAAACCTTGCTTTAGGGAAAAATATGTCGTTAAAACCCTTTCTCTAACAGAATATTACAATTATTTTTGGAAAATAAATTCATTGGGAATATATAACATTTATTTTACAAAGACGCAATCACATTGTTCTTGAGGTATAATTTTACAATATCTGCGAAGAAACCTTATGTCTAAATTATCGAATTAAATTATTCAATTTAATATTATTATTATTATATACTAAAACCACAGATATCGCATTTTCATGAAGCTATCAGTGGTGAAAAATGTAAGTTATAGTAATGGGTATCTCAATATATAGAAACATACAACTCTGGGGGGATGAGTAAGGTAGGTTTATAGGTTCAGAGAGAGAAGTATCTATTTAGATAAAAAGAAACTCATTGCCTTGAAATTAATTGGTACAGATTTTAATGATAGATGGCAATTACTTTTATAGCTTCTGATATAACTTTGATATGAAATTATATTTGCGGAAGAGCAATTCCTTGTAATTATATGTATATGCACTTCTCTACAGACCTATAAACCTATGTCCATAGATTCCCTAAAACACCCCTAATCTTCCTTTTTTAGAAATACAGGATATATAACAAAACCAATCCAATACAATAGTAGAGCAGTATGGAGATTAATTTGGCGAAATCGCTGAGAAGGTGTATCACTGAGCCAAGTATTCTCATTAAATAACTTTTATCATTGCAGTAAGGTCTGTAGAGATAAAAAGAAACACATTGCTTAAATATTAATTATTACGATTTTAATGATAAAGATGTCAATTAAATATATAAAGGTACCTATATTTACATTGCAGACTTACTATAATTTAAACTAGTAACCAGTAGTTCCCAAATAACGGTTCAAGTATCCAAAGAAAAACACCAAAAAATTCAGTCATCAACTTCGTTTTTTTCTATTCCTCTAATTACTCTAGGAAAATATTTTTTTTGAAGTAAAAGTCTTGACCAGTGACCCGAATATCTTAACGCATTACATTACCTTTTTTTACTTCCGATCTAAGGTTATTTTAACTGTGTTTAAGATGGTGTTAGATAAAGTTTTTAATTAGTTTTGTTGATTATTATTTGTTCTTTTTCGATTTCAATTACTTTACTAAATGTTACTTATTTAATTAGTCATTTTAAAATCCGTATGGATGATTATATCATTTTCGTTTTTTCAATGATTAGTTATCATAAAATATATAATTTATTCTTATATTTTATAATATTTCGTTCTATTGGAAGTTGAACTTCGTCAGGTTATATTTATGTGATGTTTTGAAAATAACTTCATCTTCTCTATAAAATAATTCCTTCGGGATTTCAAACTCGAAATTAAGTCAATTCCTTCTCAGCCACTTATATTCATGAGATTTTCAAGTGTATCCTTATGTTGGTTTTCGTTATTCTTGTATGTATTTTTAGTTAACAATGGAAAATTATATATATAACTCCGTTAAAGTAGGATATTCAGGTATCTATGGGTCGAAGGATGGTCTAAACCGTTGGTTTTCGACCGCTACGACCCGGGTTCGATTCCCGCATTGGGCACTTTTTTTCTGATAATAAAAAATACTCCAATGACCCCCGATTCTTGAAAAGGTCCAACCCTACCATAGAGTGCAAGTAATTAAACAGGGCTCTGGCACATTTGTAAGTGCAAAGTCGAACTGCGTTTCACATGTGTAGACATGTGGTGCACTTACAGTAAAAGCAGTCGCCTACTTCTACCTACCATGATTATCATGGCTTGTACCACGTGTACTAGGGATAAGAAAAATAAAAGATGATCTTCAAGACGACATTCACCTCAAATTAAGAAAAAATATATTTAGGAATAATTATATCTTTTCAACGCTTTTTTTTTCGAGGTTAATTTTTTATATATATTATGTTTCCAATTAGTCACTCATCCACCATATTCACCAGACCTAGCACCTTGTGCCTTTTTTTATTTCCAGAAGTTGAAAGTTATTGTTGAAAGGGATAAAATTTAACCCTGATAATGAAAAAAAAAGCACTGCAAGCCTTTATCAATACAGTAAATTCCATCCCCGAAGATGACTGGTGTAAGTGCTTCGATAATTGGTTTTCACCGGTGAAATCTTGCATAGATGCTTGGGGTGAATACTTTGAGAAACTCTGAAAATTTGAAAGTTTCAACTTTAATAGAAATAAGTGATTGAAAAAATAAAAACCTTTGGAGTGACCGTAACAATGCCGTAAATTCTATCCTCGAAGATAACTGGTGTAAGTGATTCGATAATTGGTTTTCACCGGTGAAATCTTGCATAGATGCTTGGGGTGAATACTTTGAGAAACTCTGAAAATTTGCAAAGTTTCAGCTTTAATAAAAATAAGTGATTGTAAAATTCTTTGGAGTGAACCTTGTAACCATTCGTTTACCCAATGTTTATACGTGTTTTCCCATAATAACTTTAACAAGAAATGATTGATATAAAAACTTAAGAATTCCCCAATTCTACGAAACGGCGAGAAAGACGCGGACATAGGAAATCGTTAACAGGACTCAGGAATACAAATGTCCCGACGTCCCACTGGGGATACAAACGACATTTCTGCTGGACAAATGTCCTCATATTCCAAAAGGCCAATTTTTTATTACAAATTTTAGGCAAAATGCCAAAGGTTTTAGATCATTTTTGCTACGAATGTTCGAGTTTATACGAATATTTTCCCCTAAAAATATCAATAGAATATATGTTATTACGAATATATATGTTATAAAAAAAAATGAGATTTCTGTTGATTTTTATTGTAGTTTGAGAATTATGCTATGGTAATGCAATCGTGGTTAAAATCTTGAAAATATAATAATAAAATTAGTTTTGATCAGTAATTGCTTTAATTGAACTAAAGGAATATAGAAAAATAATTTGATAAAAGTACTGCCTGGCTTAAGGCGTAAGAATAAAAAAATGGAAAAACTTATTTACATAATGTACAAAAGTTTGAGCCGGCCATCGGGAAACAACAACAATGGGTTTTTATAGGGGAAGCGTGACCTCTGGCGGTCGATTTAACAGAGTATATGAATCTATGAAATATTTTAAAATAAAATAATATTTTTATATAACATACATATGTTCAATATTATGTATATTCATAATAACGGTAACTTTTAAAAATCAATGTATACTTTTTCATTTATATAAATGAAGTTATATGAACTTGTGACTCTTGCAATGTTATTCTAATTATATTAGCTGTCATTCTATTTATATTAATTGAACACTTGGATCTATATGAACAAAATTGAAAGATCATTTAATGTAAGACAATCTCCCTATTCGAATAACAAGTCGTAGAGAAGAGATTATTTAAATAAGAGAATGATCGTTCAAGATTTCGTGTAAGACGCCCTTCTACGAGTACAGAATGACACGATTGACAATAGTTTATGCTATTTAAGAATTTTTTTTTTACATAATTCAAAATATTTTCTGAGATATATAGAAAAAGATTTCAATTATGTAAAAATAAATATTGAATTGTATATAAACCATTGCCCATCGTGTCATTCAATACCTATAGAAAGGTGTCGTGATGGAAACCTTGTACAATCATCCTCTTATGAAAAGAAGCTATTCTCTCCCTGACTTGTGTTTCTTTATGAGTTGATGTATTTTACAAGTTTTCAGTTTGTCAAGTCCTATGGCTCTGGTTGTTGGCCATCTAGACCAATGTCTTCCTTGAGAACTTGAATTTTTCTTTCTCTCGTATTTAAACATCATGTTTCAGCAGCGCTCCAGTCTATGGCTTGCAACTTCTTTGATTTTTAATACCACCACTACCACAGTTACAGCACATAGGCCAGTCACCACCACCACAGGTCAGACATACAGTCACCACATAGTCACTACCACCACAGGTCAGACATGCAGTCACCACATAGTCACTACCACCACAGGTCAGACATGCAGTCACCACATAGTCACCACCACCACAGGTCAGACATGCAGTCACCACATAGTCACCACCACCACAGGTCAGACATGCAGTCACCACATAGTCACCACCACCACAGGTCAGACATGCAGTCACCACATAGTCACCACCACCACAGGTCAGACATGCAGTCACCACATAGTCACCACCACCACAGGTCAGACATGCAGTCACCACATAGTCACCACCACCACAGGTCAGACATGCAGTCACCACATAGTCACCACCACCACAGGTCAGACATGCAGTCACCACATAGTCACCACCACCACAGGTCAGACATGCAGTCACCACCATAGGCCAGTCACCACCACCACAGGTCAGACATGCAGTCAGCACATAGTCACTACCACCACAGGTCAGACATACAGTCACCACATAGTCACCACCACCACAGGTCAGACATGCAGTCACCACATAGTCACCACCACCACAGGTCAGACATACAGTCACCACATAGTCACTACCACCACAGGTCAGACATACAGTCACCACATAGTCACCACCACCACAGGTCAGACATGCAGTCACCACATAGTCACCACCACCACAGGTCAGACATGCAGTCACCACCATAGGCCAGTCACCACCACCACAGGTCAGACATACAGTCACCACATAGTCACTACCACCACAGGTCAGACATACAGTCACCACATAGTCACCACCACCACAGGTCAGACATGCAGTCACCACATAGTCACCACCACCACAGGTCAGACATGCAGTCACCACATAGTCACCACCACCACAGGTCAGACATACAGTCACCACATAGTCACCACCACCACAGGTCAGACATACAGTCACCACGTAGTCACCACCACCACAGGTCAGACATGCAGTCACCACGTAGTCACCACCACCACAGGTCAGACATGCAGTCAGCACATAGTCACCACCACCACAGGTCAGACATGCAGTCACCACATAGTCACCACCACCACAGGTCAGACATGCAGTCACCACATAGTCACCACCACCACAGGTCAGACATACAGTCACCACGTAGTCACCACCACCACAGGTCAGACATGCAGTCACCACGTAGTCACCACCACCACAGGTCAGACATGCAGTCACCACCACCACAGGTCAGACATGCAGTCACCACCACCACAGGTCAGACATGCAGTCACCACCACCACAGGTCAGACATGCAGTCACCACCACCACAGGTCAGACATGCAGTCACCACCACCACAGGTCAGACATGCAGTCACCACCACCACAGGTCAGACATGCAGTCACCACCACCACAGGTCAGACATGCAGTCACCACCACCACAGGTCAGACATGCAGTCACCACCACCACAGGTCAGACATGCAGTCACCACATAGTCACCACCACCACAGGTCAGACATGCAGTCACCACCACCACAGGTCAGACATGCAGTCACCACATAGTCACCACCACCACAGGTCAGACATGCAGTCACCACATAGTCACCACCACCACAGGTCAGACATGCAGTCACCACATAGTCAGTCACCACCACCAAGGCAGGAACGGGGAGGAGGAAGCAAGGATTAGGTAATCCTCTTTGGGAAGGATCAATACCTGGGGGTGGGGGACTGATTGATTGGTCGCTCTACCGCGTTGTCCTCACTCAACCTACGTCATGGCCGAGGTCGTGTCAACATTTCCCCTTGACATATCCCGGAACAACCGTAAATTAGGAACATATCCCCTGACATATCCCGGAACAACCATAAATTAGGAACATATCCCCTTGACATATCCCGGAACAAACCGTAAATTAGGAACATATCCCCTGACATATCCCGGAACAACCATAAATTAGGAACATATCCCCTTGACATATCCCGGAACAACCATAAATTAGGAACATATCCCCTGACATATCCCGGAACAACCATAAATTAGGAACATATCCCCTTGACATATCCCGGAACAACCATAAATTAGGAACATATCCCCTTGACATATCCCGGAACAACCGTAAATTAGGAACATATCCCCTTAACATATCCCGGAACAACCATAAATTAGGAACATATCCCCTGACATATCCCGGAACAACCAGGGCCGTAAATTAGGAACATATCCCCTGACATCCTCAGATAATCAATGCCAGATATAGAGAACAATCCCCTGACCATTCCATAAACAACCATTTACAGATATTAACAACATTTCCCCTGATATATCCTGAGATGATCAGTTCTAGATATTACAAACCTATCTCTCGATATTTCTCGAAATAATTTGTGACAATATTAGGAGCATATAGCCTGTTATATCCCTAGATAATCAGTGTCAGATATCCGGAATAAATATCCCCTGATATATTACCGAAACAACCATTGTCAGATATTAGGAATATATGAATGTTGCTGTTGTTGTCGTGTCCAAAGAAGAGCCTCAGATGTCTCCATAAATCTCTATCACAGCAGCAGCAGTGTCCTGTATCTTGAGTGTGTAAAGCTGCTGCTCTGGGTCTATGTCAATTTTCTGCAAGGCTGCGGCCATTGCTGGGCATGAGAATATGTGGGTAGGTATTAGTTCTACACCAGGACAGTTGTTGCATGTCCTCTAGGTTCTTTTGCCATTTGGATGTATTGTCATTCCTTTATAGTGTTTTGTTCTAAGTCTTGTTATAGTTTTTGTCAGTTTTCTCTCAGAGTTTATTTCACATATGTACCTTCACATATCCAGAGATAATATAATTTCTTTAAGAAGAGAAATATAACAATTATAAAAAAAACAAACACCATATACAAAAAAATATATATATTAGCAAAATAGATTATTTCATAATAATAATAAAAAATAGAGACCGATAGTTAGGCTTTTATAAAACAATTCCAATGCAGAATAAACCTAATTTTCCCGCCAAATATTCCAAAATTGATGAGCATACGATGAAAGTAGGGCAAGCAAACCAAACGACGGAAGTTTCGTGATAAATTCTTCGTCAGAAGGCCACTCACAGCCTTCCCACGAGCCATCTGGTGGATGTCAACTGTTTCTTTTGGTTCTTTATGGGGCCCACACTATCGCAGTCATTTTTATTTTTTTGTTTACTTTTTTACAAAATTATGTATTTTATGCAATTTTACAATTATATACATTTTAAATACTATTTTCCGATATTATTCGTATGCAAATTATATATTTTCTATATTTCAATGTGAATTATTGTTTTAAATAATTTGACCAAATCCCGTGTAATTTTATTATTTAACAACAGAGTTTAATTTTTTCAATAATTATCATATTATATTATCTTATTATACATACGTGTGTGTATATATACATATTTTAAGTCCTACTCATTTATTAAAATTGTTATTATTTATGTTTATATCTTGTAGTGTTTTCAGTGTTATGAAAGTTTATGTTCTATATTTTATTCTCTTTTATTTAAAAATAATAAAATGCATGCAATTCTATCAAGATATTTTATAATAATACTAGACGGGTGACCCGGGCTTCGCCCCGGGATTGACCCGTGTGCATATCTACCCGAGTGATATATATTTAGATAAGATTTTTTTATAATTGTTTGTTATTAGCATTATCTATTTGTTTGCATCAGCATAATTTAATCTAATCTTTGATAGAGGGCGCTGTTCGTGAGCTAAGTAGAATAATTTGAATATATAGTTTTAATAATTGATTTATATATATTTTTTTAAATAGCCTATCGTCTTCCCCGTATTTTTTTTACCTATGTATGGAAATTTTGGTTTGAATTAGTGAACTACTGCGAATTTGTATACCGGACATACAAACAAACAAACATTGATTTTTATATATATAGATATAGCAAAACGAATTTAAAATGTTCATAATCAACAATTCTTCAAAGTTTTTTTTTTAATCTTGATTTTATTTTTGAGATCTAATTCCGATACCTCTTTCCAGATCCAATTATATATTTTTTAAACCTGAAAATATATTATATAATCTAAAATAGAAATATATATATTTTTTAAAAACATGTATTTTATTTTCAATACCACAGCTTTCTTGAGATGGGTTTCTTTTCATTTTTTTAACGTAGTCTCAAGCTTTCGGGAATCTCTGCCCTTCTACAGGAGAACTTAAATAAACGAATAGAACACCGCCTGATGCTAAACCTCTGTTTGGCCAAGAGTTTAGCATCAGCCGTCATTGTATTCGTTTATTTATGTTCTCCTGTAGTAAGGTAGATATGCCCGAAAACTTGAAACTACGTTAATAAAACGAAAAAAAAAAACTCATCTCCATAAATCTCTTTATGGTAGTGTTTAACTATTATATAATATTGTCCATAGTTCTCTTGAAAACCATTTCTGAGATTCCATCCTTCAGTGCTGCGTATATAAGCAGAATCGTCCAATACAGTATTAGAGCTCTGAGAAGCGGTCTGGTGGATTAAATTGGTGAAACCGCTGGGAGGGTTCACCACTGATGAGCCAAGCCCTCCCAATATATTTTTTCATCGCGGTAAGGACAGTAGAAGTTTGTATTATGTATAAAAAGAAACATTCGTGCTTTTAAATCCTTTCATTTTGTGTATTATATAATAGTTGACATTACCAAAATAGGATTATATAAAAGGGCGTACCTGGATCTATAAAGAAAAAAACAATTTTTTTTTCTCAAAATATTTCAAGAGATTGCTCCCTCTTTATCAATTTATTGCACAGTAAACTTAATTTACATATTCATGTAGATAACATGGAAACAACTTTAGATTCATGTTATCTACAATAATTTGTAAATTAAGTTTACTGTGCAATAAATTGATAAAGAGGGAGCAATCTCTCGAAATATTTTGAGAAAAAAAAAAATTGTTTTTTCTTTACAGATCCAGTTACACCCTTTTATATAATCTTAATTGATGGATCGCCTTTTGACTCAAACTACCAAAATAGTATAAATTTCTTATAAAACGACATTGGAAAATATCCCGCATGAGTTTCTTTTAAATGAAACTCATGCGGGATATTTTCCAATGTCGTTTTACAATCATAATCCGCATTATATTGTATTATAAATTTCTTATATTCATATAACTTTACCATAGGTACTGTAGGTAATACTAACAAGG
Source organism: Cordylochernes scorpioides (assembly GCA_030710605.1). Lineage (NCBI taxonomy): Eukaryota > Metazoa > Arthropoda > Arachnida > Pseudoscorpiones > Chernetidae > Cordylochernes > Cordylochernes scorpioides. Next base: position 125,822,711 of record CP092866.1, read on the forward strand.
CTCGTAGAAGGAAGTATATCTTTAAAATATTGATAACATTCTGTAAATATCCAAACAGAAACGTTGGGGATGCCGTTCTAACTAGGGATGTCACGGTCCAACTGTAAAGTCAGTCTGATGCTAACTGAGCGTCTCTCTGACCAATCAATTCCAATCTATCAACATAATTGCAAGGTGGCCAGATGTGAAATCAATTACACTCCAGGAGTGTCAGATATAATCAGACAATAATTAGAGAACTCTGTAATTGGTCCTAGTACCGCGTGAACTCTTCTTTCCCTTTTTTTTTTGTTCATTTCGTCCCTTTCTAAATTATTAACACTGTTCACAAATTGGAGCTGTTAATTGGCTCTCTCGTCACAATTGAAATTTCCTAATTTAATTTTGACCTCTTTTTTGCCATTAATCTACATTGGAAGTGTTTAATGCGATCATTTCCTTTTTTCACTGAGTGCCATGCTTCGTTTGTAAAGAATGCCTAAATGGAGAATGTGAATTTCACTTATTTTGTCTGTTAGGTTTTAAAAGTTTAAGTCTTATGGGGAGTTTGACACATTTCAAGTATAGAGCTGCGCTGAAATATCTAGACATTAAGTTTTATATTGGCATTTTTCTCTTTAATTATGACAATGCTTTGATAATACCTCAAGTTTCTTGGTATTCTTTTTCTTATCGATCTAATAAAGCAAATTATTTTTAAACGAATTCTCCCTATGGATTGTAATATGTATATATAACCGTTTTACTGTTCAGATTTGTAGGATGAAGGAATGATTCTCCGCCAAAAGATTGCTTATGAAAACAATTCGCCATATGTTTTATTGGCACAGGTAATGAAAAGCAAGACCAAGGCATTGGCCTTTTACAAATTCTGGAGAACAGCACAGTCAAAGGGTGTAGCACAGAAGAAAGACCCAACTTGAGGAAAGGTTGATGTTATTCTCCACTTTCTATAGATACATATTATGTTGATTCTGTTTACCCCATCTAGGAGAGCCATGTATGGGACGAGTGTCCCTAATAAAGACTTTTTGTTTTGTTGTTGTAATATGCATATGATACAACGGCCTAGCAATTTTTGTTCATATACAAGGAGGGATTTAAAAGATCCCGGATTGACACTGCATGTCTATATTTTAACATTGGATTCTTTCTTAGTCTACAAAATATAACCAATGCATTCCTATATTCTCCATCGCTTTTAAATCAGAGAAATATTCAGAAGATTTTGTCAATTCTTCTCCGGATCTCTAACGATTTCCTTTTAGCGTCTCCTTTTGAGATGTATGGAGACATCTGAGGCTCTTCATTGGACACGACAACAGAAAATTGACATGGACCCAGAGCAGCAGCTTTACACACCCAAGATAGAGAACATTGCGACTACTGTAATAGAGATGTATGGAGACATCTGAGGCTCTTAATTGGACACAACAACAACAACATAAAATTGACATAAAAACAGAGCAGCAGCTTTACACACATAAGATAGTGGACATTGCTGTAATAGAGATGTATGGGGACATCTGAGACTCTTCATTGGACACGCGACAACAACAACATCGATATCTATATACATTTAGAATCATGAAGGAAGCATCCACCTAAATTAATCCAGAAGATCTAAAAGCTTTAGAAGAGATCACAGCGATATATTTCTCAATACACGAGGGTGAAAACCCCACACAGGAGCTTTCCTCACATCAGAGGACTGGTAGAAAGAGGGGATTGTTCCCCAACCATGATTATCCAGTCCCCACCCCACGGGGACCGACCAACCGTCCCTGTTGATCCCCACCCCCAGGTCCCAATTTTTTTTCTCCACGCGGTCTCTATTGAGCTGTTAGAGGATGATAAACGATGGTTTCAGCTGTTCCATTGATTGCTGAATGCTCTGCTAATCATCTTTGTTCTCTGGAGAATGTCTGTGGATTCTTGGAGAATTAGAAACATTGCCTTAATTTAGCTATCGATGGACTTCCATTTCATTGATCATAATTGAATATTCTTATGGCGACCTTTGTATAAATTTCAATGTTTTATATATTCTATGGATGGTGTCGCATCGTGTTAGGATGTAATACGTACATTAAGGCCACAACGTTCGATCATGAATAAAATGATTATATATACTACAATGGAATAAAATAAATTATGAAGGCCTCTCACATAGGTTTTAAACTTTCCCAGCGCTTTCGCCAGTTTGATTTACCTGACTTATATCTATGAAAAAAAAATAGAAAAAAAAAAGTCAGGTGTTGATATTAAGAATGAAAAAGGCATATCCTGACCAGGATCACAGGTGTTTTTCAGAAGGTAGAGCGCCATCTGGTGGAACAGAAATTAACTAAACATTGATTTAGCCTGTTCCCTGATATTTGGCCAACCCAATTTCTTGATGAATCAAAAAAAGCCATCCACGAAGCGTTTCGCGCTTTTGGCGCTCGTCAGCGTGGAGACCACTCTGTTCCACCAGATGGCGCTCTGCCTTCTGAAAAGCACATGTGCTCCTTGTCAGGATATGCCTTTTTTTATTTTTACTTATATCTATGAAATTCGATGACAGTAGAATATACATTTTAGACATCAGGCCATCCCAATATATATTTTATTTCATTTACGTAGATATTAAAAACATTTTGCTTTTAAAAAATACTAATCAATATATATTGGAAGGGCCCGATGACCATAATATATCCTATTGTCACCGAAGACCACAGATTCTTAAAAAAACGCCAGTTATTTATGATCAACACAATTCAATATAATAATTTGTTGGAGTATTTCTCAAGTTTACATTGCTGGAAATCCTTATATATTGTGTATATTCATAGATATTTATATTACAATATAATGCGGCTTATGAATGTAAATAACATTTTAAATTATCCCGCATGTTTTTCTTTTGAACGAAAAACCGAAATTTATTTAAAGGAGAAATAAGGATTATTTCTAACCTTAGGAATGAAGTATGAAAGGATGAATTGTGAAGTGTGGAATCCCTGGATACTTTTATTTTTCCGTTCATCATTACTCTTCACAATTCATTCTTTCATACTCATCCCTAAGGTTATAAATAATCGTTATTTCTCCTTAAAATAAATTTCGGTTTTTCGTTCAAAAGAAACACATGCGGGATAATTTCAAATGTCGTTTACATTCATAGATATATTAGAGTAAGATATATTTATTAAATTAATGATAAACCTCTCAAATTTCTATATTAATAGTCAATTTGTACACATAACCGTTATTTATTCTTACTATATTCGCTACCTAACCCACGGTTCGGCAAACTTTTGAGTTGAAAAAGTCAAAAATTACAATTTACAATTTTTTCAAAGTTCTTAAAGAGCGCACAACGAAATGTTTTCATTGCTAACAATAAATAGCACTCTGATTGAGTAAAATTAATCATTCCTCCAGGGAAATGTGTCTTTAAAATAACTCGTGTTCTATTGGCGTATCGTTATACCAGGTTTTCTCATGTAGAAGGGAGTCCATGCCTGAAAGCTAGAGAATAAAAATGTTTTGTAAAGATACTTTTCCCTGGAGAAATGATTAATTTTACTTAATTTATAGAAATGGCACTCTCATAAATAATATTTGCGTATGGAATTGAAGAGCTGCAGATTTACATACAAAGAGCCGCATGTAGCTCGCGAGCCCGCAGTTTGTTTACCCCTAACCTAAACCCATTGAAAATATTTTCCACACATTAAAGATAATACTCTCAATTTTCTCTATATTAATAGCCAATTTGTGTACATAATCGTTATTTATTCTTACTCTTTGTCACTTAATCCATTGAAAATTTTCCATAGTTTCCACACAAGCATTCTCCAGCGTCAACATTTCAAAAGAATACCTTGATACATCCGGCTAAATCTAGCACTTGCTTGTTCTTTAACAGGATCAAAGAGCTCATCTAGGCTAGTCATTTTGTATAGATAATCGTTATTGATTCTTACTATTTGTTATGTAAACAATTGGAATATTTTCCATAGTTTTCACACAGGCCTGCCCCAGCGTCAACATTCCAAAAGAATACGTCGATACAACAGTCTAATTCTAGCACTTGCTTGTTCCTTAACGGGATCAAAGAGCTCATCTAGACAAGCTATTGTTATTACCTTTGTTCCTTGTCACCGAATTCCTTCAAAATTGTATTGTACATACCCCCCACCGTTGACATTATTTCCAAAGAAGTAACATAGCAAGAATACCTTGATGAAAACTATGGTTGTGTTTGTTCTTAGACAAATGGTAAATCTTTATATCCATTGTTCTTTATCCAACCAGCAGAAAATGGCACATCAGTTATACGGGGAAGAAAGAAGAAAGGAAGTAATAGCTTCTCATTACGGATGCCAAGTGTGTGACTCAGCGCTGAAAAACTTAGTTCACAGAGTGAAGAAGAAAGAAACAAAGCGTTCGGTCACCCTATAAAGCCCCTCCGCCCTGGCCTGGTTCCAGGAAAGTTGGTAATTAAGTCCAATATTTCTGCTCAACTTTCTCTTCTTTCTTCCCAAGTTGGATTAGCCAGATTCTGGCGCTGAAATCTCTCCGCGGTCAGCTCAACCAACCTCCTTGTCAATTCCCTTGGCGATATCCAAGAACTAGACATCACCTCCTTTGGCGACACCCAATAACTAGACATTACATCAGCAGAGGCTAGCGGTTAAGTGAATAGGGCAATCCGGCGTTAGCTTCTGATGTACATATAGTTTTATCTCTTTGTCTTTCTTTTATTGTTTTATATCTTAAAGTAATAAAGGTTCTTTCTCTTCCTTTACGAATCTATATATTTTTTTCCCATTAGAATATGTGACAGATAAATTTACTGACAATGTGTATGTGTGTTGTGTGTGTGTTTCTTCTCAATAATATCATCGAATATTATCTCTACAGACGTAGTCTACAGTCTGTAGAGGTAATACAGAATTTGATGATATTTAGCGATTTAATAAAATGAAAGAAGACAAGTTTCTTTAATCATTTAACGACGCAAGCTTTCGGGCAAAAACCCTTCAACAGGCAAGCTAAAACATAAATACGATACTAGGAACGTCTATAGTGTCATATTTATGCTTTAGCTTGCCTGTTGAAGGGTTTTTGCCCGAAAGCTTGCGTCGTTAAATAATTAAAGAAACTTGTCTTCTTTCATTTTATTAAATCGCTACATATCTTACTAAAAATAATCTTCTATATCTAATTTGATGATATTATTGGGAAAAAAACATTGCCAGTAAATGTATTTGTTACAAATTTAATGATAGATGGCAATAAAATCTATATAATTAGACATGTATAGTTCCATTGTTCGTTATGCCAGTTTCCAGGTTTCAGTTTTAGCACACAATCTTTCTCTCTCTATATATATTAAGAAGAAAAATACATTTCTTGATAGTGCAGCTGAAAGTTGCTGATGTCTTTCGCAATCTATCGTAAATAAATATCAACTAATTGTTGATTATTAATTATTCCAGAATTGACAAAATACTCTTTGTTGATTAATCAAAAAAAGCTAACCACGTACGCGTTTAGGGCTGTTAGCACTCATCAACGCGGTGAAAGGAAATATATATGGATGTTTATAATAACATTTTAATATTTAACAAAGAATTTTAAATCAAATTGTAGAAAGTTATTTATAAAGATAACTCGTCAGAAATCCAAATTCTACATTTTCCATAGTTCCGAATACCCTTTAAAGGCTCACGTTAAAACCTAAGTATTAACTTCTTCTCAAATATTGTAACAAGGTATTTATTAATTTTATTATTTTTATTAACAGAGTGGTCATTTTTATGTTTATATTTTGCTACTCTGTAAATTTTCCTCGTGGCTTATTTTTTTTGTTTACCTTTCATAGTGTGTGTTTGCCTGAAATAAATTGTTGTCTCCTCCTGAAGTTTTTGTCTTCCCTAATTTTCCACGTGGCAATATTAACATTTGGAAAAAGTAGTCAAAGCCCTGTAGAGAGAGAGAGAGTGAGTGAGAAATCCAAGTTTTACACAATAGGAATAATGTTGCTAACATTGTGCAGTACCTATAAGAAATATAACACAGAGTACTCTTAAATAATATAGAACATTATAAAAGTTTAGCCTCAATTCATAAGACACTTTTTGTATATAGACAATATTGTATTGATTCTTTTCCAAATTTTTCGAAATATATGTTCTGTGAATTGTAGTATTTTCTACTCTTACAATCACTAAAATTATAATTTTCATCAAATTCAAAAAGGTTATACAGTTAAACCTGTCTATAGCGCCCCCTCTTGGGACTCAACAAAAAAGGTGCTATAAATAGGTCACTTTTAATGTAAAATGTTTACATTTTAATGTTTGAAATCAGGCGCTATAGAGAGGAAGGCGCTATTTAGAGGGGGCGCTGTAGATCATTGTTAAAACAAAGTTCTTAGCTGTTTTAAGTTGTTATATGAAAAAAGGGGTATACAAGCTATGCAACTTTTCCATCATTCATTCTGCCGAGGGAGCTGTCAATCGATGACGTAACTCCCAGGAGAGCTTTGCTAATGAGAGAGCCAGCGGCTCAGCTTACATACTCCCGAGGAATAACAAAAAACAGCCTGACAACAGTGGGAAATGAATGACACCACATCATGGGGCCACCACCCATTCTACATAAGGGAGTGAAGGAATTTGTTAAATTGATGGATTCCTGCCGCCAGGAAGTTTCAATTAACTCCTCATCACCCCGTGAAAAATGTTTTTTAAAAAAATCATTGAAGAAACCTTTCTGTTGGAATGAGCCGGTCACACTGTGTATCAATAATGGGTTGCCAAATGGATTTGTTAAAGATATGCTCTAAGAAAGATGTATTGTCGACCTAAATAATGGGTTTACATGTGTTTACGGGTGCTTCTCACTACCGGATCTAACCTCATTCAAACCTCATTCAAAGATTTTACAGTCCAGAATCCCAAATACAGTTCTGATATGGAGCTAATCGAAAATAAAACCAATCACCTTTAAGGATCTAATCTAATTTAAGAATTTCACAAGTTCCCCCCAAAAAATATTTTTATATTTGATCGTTTTTTTTTACCAGGATCTTCATTTACAATTTGCATAGCTTTATAAACAAACTTATTAAGAGAAAGGCATCTCCTCATCATGCAAATTTTACCATATATACATCATACAGAGAGTCCACCTTTTAAAAGAGCTTATAAAAACATTTTCAATTTATTAAAAAAACTTTTTTATATTTTAATCGATTTTTTTATTTGTAGTTTTTCTTTTCTGTATTTGCATATACACCTATCCCCCGATTTACACGGTAGATACGTTCCTGAGAAAAACGTGTTAATCGGGGGATAGGTGTACACAGAAATAAAAATAAAATTCATTGACAGGTTAAAATATGTAGTCAGCACATAAGCTCGGGATTCCTCGTGAGATGTGTACACAGCGCATGTGTTCAATCACAGTAGCATTTAGTATAGTGCGATAAAAAAAACTTATATGGAAAACCGTGTAAAAGCGAAAACGTGTAAAACAAGTACCTTGTAAATCGGGGGATAGGTGTACTAGATATTATCACTGGTAATCTTGTTGTTTATTTTATAAGCTTGCATGAAAAGGTGGACTCTCTGTATGATGTATATATGGTAACAAAATATATTTTTTGCTTGTAATGTTTTGTGATGACACAATTCTCTTTTTACAGATCTCAACTAGAATAATTCAAGATTAGTTGGTATTCATACCGGAAGATGGCGCAACCTTCTGTCTCACAATCAGTAGATATATTTCTATTAATTTATCAACCAGATCCTGATACAATTTCCCTTTAGTACCATGTGAGCAATAATATTCAGAAATTATTTGAAAAGAGAAGAATAAAATTCAGGTTAAAAGTTTATTTTAATATTGGTTTTAAAACCTTTCAAGCAAATTTTCTGCTATTCAACGGGCTATATACTTTATGTACAATATTTATTTATTACCAGTTGCAAACAAGACACGCTATATCCGATCTGGATAATTGCGCGTGAAACTATTTACAATAATTCATATTGTAGTAGAGTAGGTAACAGAATTATCAAAAAGAAAATAAACAATTAAGAAAAAGAGAAATACAATATAAAAATGATAATCTTTGAAGTATTTGCCCGTTGAAGAGCAGAAATATTTGCTAGAAAGCTTGCAAAATCAAAGAAATTTAAGTACTATATTAGAACATATTATTGTTAAAGTGATTTGATTATGGTAAACAATATATTATGTGCCGTAATTTGATATGGTGATGAGAAAAAGGCATTACCATTGTACTGGGAAGTGTACTGTTCAACACTATCAAAAATATGGGAATTGAACTGATGGAATTGAGAAGAATCACGCGGCATGAACTCTGATTGCTTTCTCAACAGTATTGAAGGAATAGTGAGTAGAGGACATAATGATATACCGTGTATATATGTTATATAAAAACAATGATATTTCTGTTGATTTTTAAATTATTTTGAGGATTATACTATGTTGATGCAGTCGTGGTTAAAAATCTTGAAAGAATAATAATAGAGATAGTTTTGATCAGATATTGCTTTAATTGAACTTATAGAATATATGAAAAACATAATTTGATTAAAATACTGCCTGGCTTAAGGCGTAAGAATAAAAAAATGAAAAACTTATTTACATAATGTACAAAAGATTTGAGCCGGCCATCGGGAAAAACAACAATGAGTTTTTATAGGGAAAACGTGACCTCTGGCGGTCGTTTTAAACAGAGTATTTGAATCTATGAAATATAATTTTGAATAAAATGATATTTTTTAAATAACTTATATATCGGATGGTTGTAAGTGGGAATAGTGTCCTTCAATTCTGTGGTAGATGATGTTATCAGTGGATGTTATCTACAACGACAGCATATCCGGTAATGATTTACAAATATCTTATCTTCCTGTCACGTTGAAGATGTCACAGATACGATACTACTGGACGTTCTTTATGTGAACTTGAGATAGTTAGAAACTTTCTTCAAACATCCTGCTGTGGTTGGCCTGCTGGAGATACGTAGGGATCGACCTTGTTCTAGCTGATTAAAGCACTTCCATGTAATACGACAGCAAAACAACAAATTGAGCCATTTTGTCCTATATAGAATCGTCTTGGATTCAAGAAATAGCATCAGGGATATACTATTAAATATAAGGCTTTATTTATAGTATAGTTGAAATATGTCGTATACCTATGTAGAGTTTATGATCGCAGTGCTGATAAAAATTGGTTCTAGCATTCTAGGATTGAATAGAACAGCACATAATTTAACCTAAATGGATCTCGCGCAAAAATAAAACGAATAAAAATCCTATATACACTTATTTATTTAATTAAAAATGCATATATTGAAAAAAAAAATTTATTTCACCAATATTTCAGTTGACTGAACGCCAACCTTTATCAAGGTGTTATAACCTATTTAATGTGTGTCACCCACAGCGCCATATAACATCAACGACGATATGTGGCACTGAGTTTGTTGTTAAAACATTAAATATGTTATAACACCTTGATAAAGGTTGGCGTTCAGTCAACTGAAATATTGATAAAATAAATTATATTTTGATCCAATATATGCGTTTTTAATTAAAGGTTTATTTATGGATTGTTCTATTTTCAAAACACTTATTTATGTAAAAAAAACGAACAATGTATGAAATAAAAATAAGAATCAAAGTTAAGAAAACGCTTTTAAAAGATATTTTTGTTGATTAATTTAAAAAAAACTATTTAAACTTTTAATTTTTAGAAAAACATTTTGATACATATATATACATAATATAACATATATATATAATTGATTACAACATATATATAATTGATTTATTATTATATTTTGTAAACAATTTTTAATTCGGGGGGGGGGGGATACTTGATGAAAGGCTAAATGACCAAAAGCTCGAATGATTTTTCAAATAAAGAAACTTATCCTTTTTGAATCTATTCGTTATTAAAATCTTTACAGTGTTTAGCGATGGCATAAACACTTTAATAATAATGTTTTTAACAGGAATAAACTATTCACGAATGAATAGACAGCAAAATTGATTAGATAATTAACAAATTCTTTTAATTATTTTTCAAACAGAAGAATAGCAAGTGAGGCGTAAATATGGAGCTGAAAGTTCTGTGACAGAAGCTTGCGTAAGTCAGTAAGCTTTTTTTGTCGAGTTCTTAAGTTGGTCGAGTCTTGGGAAGCATTTGGAAAAGCTCTTGGGGCATCTAAAATTAATTAAATTTATAATTAGGTTACATTTTAGCAAGTTAATTTTTTGACTTCTATCCCCAAAGGCGTTGCATTTCAACTTAAAAGGATAATACGTTCTATTAAAAGACCTAAAAGACTATTCAGAAATTCAAGGAATTTTTATTCATAAAAAAACGATACTATTTCTGATGAGTTAGTTTTTAATTTTTTAATTTGATTAATTAATTTTTTATTATTCTTTCTTTCTCACCAACTTTTAATTAATTTGCTTTTTTTATAAACCAAAAAATGACGCGTTTACATTTTTGTTAGAAATTACTATTCAAAATAAAACATTGTTTTTAACTTTATCAGTGATTGTGTGATTTTATTTTAATGATTTCTGACTATGGCCCATGGTTGAAAAACTGCAAAAAAGTAATTGTAAAATTAAACGCTTTATGAATTACTGATTCGAAATTAGAAATATATTGCTCTACATTTTATATTAGTTATCGGTAATGAAAACAAGAGTGAATATACAGTAAAGTCTCCTATAACGCGATTAATGTGTTCCGTGTTGTATGAAATCGCGTTATAGGAATTCGCGTTGTACGAAATAAAACTTGTATAACGCGAATGTTGTTAGGATAAATTATTAGTGACAAAAATCATGTATTTTATTTTATAACGCGTTATACGAAAATTCGCGTTGCATAAATAAGTTTGTCGCGATTTTTTTATCGCGTTGTAAAAACTCGCGTTATAGGAGAGTGTTCTGTATATTACTCAAATTATACCGAAATTAATTAATATTTTATAGGATTATTTTATGGAATTTTATTGTTTTAGAATTGCGTTAAATACTCATTTGTTAATTGCGAGTACAGGAGCTCCATCTATTATTTCTTACTGTGGTTAATTTGTATAAGACCGCTGGTCTTAATAAAGCTTTGTGTATGTATTCGTTTATTAATTGTATCAATAAAATGCATTCATTTGCCCATATTTCCGCAGAACTCGCGGATTCCTCTAAAAGGTAAGCCACAACACCAGCTTTGCTAAATCTAACAAAAGCAGGATGTTATGAAATGGAAGCCGCTCTTGTACTTAAGAGTGCCAATCCCAAAAATTCGGTCTTCATGTTGCTAGCCTTTGTTCCAATTTGACAAATTGATAGCTTATTCTGTAATATGAATTTGTGCGTTCTGACAAAGTTTTATCTTTAGGTCAAATCTTGTAGAAACATGTGGGGAATAAACGCAATATGCAAATTAATCTATAATTGGGTTAATTTATCTTTATTACGGTAATGGATCTATGACAGTTCCTCCGACCCGACGTATTTTTGATCGTGTCAAAGTTTGTTTCAGATGGACCCAATATTGTAGTAACGTATGAGGAAAAACGGAATATGCAAATTTGACAGCCAATAGGTCGATAGCGGCTACTTACAGACCTATCTATATATCGTCTGTAAATTTATTGCGGATTGGTCAAATATCATTAAAATACACACATACGCCTGCTCTTTTATTAATATAGATAATATAATTTTTTATTCACGAAATTGATATGAATTTTTATTTATTACATCAAATCAGACGTGATATCCCCACAAAAGATGTTTGCATCAAGCAATAACACTGAATTCAGAGAACTATTTTACATAAACAATTGGTGGAATACGAAGGCATCGAAATATATTATATAAATTCATTTTTAAAAATTTTATACATATAGTACTTTATTCTAATTCTGAAAACAGCACTTAGCTTTTAAATGTAATGTGTCAAATATTTTTTTTCATAATATTCCTTATGTTTTTATTTATAAATAGGAATTCTATTCTATTCTGTTGTTTATAAATATGTTGAGGGTATTCCCCCAAATTAAAATAATTATAAAAAAGCGCAAACAAATAATGTAATCAATAAACTATTACGTTAAATATAAAAAGAGAGTTTTTCTGACGTACCCCTTACTTAAAAATTTATTTTCTAATTTTGGATCAGACGATCTTTGAATTAATCTACTATTATTTCCTCGAAACAACTTTTAATTCGACGAACTGAGTTTTTTTCTGTGCAATAAAATAATAAATTTAGCCTAAGTTTCTCTTTATAAAATAATTGCACTTTATTTTTAGTGTGTATAATTATATGTCAAAATAAAACACTATTGTAATAATTAATTACCGAGACACAATATGAATTTAAATATATATATAGTTTGAATTCTATCTCTCTTATTTAATCTTATTTATTCATATATATATATATATGAAAAAACAATAGAAAAAAAATAATTGGGTCAGGTGTTGATATTAAAAATAAAAAAGGCATTTCTTGACCAAAAGCACATGTGCTTATACGTGTTTCGCTATAAATCTTTTACTATAGATTTCATCATATTTTACTTTGTTCAATCCATCATTCCAATATTTTAGATTTAAAAAGGAAACACACCAAAACAACTCAATTTATAAATAAAATAATATTAATAATTTGAATATCTTCTATAAACAATTTTATCTGAGTATATACAAAATAAATAAAAAAATTTCAAAATGTTTTTGTGTAGCAAAGAGTTGCCAGAGAAGCCAGCAAAAATAATTTATTGAGATGTCTTCAAGTGACCAGTTTAATCTTTTATTCTAATATGTCCATCACGTGATTAATATCCACCAACCGCAGAGTTCCTCTCTAGACACTTAGGCCAATTGGTTGCTTCAAATCATTGCTGTCCATATTTCACATATATTTCTGATGGAATTTATGGCCATGGTCACTTTCTTATTAATGATCTAAGGGCGTCAGTTCCCAATCTCTTTAAGAGGCGCCATAGATTTTTTTAGACAGCTATTTTATATTAGGACCAACTTGAATTACTTACTCTAATGATGCGTGGTATTTTATTTACAAAATGGCGTCTAGTTCTGGCGGGAAAATTAGGCTAAATCGTCTGCTTTAAATAAGAAGACATTGTCCTACGTTTTTATTGGTTAGGCATACAGAATCTTGTCTAGTCATCTCTCTATACCCAAGAGTTTGTATTTGTAATATTGTTATTTGATATTAATATATTGCTTAATAAAGAAAAATACAAAAATATTGCCGCGTGGAAAATTAGGGAAGACCAACTACGGGATGAGACAACAATTTATTTCAGGCAAGAACAAACTACGAGTGATAAACAAAAGATAAGAAAAAGAGGGAAAGTGTACAGAGTATAGCAAAATATAAACATAAAAGATAATACTCTGCTAAAATAATAAATACTTTGTTACAATATTGTATAATGGTTGAAAAATTATATATATTTCTCAAATTATTATATTTTGGCTCAAAAACGAGTAAAAACAATATTTTGATAAAACTATCATGGTATTTTCTATCGATATGAATAAGGAGATTGAAAAATAAACTTAGTGCAAATAATATTTTAGATGAATCATTCTATATCTATATAACCATATATATATTATGTAAAAAAAAGGATTTTCTTCTGATTTTGGAATATTTTGAAATATACAGAATCATTAGCTGTTGCTTGATTTTGGTATCCATGAATATTTTACGATATTGTTTTGTAGTCGTGGTAATAATGCTAAAAATAGTTCAGATCATTATTGCTTTAATATTTGCTTATTGATATAAACATAATTAGAGAAAAGTTCTGCCTGTCTTAAGGTGAGTAGAACAAGGAAAAACAAAACTTATTTATATAATTTACAAACGGTTTGAGCCGGCCATCGGGAAAGGACAACAATAGAGTTTATATACTGAAAACGGCGGCCTCTGGTGGTCGATTTAACAGAGTAATTTAATATATGAAATATATTTGAAATATAATTTTTTTTACATAACATACCGCGGTGCCTGGCCAAATAGAGATATGATGGTATTTAACAAAATAAATATTTCTGTAATAGCATGTTCCTTCGTTATCTTGATTTGTAAACAATAATAGATCGCTAGACAAATAGCAAATATCGATTTAAAAAACATATTTGCGTAAGACGACACTAACAAGAGACACTTATTTTAGATTTTTTATTTAAAATCTTCTAATATTTTGGCATAGATGATTGCCAGTCTTCTTTCAGGAGAACCTGTCTAGGAATAGCAAAATAAATCTTGTTTTTCCTTTGAGTTTCAGTGGATAGCTTTCCTACCAAAGTTCTGCTAGACGTGCGACCATCTCTTTCGAAATATTGGGGAAGATTTTAATAATAATCTCATTTTGATCCAAGAAATATATTTTATAATTAATACCTGTATAGAATGAGATAAAACATTGAGTGTGACAATTGACAATTAAAACAAATTTATTGACAACTCAGTCAATATTTACAAAATCACAAGAATAATTAGAGAAAATAAAAAGATAGCGAAAAGTGTGTTCGAACCAGGGACATCAGGTTCTAAATTCTAAACCTTTCGCAGCTAGGCTATTGAGTGTGTGCGTGTGTGTGTACAAAAGGTATTTTCCATAATATCAAAGATTTACTCTTAAAAATCAAATCTAAACATTATTCCACTATGAAAAGACTCTGTAGATATAATAACAAAGAGGAAACAACCAGGTTATTTGACAAAGTAAATAGAATAAACAATTTATAAACTATAAATAATACTCACAAGGGATTTCGTTTGTAATAAGTAATTCTTGTAATGAGTCATATTTATAAATTCAATAGAATAATCTCTTGTGTGTATTATAATGATGACTACAGCTTAATATTTCTTGAAAATAAAGATACTTCGGCCAGTAAATCTTTTTATTACCTCGACGTTTCGACAAAAATCTTTTGTCCTCGTCAGGAGAAAACAAAAATTAAAACATTTAACAAAGCGTTAAAAATCTTTCTAAAGTTCCAAGGACGTTTTCACGCGATATTTAAAATTTTGTACAACATCTAAAGCACGAGTCAAAAATAAATATTTCACTCACAAAAGCTTAATATGTATTTCTTGCTTCCTTAGTTATGCTCTAAAGGCCTATTATTAGATTTATATTTAAAAATATTTTGTCTCCATTTGTATAATAGTTAAAAATGAATATTTTTATCTACAGCATTTTTATAAAATTATGTAAAATAGTATCTCCGATTATATTTGAACTCATGTTCTATTGGCGAATCATTATACCAGGTTTTCTCCTTTAAAAGGGCGTTCGTGCCTGAAAGCTAGAAAATAAAAAATGTTTTGAAAAAATACTTTTCCCTAGAGGCCTGATATCTTTTTTTTATTCAATAGTAATATTTGTAGTATTCAAACGTTTTTCACGATTTTATCTTAAATCATAAATAAACATTGCTCACGCGTGATGGTGATGCTAAGGAAACTGTTGACATTTCCACAGAAATCATTAGTCACGCTTGAAACAAAACGGAGGGGAAAAAAACGCACGTGGGCGGTGAAATTTAATGCAGCGGAAATTGGCAAGGAAAGTTGTGGTTTGGCTTCACTTCTTTTTTTTTCAGGATTCATGAAAATATAAAAATGCTTGAGAAAAATGGATTATTGAACGTATTCCTTAAAGCATTTAATAATATGTTGTTACAAGATTTATATACTTTGATAAATAAAAAATCTGATTTCGGATATCAAAGATTTATAAAATCTTTTTTATTTTCACACTTAGTGTCTAGTAAAAAAAAAAGAAAAAGTACAATTTCTCAATATTTTGGATTTTAAAGAATAAAATATTTTATTTTTGTTCTCAAATAAGTTGATCTTTAAATAAAAATTTCATAGGATTGCTAAAATTTAAATAGACTTTAAATTTCTTAATATATTAGACAGATTTTCTTAATTTGTTGAATCAGTTAGTGCTCACCCAAAATATCCGAAAATCTAGAAATTTCTTTTAAAAAATGTATAATTGTAGATTTGATTTCTTAGCAAAAGAGAAAATCCTTTGTATCTAATAAAATGAAGGATTATATTGACGCTTTATGTTGAGATTGGTGAACAAATCTGTGAAATAAATAAATTATGTTTTGACCAAGTATTTGTTTGTTTTTAAAGTAATGGCTTAAAAGTATAAATGGCTAAAACCTTTCGCATTTTTATATATAGTTTGTTAGTTTAAAACCTCTAATTGTATTTGAATAATAAATTTTTAATTTGTATTTGTAATTGAAATTGCCATACAACACTAAAACAATAGCTCCAATTATTATGATCGTGATAGTTAAATATTCAGAAATATCTGGCAAAGAAAATATTCAAGAACCCTTTAATCAAGAATTTCTATGGGTGATTTAAAATGATATCATTTATGCTATCCAAAACTAGAGAGTTTTCTTCAATAATATTTCTGTTGACGATGCTTAATAATCTAGAAAATAGCAAAAAAGCATAATTATTGAATCTAGCATTCAGAAACATCTAGCTCTATAATTTGATTTAAAAAAATATATATTTACATTGGTATTATCCAACTATATCATTTTGTCTATTATATATAGAGCAGGATTATATTCAAACATATTAGATAGTAAAAAGGCATATATTGGATTGAATAAAAGATTTATTTGTCAATATTTCGGCTGGCTGAACGCCAACCTTTATCGAGGCATTACATTTTTGTATACACAAACTCAGCGCCTCATAGCCTTTCAGAACGATTCATACATATATAGTGAGTGTATTATCATTCCATAGCGTTTAAAGACCTGGAGATTCTATGAAAGCATTAATATAAAATAATATTGAGCATAAAAACACGTAGGTTAATGATAATCAAGCATATTCAACTTCTCTAGAAGTCAACGATTTATTAATTTAGTGATAATTAGGAAATTTTGATATCTTTAGAGTTATGCATTTATTTCTCTGATTTATTCAAGTACTTATAGGAAAGAATTCAAGGTATAAATTGTGACGGACGATGAAAAATAATGAAGCAATTGTCCAGAATGGACGGAGCCATGTTTGAATCATTGCCCCAACTAATTACTAGCAATTTTTTACAAGAGTCTCGTATTCATGAAGCGTAGCCAATTTTCATTAGTGTTTCCAACAAATGGTTATGACAATTAACTTCGTTAATAGGATCCTACCTGTGTTGCCAGGCACTGATTTGTTAGGTAGCGCGCTCAGTGAATATCTAATTTTGTGTGAGGATGTTTAACTTGATTATTCCTGTATATCTAACTTGATTTACCAATTATATAGTCGTTTGGGAAGATAGAAGTTTAGGTATTATATCTTATAGACGTTTGCTTTATGATTTTTGAATAGTGTAGTTTGAAATTTTGATAATCTAATGTTTTGAATATTCAAAACTATTATAGACCCCTATGATTATTTTCAAAATTAAACAATTTCTACTGCCCTTACTGAAATTTTGAAAAGAATCATACGCGTCTATAATAGTTTCGAATTTTCATAGCAGATGGCGCGCTAATGCATCATAATATAATCTTATAAAGAAAATAAAGTCTCCAGGTCTAAGTTTCTTGCTCAAATATTTATTCTCTAGCTTTCGGACCTGTCAGTCCTTCCACAGGAGTATCACGGTAACGTTACCGTGATACTCCTGTGAAAGGACTGACAGGTCCGAAAGTTAGAGAATAAATATTTGAGCAAGAAACTTAGACCTGGAGACTTTATTTTCTTTATAAGAATATAAATCAGGGAAGAACGTTTATATATAATATAATCTATTGCTCAATTGTTTATTATTTTAGAAGTTATTTACTGGATATTTTAGTGTTTCCATTTGTTGGGGCTTGGTTCCTGGCAATGTTAGCCAGGACTTCCTTTAGCTCCTTCAGCCTCTAGTCTGGTCTCAGGTGATGACGATATGTGGCAGAGCTTGTTGATGACTGTACTTTACGAGATCAGACCGGCGGATTGACTACTGAGAATGCTGTCCCTTCGCAAGACTGCGATGTAGAAGCTGTTTGAATAGAGGAAGGACGCCTCACTCGTTTTAGCTAACTGACTGACTTACTTTATTGAATCTTTTACTCCTTTTATATACATACTAGCGGACGTACCCGGCTTCGCCCGAGGTTTTACCCGAGTAAAGGTTTGTCTAACGAACAATTCTCTATAAACTTATAAAAAAAGATATATTTTGATAATTTGAAACTCGTAAATTTGAATCTCTCGATAGAGTGAACATTTTTTCCCGGTCCCCTGCCCGTGTGTCGTGTGTGTATTGGAGCTTTGTCCCAGTTCGCGCTTGCTGAAGCAAAGTGTGGTCGCCACACATATATATTTTACATAATTAAAAGAAAGATTAAAAAATTTACATGATTATAGAACAATGCAGCCTAGCAGGTTAATTACATAACTAGGCGCAAACACCATTGTTGTTTTTGTGATTAATCATAGCTTAATTAGAATTTTATTTAGTCCAATTTGGAAATCACTTCTCGTATGAAAAACCATTACCCCCCCCTAAGCAGCAAATAATCTGTATTAAATATAATTCTTTTTTTTTTCTCAAACATTCTTTGGGTCAAAACCATTGTTCTACACACATATGATGTTATATATCTATCTATCTATATAAATCAATGTTTGTATGTTTGTTTGTTTGTATGTCCGGTATACAAATTCGCAGTAGTTCACTAATTCAAACCAAAATTTCCATACATAGGTAAAAAGATACGGGGAAGACGATAGGCTATTTAAAAATATATATAAATCAATTTTTAAAACTATATATTCAAATTATTCTACTTAGTTCACGAACAGCGCCCTCTATCAAAGATTAGATTAAATTATGCTGATGAAACAAATAGATAATGCTAATAACAAACAAATATTTAAAAAAATCTTATCTAAATATATATCACTCGGGTAGATATGCACACGGGTCAATCCCGGGGCGAAGCCCGGGTCACCCGTCTAGTGTTATATAAAAATAATCTAATTTAAAATTATAATTTCTCGAATAAACTACTCTGTAAGTCGACCACCAGATGTCGCGACTTTCCCTTTATAAACCCATTGTTGTTTTCCGTTGGCCGGCTCAAATCTTTTGCACATATGTAAATAAGTATTTTCTTTTCTTCTTTACGCCTTAAATCAGGTAGTACTTTCTCAAATTCTGTATTTTATATTTTATAAGCTTAATTAAAACAACATACAGTTAAACTGTCTATAGCGCTCCCTCTTGGTACTCACCATAATAGAGTGCTATAGAGAGGAGGTGCTATAGACAGGTCACTTTTAATGTAAATCGCATCGTACTATGTATTTAAAATCGGGCGCTATAGAGAGGAAGGTGCTATTTAGAGGGGGCGCTATAGACACGTTTAACTATATATATAATTAAATATCCTAATATGTTAACCCCATATAAGTGCGTTAAAATATGTAAACATGTTTTTATAACATCACTAAATAACTACAATAGTTAAACCTATAAAACAAAAACATAAATTCTATAAATAAATAATTTAGCAAACGATCGATATCAAATTGCTCACAAAGCAGACGATTATTTTATTCATTATAAATGAATACAAAATAAATACATTTATAATATATATTATATTTTATAATATATGTAATATTAGGTTGTGATCCTGTCTGTTCTCTGTAATAATGTGTCGAGATCCTTATCTGTGATTAGGGATCCTGTCGACTATCTGTAATATTGTGTTGAGATCCTGTCTGTGATTAGGGATCCTGTCGACTAGCTGTAATAATGCGTTGAGATCCTGACGACTCTCTGTAATTATAGGTTGGTGTTTGGTAAGCCTGTTGTAGAACCTCGTCGACTCTCGCTATAAGTTGTGGCAACCGAGGGTCAAACCTGTAGTAACCGCGAGGGACAGTCAGGGGTGGAGAGTTTTCCAGTGCCTCTCTGCACCTTGTAGGACCTTTAACAGTTCTCCCAAAGTACAGGCAGTCGTGGTCGAGGCAGAGTGGAAAACTGGGGATGTCCACACACAAAAAACGAAGAGACACAGTTGAAAGAAAGTTCCTTGAATAGATAAAAAGCGAGCCAAGAGCAAAGATGGAGATAGAAGATTCCTTACTGTTTTACATGGTCGATGAGTTGGTGACAACCGGCGACACGCAGATGGGGAACTCTGGAACTGAAAATGGCTGTTGCTACGTGGGGTCCTATTTAAACAACTTTTTTGGACTAGGAAGTGGACCAGGAAGTATTGCCTTTCTGCACGTGTCCGCAACTCGACTCTGGCAGCGGTCTGGGCTTCCATCTATCTTTAGAAGTTACTTTGTAAATCTCTCTCTGGCTCTTAACTCAGTTTTTAATCTATTATATATTTTTATTTATTCATCCTCAGTACATTACATATGGGGATACAAGGACACACGTCAATTATGCGTATAATTAGTTCTATATACAACATGACAATCTTGTTATAAATTACATAATATAGGGTTATTGGTTTAAATTATCATAGATTGGCCCCGTGAGTGAAAGGGTTTATCCGGGTTTAAGCGGGTAAAGCCTCTCTAACACAGGTAAGTAATTAAAATTTCTTTTAATTAATTGAAACTGTGAGGGAAAAAGGGCTATAACAAGATGTTTATTTGAATATATCTGAAAATTATCAAAATAAAACTTATGTTTAATTTAAAAGTTATGATATTCATTATAAAAGAGAACTGTAGATAAAACCTTTGTTTGCTAAAAAATAATGATGATAAAAAATGATGTTCTAAAAGATTGTTGGCGGGCGTTGGAAAGGGTTAGGGGTTGAAGAATATGCAATTGTAAGTGTTGCACAGCCAATCAAATACTTAGGTCCAGGTGCAAAGCGAGGATATAGACTTGTGCGTCTTCCTAGGCAATGTTTCACCTGTGATCCTGTATAAGATTACAGTGCTTTGTCACAATTGTAAGGTTATTGGTTGAAAAGATGTTGAAGAAAAGAATTAATATGCTTGAAAGGGGTGGTAGAGCCATGCGATAAGTAGAATTGTTGTAGCGACAGTAGGGTCTGACTTGACTTGAAATCAAAGGTTGATTGTGGTCCGCTAGAGCTGAAAAAAATTGAAAATTGAAAAATGTGAACGCTTTGTGCATGCGTTGGTGATGTGCTCTGCGGATGATTGAAATAAACTTTTGAAACGTGTTCAGACCAAAAAGTCGAGACTTGTACTTCTGGGGAACGGTGTTTTCAAAGAGTTTGTTGAATTACGAAATCAAAAGAAAAATTGTCAAGCAGTGCTGTCGTTTCTACTATCGTTCGAAGCAATGGCTGAAAGAGGTAGTGAAAAAAAGTATAGGGAAGTGATTAGTAAGTAGGATTATTGAAAAACGATTGTTGTATGCCCGGTAGTTGCTGATAAATAAACATTGTCATATAATAAAGTATTTAAACAAAAATATAGTGAATAAAAAGATAAAAATGTGATTGTGGATAAAAAAAGTATAAGTGGATAAGATCAAACATGTACTATATGAAAGATATAATAATGAATTAGTAAAATATAAAAGATATAATAATGAGAATTAGTAATATATAAAAGATATAATAATGAATTAAAAATGATTATTGAAAGAATTAAATGTTTTGCTATTGTTAAAATAAAGTTGTTAAAATAATGTTGGAATAAAAATTTGATTATAATTGAAAAGTAAAAAAAAAATAAAAATAAAAATAATTATTCAAGATTTTATACAAAAAAAATATAATATAATTAAAGGTTATTAATGATTAGATAAACAAATGGAGCAAAAATGTCTCTTTTGAAGAAAAGTTAAAAGAAAACAAAAAATATTCGTTCCTGAAAAAAAAGAAAGGAACATATTCACACAATGTCTAGGTGTAGGTCCAAGATTATTGGTGTCTTTAGTTTGACCTATGGGGAGGCAATGTGGTCCTATGTCGCTTTGGTCCGGTCTGAGAAGTTGGTCTTTGCCAGATCTTCCCGATTATATTATGTGAGACCAGACGGGGAGCGATCTTGATTCTTAAAATTGGATGGTATTGACGAAGATGATTGTAATATATAACAATAAAGGGTTAACATTATAAAAGATGGCGTTCTAGTTTAGAAAAAATATTCCATACTGGGCGTGAAAATAATGTAAAAGTTGTAAAACACACGACGATAATTGAAGATATAAAGTTTTATGATATTTCAATATTAAAATTCAAATTAATAAGTAAATTGGGTAATTATTGGTAAGTCAATTAGTTTTAGGTGCTACAATCTATCCATTCTGCGAGCTGTATCACGTGTCAGGTACAGGCGAACTGCAACTGGAGGTGTCATTTTAACATGGCGGTTGTAATTGGTGTCGATATCAACATGTGTCATGCCCTTTGATGCCTACCGACATAGCTGGGTTGTTTATTTACGTAGGCGGTCCTTTGTTGCCGACCCTTTGTTACCGACTGGCATCTGATGTCATGTCTGGCCTACGTCCCGAGTTGAGTTATCTCCTCTTGTCTGTTTGAAAATATAGTCTTCTCGGTGTTCGCAAGTGTTGTGTTTCGACGTTGTTGCGGACTTATTAAAAAAAATGTTATTCAATGATGTCAGGTTAGATGTGCGTAAAAGTGCGACTTCAACGTAGACACGCTTTTGTTGAGGTGTCACAGGCATGAAGGCGTCTTGGGCCTGTTAAGTGAGAAAATTGTTGTGGTGCGCTGTGTAACAGTAAGTGGATTGAATAGAAAGGTGTCACGTGGAGTCTGTTCTTGGTACAGCATCTAACTTGTTTCCGAAAAATAACAAATTTATTAGTCATGGATGGTGGTTGTACAAAACACATCGAGAATTTTCAGATTGTTATAGAGGTGGTGTGTTTATCGTGAAGTCTTTGTGTTCGCGACGATATGGAGCTCGTGTGGCTCGAAATAGGACGTGTTGTTAAAAGGCGCGTTAATAGATGGTGGCCAATTGGAGAAAGTAAGGTGGAAATGTGTTGAAGTTCGTTCCGAGGGATGTGTGAAGTATTAATAATTATGCATGTAAAAAGAAAAGGACGAGGGAGTGTAGCTATGCTGGAATTTTTAACTTGTTTTGGGGGAAGGACAGTTACATTTCTAGTTGTGCTTTTGAAGATAGTGTATCTTTCGATTTTTGTATTTTTAAAAAATGCGTTTTCACCTATGTTTATTAAAATTTGAATATATTTTTTAAATCGTTGCTTATGTTAGTGCGAAAATTATACTTGTAAAAGGGCAATGGCATGATAGTGACTTATAATTTGAATGGGGCGTGTACATAAAATAGTGAACATAACAATGCTTTTTTGCAAAGTTTTGTATATTTAATTAAGACATTGGTGTTTTTGGTATAAAAATAAGGTATTAAGAGAAACACACAAATAAGTTTAGAATTATGATTCGAGTAATTTAAATATAATATGATTTTTTTAAAACTGTAAGATTGCAAGTAATGAATTAAAATTTATAAGTTGCTTAAAATAAAGTAAAAATTGATAAATGAGGGTGTACAATATTTAAAATTTGAATTGAAATGCTATAAAAATGGTAAAATTTGATTTAAAAATAATTACAGTAAAAATAAACATTATATTTATGGAAAATCAAGTTGTTAGCATGAAGAGAGTGTTAAGTAGATTTTTTAAAAACTCACAGTTTTTATGATTGTTCAGTCAGGAGACTTGGTCTTTGGTTGTTGTCCTGATGACGTGGAAGGCGTCCCATGTAGAGCTTGTAGAAGCTTGTGACTTCTGTTTGGCGATGGTGGCATGTCGTCTGGATGGTTGTGTTGTAAGGTCGAAGGTGGGTAACTTCTCACCGGCTTATTTTGCGGGATGTTCGGCTGTGTCGTTGAGGGGAAGATTGCTTGGTCGATTTGTTGGAATGGCGTGCTTGTTCCTCCATCTTGCTTCTTGGCTCTTCTATCTATCTGGACAGTCTTTTTACCTTCTTCGTTGTGGTCTCCTTCGTTGTGGTAATCCTGTCGACTAACTGTAATATTAGGTTGTGATCCTGTCTGTTCTCTGTAATAATGTGTCGAGATCCTTATCTGTGATTAGGGATCCTGTCGACTATCTGTAATATTGTGTTGAGATCCTGTCTGTGATTAGGGATCCTGTCGACTAGCTGTAATAATGCGTTGAGATCCTGACGACTCTCTGTAATTATAGGTTGGTGTTTGGTAAGCCTGTTGTAGAACCTCGTCGACTCTCGCTATAAGTTGTGGCAACCGAGGGTCAAACCTGTAGTAACCGCGAGGGACAGTCAGGGGTGGAGAGTTTTCCAGTGCCTCTCTGCACCTTGTAGGACCTTTAACAGTTCTCCCAAAGTACAGGCAGTCGTGGTCGAGGCAGAGTGGAAAACTGGGGATGTCCACACACAAAAAACGAAGAGACACAGTTGAAAGAAAGTTCCTTGAATAGATAAAAAGCGAGCCAAGAGCAAAGATGGAGATAGAAGATTCCTTACTGTTTTACATGGTCGATGAGTTGGTGACAACCGGCGACACGCAGATGGGGAACTCTGGAACTGAAAATGGCTGTTGCTACGTGGGGTCCTATTTAAACAACTTTTTTGGACTAGGAAGTGGACCAGGAAGTATTGCCTTTCTGCGCGTGTCCGCAACTCGACTCTGGCAGCGGTCTGGGCTTCCATCTATCTTTAGAAGTTACTTTGTAAATCTCTCTCTGGCTCTTAACTCAGTTTTTAATCTATTATATATTTTTATTTATTCATCCTCAGTACATTACATATGGGGATACAAGGACACACGTCAATTATGCGTATAATTAGTTCTATATACAACATGACAATCTTGTTATAAATTACATAATATAGGGTTATTGGTTTAAATTATCATATATATATTTATTTTAAAAATAGTATACGTTTATTCAAAAATGCAATACAATAAGAACATTAATAATATTATTAAAATATTAAATAAATAATATTACTCATTATATAACACGTATCCCACCAAATTTTATATATTACCATATCATCGAGACAATAACTTAATAATATTTTAAGAAATGTTTAATTTAATTTCAGGCCAATTCTCAATTTGTCATTTTTACTTTTGACTTGCGCTTAATTAAATTCATCTCATTTTTAACCCTCTAATTGTCTTGGGAAATATAAGATGCCATTTTATGTCCGTCTGATTAATTATTAAATATTTTTCCGCCAAATATACAAAAGTTATTATTATTTTTAAATGTTCTTATTTGTCCCCATTAATTTATTTCGTAATCCCCAACTTTCCACAGGGTTGTCAAATACTTTTCACCTTAATTAAACTTTTTTCTCTTCGTAGAAAGATAAAAAAAAAATCGATAGACAATGTTGTCAAAAAGATTTTGATTAAATTATATTAGAGTCTGTCCAATTATTTAAAAAAAATACTTTTCATGTGATTTGTAAGTGATATTTAAAATCAAACTCTAATTTTTCACATAGAAGAGAAAAATATTTGTGAAATTTTATTATTATTACAAAAATATGTTTGCTTATATATATATATAAGGAGACAAGGGTCGCCTCTCCCGTCAAAATAGACGTCTAAAATCAGACGCCAAATAAATTAATGGTTGATCTAACTTAGACAACAATTGTATGGGCGTACCTGTATCTGTAAAGAAAAAAAAACAATTTTCTTAACAGATACAGGTACGCCCTTTTTTATATAAACATATTTGATGGACCATCTTTTGACCCAGATTAGAATACAGAGTCAAGTAGAGAAATGTATTAAACAGTGAAGGAAGATGGCAGTGAGTTGAAAGAAATACGAGCAGTGTCCGGGGAATAGATGTGGTGATAATGTATTGCATTTGTTTAGTGTCGGCTTGCTTGACGGATGGACTTCTGGGTTCCTCCCTTCCCTTCAGTCCTGATGGCACCGTGTAGATGGAAGGCCCACCGTTTAGATGGCACCGTGTAGATGGAAGGCCCACCGTGTAAATGGCACCGTGTAGATGGAAGGTCCGCCGTGTAGATGGCATCGTGTAGATGGAAGGTCCGCCGTGTAGATGGCACCGTGTAGATGGAAGGTCCGCCGTGTAGATGGAAGGCCCACCGTGTAGATGGCACCGTGTAGTTGGATGGTCCGCCGTGTAGATGGCACCGTGTAGATGGAAGGTCCGCCGTGTAGATGGCATCGTGTAGATGGAAGATCCGCCGTGTAGATGGCAACGTGTATATGGCAGGTCCACCGTGTAGATGGCAGTTCCATCGTGTAGATGGCAACGTGTATATAAAAGGTCCATCGTGTAGATCGCCACGTGTATATGGAAGGTCCACCGCGTATATGGCAGTTCCATCGTGTAGATCGCCACGTGTATATGGCAGGTCCACCGTGTAGATGGCAGTTCCATCGTGTAGATGGCAACGTGTATATAAAAGGTCCATCGTGTAGATCGCCACGTGTATATGGAAGGTCCACCGCGTAGATGGCAGTTCCATCGTGTAGATGGCAACGTGTATATAGAAGGTCCACCGTGTAGATGGCAGTTCCATCGTGTAGATGGCAACGTGTATATAAAAGGTCCATCGTGTAGATCGCCACGTGTATATGGAAGGTCCACCGCGTAGATGGCAGTTCCATCGTGTAGATGGCAACGTGTATATAGAAGGTCCATCGTGTAGATCGCCACGTGTATATGGAAGGTCAACCGTGTAGATGGCGTATCGGATCAACATGTATAGCCAAACATATCTACAGTACATAACACTACCCACTTTCTATGTTGGGATAGGTAATTCCCCGATAATAGTTTGAATCAAGCTCTGTACTCAGAGAGACACTTAACATAATGATTTTATCAACATCTTATCAATACAGGTAAAAGCGCACAGTCCGCACTAATTAATTATGATGAGTAACTTATGATGATGATTATATTTGTAGCTAGATATATGCTATGTATACATTGAATATATACATGGCGTCTCAGCTAACGCTGCAGAGTTTGGTAGAGAATCGCCAGCAGGTCTCCAGAGACACCACGTAATCTACTTATATATTTGCCTTATTCTGTCTGTTTGTCTGAAGCTTTGAAGCTCACGGATAGAATGCGCTCCCATTGGCCGCCAGCGAACACGTGGCCTCCCTGCCCCCCTCTAGACAACCCTGTTATTCAAAAACCATACATCCAATCGCCATGAAATTCTGGGATATTATTAGGTATATCCCCGGAAAGGTGAAAATATCATGCATAAATACGGGAATAACCAAAATAAAAGAGAGTGTTGTGGAGTTTTAACATAACATCGAGTAGTGATTTTCTCTTCTTTATCAGAGCCGGATGATTTCGAGTAGTAGAAGCAACCGATTTTAGGAAGGAGCCTAACTTACGGCCTCTCTCAGCTAACCTAGTACCTTCCTCATCCGTTCCGGCATCTTCCCCCACCAGCCCGGTCCCTTCCTTATCCGTTCCGGCACCTTTCTCCACCAGCCCGGTCCCTTCCTCATCAGTTCCGGCGCCTTCCTCCATCAGCCCGATCCCTTCTTCATCAGTTCCGGCACCTTCCTTCACCAGCCCGGTGCCTTCGTCATCCGTTCCAGGACCTTCTTCCATCAGCCCGGTGCTTTCCTCATCCGTTCCGGCACCTTCCTCCACCAGCCCGGTCCCTTCCTCATCAGTTCCGGCGCCTTCCTCCATCAGCCCGGTCCCTTCTTCATCAGTTCCGGCACCTTCCTCCACCAGCCCGGTGCCTTCGTCATTCGTTCTAGGACCTTCTTCCATCAGCCCGGTGCTTTCCTCATCCGTTCCGGCACCTTCCTCCACCAGCCCTTCCTGATCCAGTTAAAAGGTGGTCACCTCCCATGTCATCCAGCCCGGCGCTCTCTGTCCGACACGGTGCCTTCCACGCTACAAAGCTCGACTCGGCGCATTCCTTACTTGGCACTGAGTCTCAGTCAGCCTGCTCTGCACCTCCACTGCCAGATTAGCGTTCTAAAGATTAATAAAAGATTCTATGTTTGTCTGAAGCTTTGTCTGTTTGTCTGAAGCTCACGGATAGAATGCGCGCTCATTGGCTGTAGATACGATGTACTAGAGCGCCATCTGTTATCAAATTATAAAACTATTTTAGAGGCGTAATATTCTTTTTATTTTTTTTATTTATTTATTGTTTTTTATTATTTTTTATTTATTTATTTATTTTTTTTTTATATTTTTTTAATTTGTTTTTTTATTTTTTTATTTTTTTTTTATTTTTTTTTTTTATTTATTTTTTAATTTTTTTATTTATTTTTTATTTTTTTTTTATTTTTTTATTTTTTTTATTTATTTTTTTTTATTTTATTTTATTTATTTTTTATTTTTTTATTTTTTTTTTTATGTAAGTTTGCCTCTCTCATAAACCTGTCTATACAGACCACCCTGACTATAGCGACCACTCTAGACAACCCTGTTATCAGCTGCCTGTCTATACAGACCACCCTGTCTATAGCGGTCACCTTAGGCAACCCTGTTATCAGCAGTGTGATACATCCACCTGTCTATACAGACCACCCTGTTAATAGCGACCACCCAAGTCAACGTTTTTAAAATATATTCGCACTCGGGTAAACCCCGGGCGTTGCCCGGGCCATTCGTCTAGTTCCCTATAAACGATGAAAACGTAGATCGTGTGCTTCGCCTCTGAAGAGATAGCATGGTCCTCGAGACCTGACTACTCAAAGAAAGGGTAATTTACAGTTCTTTATAAATATAAAAGCTAAACACAATGTTTTGTTGGGTTGATCGCAATCATCACTCTCTTTTAAAATAAATATTTCCGTTATTAAAGGTGAAAACTAAATAATGAACATAAATTTCTATATAGGCAGCCTCTATCTTAACTATGGATTTCTATATATAGTTAAACCTGTCTATAGCGCCCCCTCCTCTTGGGACTCACCAAAATAGGGTGCTATAGAGAGGTGGTTCTATAGACAGGTCACTTTTAATGTAAATCGCATCGTACTACGTATTTAAAATCGGGCGCTATAGAGAGGAAGGCGCTATTTAGAGGGGGCGCTATAGACAGGTTTAACTGTATTTTAAAGTTAGCCTAATCAAAAATTTACTTATCTCTCTAACAATGGTTATATTTACCATTATTTACAACATATTAATAAATCACAGAGTATTATAGTCAACAAAAATTATTATTTGAATGATATATTACCAACATATTATAATTATGCACCTTATCTCAGTACAATATCACATTTGTACTATTTATTCACGTTGTATCGCGGTCTCACGCAATTCTGGCCTTAACTACCCGTTTCATGATTATTAAAGATGCTAAATGACCAATTTTTTGGTCGTTGAGGTACAGCTTGCACCACGCTGATGAGGGCCAACCACCCTGAAATGCGTCCGTGGTTAGCTTTTCTTGATTAATCAAGAATGGGTATTTGGCCAATTCTGGAATAATTAAAAATCAACGAGAATAGTTGATATTTATTCCGATAGATGGCACAAGCCATCAGCAACTTTCAGTTACATGATAAGATGCCTTTTTTATAATATTTTTATAGTTGAAAATTAAAACACACTACGCTTATTCTGTTCACATTTGCAAGGCGAGCCTTCGAGGCAGGTTTCCTTCAATGCCCCTATTACAAGCTGGAAACTCTATTTACATAAAAGCAATGGACATAACATATTTTCTTTCTTATAACTCAGCTGATGTTCTTTAAAAGATTATAGCAAAGTAGACTATACACCTATCCCCCGATTTACATGGTACTTGTTTTACACGTTTTCGCTTTTACACGGTTTTCCAAATAAGTTTTTTTTTTGTTTTGTTTTTATCGCACTATACTAAATGCTACTGTGATTGAACACATGCGCTGTGTACACATCTCACGAGGAATCCCGAGCTTATGTGCTGACTTGCTGCACACGGTGTCTGTATTTCTAATTTAAAAAAAAAAAATTTTCGATTTACACGTTTTTCTCAGGAACGTATCTACCGTGTAAATCGGGGGATAGGTGTATTAATAAAAATTGCATAAAGCCTTCACTGAAAACATTGCCCCTAAACCTGGGTACTCCTGCTTTATTTTGATCACTTTTAGGATGTTTAATTAATTCATTTTTTACCAAAGTAGTACGTTCAGGGAGGTGATCTTACATCAGACAAAGTCGTTCATGAGAGGAATTACTATTTTATTTAGTATCAGAATTTAATTATTGTTTTTCAAAAATAATTGTCAACAATATTTCACAGCTACAGAAGTAATCATTTTTATCCAATCGAAGAAATGTGCGAATTTGTATATAACAAAGACACCTATGTAATATATTCAATAATTTTTGTATATTTATTTTAGATTTTCTTTTCTATTTGAGAAAACTAACCTTTCAGAGTTTTCATTTTGTTTTTAGTCTTGTTTATTGAATTGTATATAAAATGAATTGCATGTAAGTTGTTAAAATGTATTTAGGTGCAAGTATCCCAAGCTGGTATATCGCGTCTGAATGTGAAATAAAATAAAGATTATAAATTAATATAATTTTTTTTCTCAACAAAGTGTGCATATAATTAATTAATAGGTAATCCCATAATATTATGTTCAAATCAATAAGCTTGAGGGATAAGTCTCTTTCAAAGAGACTTATCCCTCAAGCTTATTGATTTGAACAAAGTGTGCATATATCACAATTTTCCTTAAAATGCCTTAAATTTCCATACAAGTCTTATAAAAGAAAATTGAAGGGCTCAAATGACGGTAAATTCTGAAGGATATAACCCTCTTGACTTCTAGGGCAGAGAGGGTGAGAGTAAATCATGCAGACGAACATGAAAATTGCACGTGGATGACGTCGTCTGATGAATTATTCAAAGAGAGAGACAAGGATCTTCTGCCCTAGATAACCTTTCAAAATAAACGACCCGAAATCATTTGAATAAAAAGTGAATGCAGACGACCATCTCTAAGCCTAACGAACAGATAATATTAGGCTTAGCGTTTTACACTTATAAATAACATTTGCGTTAAAAACTTGATATATTTTACCTTTTGATGATTATACTTGGAATACATTTAATTATTTATTCTTTTGTTTTTATTATTATCATATTTAAAATTCTCTCTTGAAAATTGACCGATATTTTTGAGAATAAAGAACATTTAGAATTAAAAAAGCGATTCCAAAAGAATTCTTCATACTGCCTAAACATTACAAATAATAATTGTTAAATAAATAATATACATTTGAATTTTTATATATTTCGAAATAAGATGGAGGAGATTAATAATGAGATTTTTAAAGAATAAATTTTATTATATACGCATCCCCCCTATTTTTATATTGTGGCGAAGAAATAATTTATTATTTAATTCAATTTAATTATTCAAAGAAAATATTCAACAGATTATATAACTATATATTACTCTGTATTTTTAAAATCACCATAAAAACATTCCTTTGCTTGCTTGCTCGATATTCTCTAGCTGTAGATAGTTTTGTTGATAATTGTTGACTTGTCGTACTGACGTCATCAATAAATACTTTTACATCTTAAGATATTCCGAGACTTGATTTCTACGCTACAATATTATTTAGTTCAATTACCTTTTCAGCAATAGCCATTTACCTTTTGGAAAACTTCACTCTACTTTTTTCTAGCATAAATATATGATTAAATGCATTATTTATCATTGATGTTTACCTGCAACACTGCATCTCTAACATTTCTCTTTTTAAAGCAATAAAACTCATCAATGACATAACATAAAAATAATTCAGAAAAATTAATTTTCAGGCAATGTGTTTATATTTACATATATCATCAAATTTGATCTCTACAGACCTTACTGCAATGATATAAGTTATTGAATGAGAGGGCTTGGTTCATCAGTAGTGAACCTTCTCAGGAAACCGTTGAGAGGGTTCACTACTGATAAGCCAAGCCCTCTCATTCAATAACTTATATCATTGCAGTAAGGTCTGTAGAGATCAAATTTGATGATATATGCAAATATAAACATATTGCCTGAAATATAGATAAAGAATTCTTCCTGGATTGAAATTAGACGAAAAACATGGTGAAGGAAGACGAGTTTCTTTTATTGATGCATAGGTGCAAGCTTTCGGGTAAAAACCCTTCAACAGGCGAGCTTTTACCCGAAAGCTTGCACCTATGCATCAATAAAAGAAACTCGTCTTCCTTCACCATGTTTTTCGTCTAATATTACCTGAAAATTAATTGTTACAAATTATCGATAGATGACAATTGAATTTATAAATATAGAAAAATAATTGCGAAAAAAACTAAGTCAATTGAGAAATCACCTATCTCATTATAACAACATTCTAACAAATTACTTTATCTCTGAAGTGTATTACTTTAATAAAGGTTAGATTGATTAGATTATAAATAAAAAGTGATTTACTTAACGTAATTCGATTTAACACGAACATAAGGTGAGAATCAATCACCGATGGATAAGAGACAAAGAGATTTTTTCAGAATTCTCCAGTGATTGTCCACAGACACCTCAGGAAGGTAATCGCCTTGAAGAATTGCCTTCTCCAACCCAATTTAGGGGATAGAACGAAGCTCTTCAATTTGATTATAAAATCGAATCACTGGACGCTGGTTGGTATAAACACATTAAAAGAAGGGGC
Source organism: Cordylochernes scorpioides (assembly GCA_030710605.1). NCBI lineage: Eukaryota > Metazoa > Arthropoda > Arachnida > Pseudoscorpiones > Chernetidae > Cordylochernes > Cordylochernes scorpioides. The sequence goes on from CP092866.1 coordinate 125,855,481, forward strand.
AGATCTGTGGACACAAACACTTAGAACTGTTCGATATATTGGTACCTCCCCCCCTCGCTCTCCCCCTAAGCACGTTGTTCGGAATCAATGAAAGCTGCGTTTAAGGGGACGGTCATATTGATCGTAAGGGACACCATGTTCCTGGTTGTTCTGCTTCTTTCTTCTGTTCTTTGTCCTTATTTTTTATCTGGTGTACTTGAATTATTGGGTACCTGGTTCGTTTTATAAATTGTTGTACCAATTATCCTTTGAATTAAACTTTAGTAATCTTTGTTCAGTTTTTTTTATGTTTCTAGTGTGTTTATAGAATGTTGGAGCACTGTATCCTTAGTTATTCTGATATGTTGTTTAATTTCACTTTTGGTGAAATTTAAATGTATTTTGTTCAATTTGGTTTATTGTTGACTTAGATGGTTTTGTTGACAAAGTGTTCTTTGTTTTATGTTTCACCTCTGCTTTTGTTGATGGCTTGGATATTCAAGACTTGTGTTTTTATCACACTCTTGTAGGGACATGTATTATGTTCTTTTTCTGGTTCAAGGTGTCCCCATGGATTGATTGTATGTGTCTTTCTTTTTCTATTCCATATCCCTGTTAACCTTAGAATGTTTCTTTGGACTTTTTCCTTTGTTCTGTTCCAATTATTTTTATGGTAGACTGCTAGAATTGAAATATTTGTTCTGCCTATGGAGATTTTCTGGTTGAAAAATTAAAGTTGTCTTTTAGTTCCTAGCATTGCTTCTTTTGATGTTTCTTAAGGACCTAAGCAGGTATTTGGTGTTAAAATAACTCAACTGTTGAACTCAAAATAATTGAACTTTGATTTTATCCCTTTTTGTTCTGATTCGGTATCTTTTTATTTGAAAATCAAAAACTATGCAGAAAAAAACATGATTAATTATTTAAAACAATGAATCCTTTATACTATGAAAAAATCAATCTTCCTTTTTGATAATTCATTATGAATATTAAAAGGATAAAAATAACTTTTAAAATTATTAATACGATAAAAATTAAATATATGTGTTTTTGATAACTATACTTTTCTTACAAATAAAAATAAATCCACAAATTCGAAAAGAAAAATATATATTGGTAATTAACAAATACATAACAGATTATATGTTTATTTATATATTATTTACATTTCATCTTATTATATACCTTTTAATCTACATATATTTATTATTATTTATTTCAAATATCATAAAATAATAGAGAAAATTAAAAAGTTCGGCTGCCATTTAAAACTTTAACGACCAAAAGATAAAGTAATGAAAGGAAAACAATTCTTTTAATTTGATTTTTGCAATTAAAATAAGTCTTTGTGACAGGAGTGCAAACACATTTTGAAAGCTAAGGAGGGTTCTAGTCCCTATTTTCGAAAGGAGCTCAGCAAACAACCTAGAGAAAACATTAGTCGTAGAGGAAATTGTAGGTTTAATGGGAGAAATCCAGGGGTATAAAACATGGGCTTCTGAATGACTTCGAATTGGTCATTTTTCTTTCTTCTCGCCAAATTGATGTTATGGCACCCATTGATTTCTTCGTCTGGTAAAGTTTAGAGGTTGATTAGCAAATCTTAACTCGAAGGAAATTGACTCGGAACTCTCTTTTTTTTACTTTATTTTATGGCGTTTTTTTGTCTTTTGTAAATCTTTTTGAGCCTTTTTTCTTTAATTAAAAATACTTTTTTTAATGAATAAACAGTTAAATGTAAGTAATATATTTTAAGGAGAATTTTAAACGACTTTTTGCTGCTAAATCTATTTGTGTTTATTTAGAAGTTAGTGAACAAATCGTAAAATAACATAGTAATGTACGTTTTCTTTTGAGATATTTATTTTTATTTGGTGTGATAATCTCAAGCCTAAAAGATAGAAAAACATAAGGGAATTTCAATGAGAAAATATTTTATTTTAAATACATAAACTTGGAAGTAAATGTTTATCTCGATTTCTTTATGAAAATAACTTGAATGATATATTTTTATTATTTTATATAGTTATATATAGAATACATTTTTATTTGAGCAATTTCTTAAAATAATACCATGAAAATGATTTATAAATATATAATTAAATACTCGAGAATATGTTTTTATATTTATTTAAAAAGGCATATATTGGATCAAAATATCATTTATTTTACCAATATTTCAGTTGGCTGAACGCCAATCTTTATCAAGGTGTTATAACATTTTAACGTGTGTCAACAACAAACTCAGCGCCTGTTATAACACCTTGATAAAGGTTGGCGTTCAGCCAACTGAAATATTGGTAAAATAAATGATATTTTGATCCAATATATGCCTTTTTAATTAAAGATTTATCTATGGATTGCTCTATTTTCAAAATGTTTTTATATATTTTTAAAAATATATAATTTAAAATAAACATAAAATATAGCAAAATATTATATCAATTTTTAGAATATTTACTAAAACAGAATCTATTTATTTTTAGATATTTTCTATGCATATATATTTTTAAATGTTAATTATGTACCATATATACCACTGAAATTCTCTGGTATAATTATGTTAGATTTAGAACACAACAAATTCAATAATATTTTGGCCTTCAAAATATTACCATAAATATTTTTGTTATTATTTGGAAACATTGAGCTCATGAGATACAGAATGTGTATAAAATATATATCGTTTGCAATTATATTTATATATTAACAAAAGAGTGATTTACAAATAATCGACTGCTTACATTTTTCGTCTTAATAATAATAACAAGATAATAACATAAATATATATTTTTACATAGAATAAATAAACTTTATTAACATCATATAACGCGATATTCTATATAAAAAATAGATATATTTTTAAAATCTATGCAAAATTGCAGACATTGTTGCATCAGGTTGCGGCTTGGCAGACTCTTCAACCTTGATTCTCTCCTGTGCCGTGTCTTGTATCTTACCAGAGCGTGTTTCAACCATCCTCTAAATTTATATAAGTGGAGATAACTCTACTTTAAGTAGCCTCCAGAATAATTTATTTATTTCTCACATCAAAGAGAGCAGTGAAGTCACACAGTGTACCTAAATGCAAATGATGATTCTATAATACATAAATCTGTTTATAATACATATATTCTGTTTAATAAAATAAATAAATATAAAATATAAATTTGAATTTAAAATATATGAAAAATAATATTACAAATTAAAATAAAATAGGTTCATTAGCCATGATGCAACAATATTATCTATAAATATTATCACTTTTATGCAATATAAATTATCTTTATTATATTATACAAATAAATATAAAAGGAAAAGCTTTCTTGAGTATGAAAATTTATTTTTTATTTCAAAATAAATAAATAAATAATTTTAAAAAAGAATAGCAAAGATAATATTAAATGATTATGTTTAGTATTTGAAATAAGTGAAAACAAAAATAAATATTCCAAATGACTTATCTCTCAAAAGATATATTCAGGCAAAAAAATGAAATAAATAAAAATACTTATATAAACATGCCATCTGCATGAAAAAAAACCTATTGGATTTTTCATTAAACATGTCTTAGACTGGATATCTAATCTAAGGGGGTAGGCACCCTTTAATTCCCTACATGATTGATGAAGAACATATTAAAAAAGCAGTTGGTATAATCCATAAAAAAACATATAATTATTTTTAAATATAGATTTTAATCAAGGGTGAACACACATATGGGTAGGGTGAAATGAAGTTTTCATGTTTGACGATAAAGGAAGAGGTATGGATCGATGAAATTGAGGGTTTGGAGCAAAATTTGAGATGGCTGAAAGGATCAGTTTCATTAAAGATTTTTTGAGGGGGAAATGTTTAAAGGTTTTCAACCAGCTTTATTACTGGAAAAATACTGGAGTCATATCTTCAAAGACTTATACAAATTTTTCTAATTCGGTTTGAAGAAAATTTGATATCTGTTAGTTATTTCATCCATTCGTAAAATAATCTTTTTTACCTCCTGATTTCTTAATTTTCGTAATTTTTTATATACTCTGTTGAATTATAACTAGTGAATGAAGGTATTGGAAATATCATTAGGTTTGATTGGAAATGATGCTTTAATTATTAAAGAAAAAATATATTATATTTAAAAATTGAGATTTCCGTTGTATTTTAGAATTGTTGAAATTATGCTATGGTGTAATGCAGTCGTGGTTAAAATCTTGAAAGAATAATAATAATAATGGTTTTGATCAGCAATTGCTTTAATTGAGCTAAGGAATATATTTAAAAAACATAATTTGGTAAAAGTACTGCCTGGCTTAAGGCGTAAGAATAAAAAAAATGAAAAACCTATTTACATAATGTACAAAAGCTTTAGCCGGCCATCGGAAAACAACAACACTGAGTTTTTATAGGGGAAGCGTGACCTCTGGCGGTCGATTTAACAGTATTTGAATATATGAAATATAATTTTTTTAAATAATATAATATTTTAATATAACATATATATATCACAAAAAAACACACATTCAATTTGTTATACTATATTTCATATTTAATTTATAAAAGAGATTTTTTATTTCGATATAATTTTTAATTCTCTTAACTATATATACGCGCGGTAATTAAAAAAAAAAACAAATTAATTCCTTAAAACAACGCCATCTATTGGATGTTTTACCAACTAATAAAATTTCTTAAGATAGTCCAAATTTTGTTATAATATTTATTTAAAAGTATTTTTTAACCTGATGTTCCTGAAGAGTACATTTGTCACTAACTACTTGGATATTTCTATTTTTTTTAAATGAATTTTATATTTATTATATCATAGACAAATAAAATATTGATTTAAGACGAATAATCCTTTCAATAATTATAATAACGAAAAGATTCAAAAAGGATAAGTTTCTTCATTTGAAAAATAAATTCGAGCTTTCGGGCTTTATATATAAAGAATTATATCCATTATTCCTGTAGAAGGGCAGCTTACGCCCGAAAGCTCGAATTTATTTTTCAAATAAAGAAACTTATCCTTTTTGAATCTTTTCGTTATTATAAAAATATTGATTTATTTTGTAGTTGTTCCTATATAAAATGAAAGATTCACTCTGTGGGAAAGTATATATCATTGTATTCATTAAAAACAACATATCTATTTATATTATATCATACATATACAGTTGAACCTGTCTATATCGCCCCCTCTAAATAGCGCCTTCCTTTCTATAGCGCCTGATTTTAAATACGTGATACGATGCGATTTACATTAAAAGTGACCTGTCTGTAGGGGCGGTTGCAGGCGTGTTACAATATATTTATAATTCAAGAATTAATTACTAAATCACATTAAATTTAGCTAGTGTGTGTGTGTGTGTGTAATTAAATTATCGTTTTTATACGAAAACAAGCGTGTTCTTCGTCTACAACAATAACACGAGAATTAATGATGATAATATTTTTTAGAATTAAGCTGTTGTTTTTTATTTTGGTATTTACAATTATTGATTTAAAATAATAAGAAATAAAATTATATGAAATAAAATAATATGATTTAAAATAATAAGAAATAAAATTATATGAAATAAAATAATATGATTTAAAATTATAAGAAATAAAATGATATGATTCCCTACATGTCTATAGCACCCCTCTCTCTATAACACCCTATTTTGGTGAGTCCCAAGAGGGGTCGCTATAGACAGGTTTAACTGTAATCATTTTAATAATTTGAAAAATATTTAATAACATTCAAATAAATAACAATCAATTCGTATTTGTGGTTGCACATGATTGTTGATGTATAAAAAGTATAGAGTTTCTGTACAATTCCAAGATAGAAAGTTGTAAAAAGAAAGATCTGTAAGAAAAGATTTGAACTTCGATGTACCAAGGGTGAAAATATTCAATTGGATGCAGACAGAAATAGCTCCAGAGAGAAATAACCTCTCCCTCCAATTACCTACTTCCTTGAAACTCTTTTACAAAAAGAAATGGCTGAAATTTCAAAGAATAAATTTATCTAAAATAATTTATTTTACTATCAAATTATCCCGGTAATGAGAGAGTAATTTAATATTAATTTGTGTGCAGTATGATATAATAAAATAATTAGAAATATATATGTGTGCGTGTTAAAGAATAATTATATATCTGGATAAAATATTTATTATGAAGTTTTAAATTTCACAGATATATATATTATATAATCTAAAATCTCAAATATTTCTATATTTTAAAAAATATATTTTTTATTTTTATTCATTGATAATTTTACTTTCGTTATCATCGTTTTAGAATGACTTTCAGTTTTGTTGTAAATATGCGTAGTTAACATATCTATCTTTTTAAATCACTAATATAGGGGGGATTAACTTTATAAATTCTATATAATTTGAAAATAACTAATGTGTAATATTTCCTCAAGTAATTGAAAATAAAAGCTACTTGATGGTAAATAATTATCTTTTTTTTATCACGACTGCACCTTTAACCCTTTATCTTATCGATCCTTTGTCTTATCAACCCTTTATCTAACAAGAAACAAAATATTCATAACATATATATAGTATTATTTAAGAAAAAAAGCCCTTTATCCACCTGATCCAATTACAATTTCACTTTTGTACTGTTTCTTTCTACATATTATGAGCCAAATATGTTTGAGTTCATGCAATTTAGAAAATTATTTTTTTCATCAAAATAGTTTTTAATTTACACATCTCTATCCTATAAATCTCAATCCTATTACTCAATATTTTGAAAACTTTAGTAAGTTTAGAGCAATTTGTACACAGATTTATAAATCACTACTAATTCATCGTGTAAATAATTAAAGATATATATGTAAATAATTCTAATATAGCACAATAGTCTGATAGACTTCGTGCTTCTGTAATAATATAATAAAAATCCTATATATATATGTTATAAAAACAAATGAGATTTAATTTTCTGCTTGATATTTTATTGGAAAAGTTATGTTTAGATCATGTTGAGGATTATGGTAATGTAATGCAGTCGTGGTTAAATCTTGAAAGTATGATAATAAAAAATAGTTTTGATCAGTAATTTAATTGAGTTAAAGAGATATATATATAAAAAAAGACATAATTTGATAAAGTAATGCCTGTCTTAAGGCGAGTAGAATAAGGAAAACAAAAGATTATTTACATAATGTACAAAAATTTGAGCCGGCCATTGGGATAAAACAACAAGGAGTTTTTATAGGGGAAGAGTGACCACTGGCGGTCGATTTAGCAGAGTATTTGAATCTATGAAATTATAATTTAAAATAAAATAATATTTTTATATAACATATATATATAAACATTGGCACAATTTACACCTTAAAGCTGCATTTTTCAAACTATCTATTTGTATAGTAAGTTCTAGTTTGAAGGTTTGAGGAAACTTCCCACATCATTTATCCTCTAGGTCTTTTTGTACTTTGTTAATTAATACATTTCTATTTTATTTAAAGTTTTTCTTCTATATTGTAACATAGTGAAAAAGACAAATATATAGATCGTCATAATTTCAACTTGGTATTTGAATATTATGTTTTTATCTATGAGCTAATAGAAAAATATTTATTAAATATAAAAAAATGGTAAACATGGTATGTATCTATGATTGTTAAATATTATTATTCAGTGTTCTTTGCAAATAATTTGGTATTGAAAGAAAATAATTTTGTGTGTGGTTTTTATGGCATTGATAAATACTCAATTTAAAACGCTTAAACATTTATAAAATTACTAAATATTTTGGTATATATATTTTGCTATACCACTCATTGGTATTATAGAAAATATTTCGAATTTTTATTCTTTTATTTTTAGGAGAGCTAACGCGCTTCTGCGATAATAAAATATTTGACCAAAGTATTTTGAGAGTCAGATTTCTATTATAATCTTCAAGAAAAAAAAATGTTTACAGAAATTTGGTGAAAACAAATATTATGGCTACAAATTGATCCTTCTGATTGGTATTCCCAAGGCTGGCCTCCTATGTGAGAAAATGAGAGGACATGATGTGCAGCGACAGCTGTTTCAAGGCTGGAATTTGGGAGATGTAAATAATTCAAGAGCCAACCCCCATATTGGAATCTTCTGCTGGACCAGTATTGATTTATTCGATCCTGTCGTCTGATATGAGAAAATTGAGGAACCTAAATAAATTATGGCACTCACTCTGATTTTTTTTTTCTTTTTGACAAAAAACACAATACTTCAGCTCTTTCACCTTAAGAATTTCTTTCTTTAACCTCTCAGAATAATATAGAATAATCATATAATTATTTTGTTTTGAATAGTCTTTTGGTATTCAATAATATTTTGATTGAAATTTGGATAACCTTTCTATTATAAAAAAAATCGAGTAAAATTTATGATTACATTACATTTTGATTTTCTTACTTTAACCCCAGAATGATATAGAATAACCATTGAATTATTTTGTTTCGAATAATCTTTTGGTATTCAATAATATTTTGATTGAAATTCGGATAACATTTATATTGTAAAAATCAACTAATTTATAATACAATCATATTTTGATTTTACTGAGTAATACCATATATAGAAAATAGTTTTGAAATGAAGAGCATTTTGTTCGAATTTTATAAATAAAAGTTAGATTTATTTTAGCGATGGTGTATTTAAAATAGCATTTTTCTAAAGGATTTATTGATGGAATAATAATAATATGACTTAACCTTAGATGTGAAAATAGTACAAATGTAACATTGTACTGGGATAAGGTGCATAAATTAAGAAAAAGGCTTCTCCTTATCGTGCAACTGAAAGTTGCTGATGGCTTGCGCCATCTATCGGAATAAATATCAACTATTCTCGTTGATTTTTAATTATTCCACAGGATGCCTTAATGACCAATTTTTTTTTTTTTTGGTCGTTGAGGTACAGCTTGCACCACGCTGATGAGGGCCAACAGCCCGAAACGCGTCCGTGGTTAGCTTTTCTTGATTAATCAAGAATGGGTATTTGGCCAATTCTGGAATAATTAAAAATCAACGAGAATAGTTGATATTTATTCCGACAGATGGCGCAAGCCATCAGCAACTTTCAGTTGCACGATAAGGAGATGCCTTTTTCTTAATTAACCTTAGATATTTGTATTTTCTTTAAAAAAAAATTAAGATTTACTGTAGCAGATATGATTTTTGCTAAACACTTTCAAGAGATATTATTATAATAACCAAATATATATAAATATGCATAATAAATATAATATTTATAATAATAATAGTTAACTGCTCTCTCTCTCTCTTTATTCAAAATTTAATATTTAACGGATTGTAACACACACACAAATCTTAACAAGAATTTTGAAGATAGAAATATATATTCAGAAAACTAACACCTATTTTTATCTTTTCATCTAACTAACTTTCATACTAATTCTGTACATATATCAAATATCTTTTTTTCTTTTCTTTCAAAATTTTTGTTTATCTTTAAAGTGCAAGTGTCCCTAGAGGGACATAGCACACTAAGTCGAAATAAAGAATTTACAACACCTATGTTTATATGAAAAGGGCGTATCGAGAGGGATTGCTTCCTCTTTATCAATTTATTTGCACAATAAATTTAATAATTTACGCATTCTTGTAGATCACATGGAAGCAACTTTGTCATTGACAATCCATCTAATCCCAGTACCATTTTGCATATATTTATCAATTCACATAGACATTTTTGATACCATTCGATAAATACGGTAATAAAATATGAAATTATAAATTCATTTAATTAACTATCAAAATATAAGAAGCTATATATAACGGTATACAAATATATATAATTGTCTACAACATATCTAAATAGAAGTAGTAAGAAAAAGTCGCAGAAGACTACAGCACCAGATGAAATCACAGCTGGCAGAAGATCTCATATTTTTTGCGCCACCAAACAGCTGCCATTAGTTCTTCTGGCGAGATAAACTTCTTTGGTGTCATACGGTCTTTTGCTAATTAATGGCTTTTCTGCCATTTTTATTTTTACATATTTATTCATTGCTTGCTATTCAAAGTTACTCAAAATAGTTATAATTTATATTATGATGTAAATTATTTCTTTCTGATAATTATATATTCTTTTGTAGAAATTAATTTAGAAATTTAACGAGATGTTGGTTCCCCTATAGAAACGAACTAATTATTTTAATAGTGTTAGAACAAACTATTTACAGAAATAACTTCCAAATATGAGTTTTTTACTAATTAGATTATTTATTATTTTCCTCATTGAAAAACAACCATATAGATAATTATTATAAAAAGAAGTAGCTTTTAAATCTTTCTAATTTGCTTTTCTATAAATGGTACATATTCTTTGACGTTTTAAAAAATATATTATAAATTTTAATATATCCCATTTCTATATTTCAATAATTTCATTTTTATATTAACAGCTTTATGAGGATATAAATTATGTAAATTACCTTGAATAAACACCACCTTTTAAAGTTTTAAGAATATTTTCGATTTTTGATTGAGAATTATTTAATCTATATATATAAAAATGAATGTTTGTATGTTTGTTGGTCTGTTGGTATGTCCGGTATACAAATTCGCAGTAGTTCACTAATTCAAACCAAAATTTCCATACATAGGTAAAAAATAACGGGGGTGACGATAGGCTATTTTAAAAACTATTTACAGAAATAACTTCCAAATATGAGTTTTTTACTAATTAGATTATTTATTATTTTCCTCATTGAAAAACAACCATATAGATAATTATTATAAAAAGAAGTAGCTTTTAAATCTTTCTAATTTGCTTTTCTATAAATGGTACATATTCTTTGACGTTTTAAAAAATATATTATAAATTTTAATATATCCCATTTCTATATTTCAATAATTTCATTTTTATATTAACAGCTTTATGAGGATATAAATTATGTAAATTACCTTGAATAAACACCACCTTTTAAAGTTTTAAGAATATTTTCGATTTTTGATTGAGAATTATTTAATCTATATATATAAAAATGAATGTTTGTATGTTTGTTGGTCTGTTGGTATGTCCGGTATACAAATTCGCAGTAGTTCACTAATTCAAACCAAAATTTCCATACATAGGTAAAAAATAACGGGGGTGACGATAGGCTATTTAAAAAAAATATATAAATCAATTATTAAAACTATATATTTAAATTATTCAACTTAGCTCACGAGCAGCGCCCTCTATCAATACTAAAAGGTTATAAATACGTTTAAAATCTAAATCTTCTCAATATTTTATTAATAATAGTTCGCTTAATAACACATATAATATAAATATTTATATAATAACTGCTCTAATTTGAAATATTTGGTAGGTTTTATTTATTTATATATTTTCATTTTTAGATATAACTGATCTAATTCGCCGTTTAAAATATCTAATAATAGTTCGCTTAATAACTAACTGATCTAATTCGCCGTTTAAAATAGTTCGCTTAATAACACATATAATATAAATATTTATATAGTAACTGCTCTAATTTGAAATATTTTGTAGGTTTTATTTATTTATATATTTTCATTTTTAGATATAACTGATCTAATTCGCCGTTTAAAATATCTAATAATAGTTCGCTTAATAACACATATAATATAAATATTTATATAATAACTGCTCTAATTTGAAATATTTGGTAGGTTTTATTTATTTATATATATTTTCATTTTTAGATATAACTGATCTAATTCGTCGTTTAAAATAGTTCGCTTAATAACACATATAATATAAATATTTATATAATAACTGCTCTAATTTGAAATATTTGGTAGGTTTTATTTATTTATATATTTTCATTTTTAGATATAACTGATCTAATTCGACGTTTAAAATAACTGCTCTTGAAATATTTGGTATGTTTTATTTATTTATATATTTTCATTTTTAGATATAACTGATCTAATTCGCCGTTTAAAATAACTGCTCTAATTCGAAATATTTGGTATGTTTTATTTGTGTTCACTCTATTTCTATTTATTTGAAGTATTATAATTTCTATGTTTCAAAAACCTATTTCAAAAAGGTCGTTAGAAATATGTAAGGCCTGAAATAGCTTTACATGCGAACATTTATGATGCCAAGCGTAGCTTAATGGTTAGATGTGCGGCTTCGTATTTCCACAACCTTGGTTCGAAACTTAGCCTGGGTGTTTTTTTTTTTTATATTATTGAAGCAAAGTTTTTTTTACAGTACCAAAATTTCCATACATAGGTAAAAAAAATACGAGGAAAACGATAGGCTATTTTAAATTATATATAAATTAAAAAATTATTATATTATTATTTTATTATATTATATTAAATATTAAATATATTCAAATTATTATGCTTAGCTCACGAACAGCGCCCTCTATCAAGGTTATAAATACGTTTAAAATCGATATCTTCTCAAAATTTTATTAATAATAGTTCGATTAATAATTAGAATACTTGATCTAAATCGAGATATTTATAGACGCTCGCTCGATTTGAAGATTTACACATGTGTATATCGTAACTAATCTTGACTGTAAAGTTTGGAGCGGGACGTTTCACAAAGTGACGTCCACGGTGCCAATTTATAATTGTAACGAATAGTATTTGAATAAAAACATTTAATCGGGTAAAACCCGGGCGTTGCCCGGGTCATTCGTCTAGTATTTCTATATTATAAAACGACACTAGAAGCTACACCGCATGAGTTTCTTTTCAATGAAAAATCAAAATTTATTTCAAGGTTAAATATTGACTATTTCTAACATTTTTGGATGATGTATGAAAGGGTGAATTATGAAGAGTAATGATGAACGGAAAAATAAAAGTGACCAGGGATGGGAATCGAACCCACAATGTTCCACTTACCGGGCAGATGCCATGTCCACTAGGCTACCCTGGAAATATTTTTCCGTTCGTAAATAATACATAAAGTAATTTATAATACAATATAATGCACTGCGGCTTGTGATTGTAAAACGACACTTTTATATAGCAAATTTATAATTAATTTTATGCCATATATATATAACTAAATTACATTCATCACAAATGAATTACAGCTTTATTTAGAAATATAGTTATATTCATTTTAATGCGATGTAGTTTTTGACAAAATATTAATTCAGTTGTTATCATTGCTTTCAATCGCTTTTATGAAGTTGTTTGACGAAAGGACTAGCTACCAATTATATGATGGAAACCAATATACACTCATGGGCAAAACACTTGGAAGTTGTACCTTTTAGCATGTATATCGAGATTCAAATGTATAATATATATAAAATATTTATTTCAAATATAATGGGTATTTCGGAATAATATAGAAACTAATATAAATGTAATACATATTAAATATTTATTTCAAATTCATAATGTATATTTTAGAATATTATGGAAACTAACATTTTAAATATATAATGCATATTTTGGTTACAGCCTACTCCACGCTGACGAGCGCCAACAGCGCGAAAGGCGTTCGTGGATGGCTTTTCTTGATTTATCAAGAAATTGGGTTGGCCATATATCACGGAGCAAGCTAAATACACGTTTAGTTTATTTTTGCTCCACTAGATGGCGCTCTACCATCTAAAAAGCACATGTGCTCGTGGTCAGGAGATGCCTTCTTTATTTTTAATATCAACACCTGACTCATTTTATTTTTTCTATTGTTTTTTCCATATTTTGGAATGTAGCGGAAACTAATATAAATGAAATACATATAAAATATTTATTTCAAATATAATGGATATATATCGGAATATTATCGAAATTAATATACAAATTGAATACATATAAATATATATTTAATTATAATGGGTATTTCGGAAAAAATTATAGAAACCAATTTGATGGTAATACATATAAAATATTTATTTAAAGTATAATGGGTAATTATACATGCAAACTAATATAAATGTAATAGATATAAAATATATATTTTAAATATAATGTATATATTTGTAATATTATATATACATTTAGTTTTATTATGTAGACCAATATAAATGTAATACATATAAAATATATATTTTAAATATAATGGATTTTTCGGTATATTATAGCTACCAATATAAATGAGAGAAATACATTGAAAATATTATTTTAAATAAAATAAAGCTATCGAAAAATTATGAAAACTTATATAAAATTAAATATACATAAACTATTTATTGTAAATATAATGGAGATTTCGAAAGGCTTAGCGTGTTGTTTTAAAAAAAAATAAATAAATAAACTTTGAAGAGTGCAGTTTCTCTTCGTGGTGCTAGCTAAACAAGAGGCATGTTGCAAAACTAAGTTTGAACTGAATGTAATTTTGCGGCTTGTCTAATTTTCTGTCAATTATTTAAATCAGGTTCAAAATTGTCTTTGAGAAGTATATTTTTGGAGTGTTGTTCTTTAATAATATCTTCTGTTGAAAGGGGCAATTCCGGGATATTTCTACGATAGAATACTCTTGTAATTTGCATAGTATTCCAGTATTGTCTATGCAAATTGACATCTCTGCCTATATAGCGCGGCCTTGTTTGTTAGTAGGCTAGCGGTTATTTTAATAGGACAGGACGGTGTGAGCTGCTGATGTACATATAATTTGTCCTTCTTTTATAGTTTTATATCTTTAGGTAATAAAAGATCTTTCTCTTCCTCTAAGAATCTATAATATTTTCTCATCCTCCAAATAATATATTTATGAAAAAAAAAGATATAACACAGAATTATCCGCAGTTCAATATAGAATTGGCAACAATCCACCTCATATGTCTACCCCAATAGAAACCTTCTTCAGCACCTATACGTATTTTTTTTAAATCTATCAAATTTTCGTAAATATATATTTTTCAAATAAATCTTCAGGTCCAAATCTTTATATTTCTAAAATTTCCAAATCTGTTTAAATATATACAACAAACGTATGATCTAATAACGCGAAAGGATGACATTCCTATAACAAAACAGGGTACCTGTGCCTTTCAAAATCGATTAAGCAATACATTTATAAATAGCTTCGTGGACTCAGTCAAATTCGATTTATAAGTGTGAATAGCATATATTTGCATAAAATTATAATATATATAATCTTTGAGGATCATGGTAATGGTAATGCAGTCGTGGTTAACAATCTTGAAAGAATAATAATAGTTTTGATCAGAGATTACTTTATTTGATCTAAGGGATAAATAAAAGAACATAATTTGATAAAAGTACTGCCTGGCTTAAGGCGAGTAGAATGAGGAAAACAAAAGATTATTTACATAATGTACAGAAGTTTTGAGCCGACCAACGGGGAACAACAACAACGAGTTTTTATAGGGGAAGCACGACCTCTGGCGGTCGATTTAGCAGTATTTGTATCTATGAAATATATTTTCAAATAAAATAATATTTTAATATAACATTTTAAATAATACCTTTATATATCATTTTAAATAAAATATTTTAATATAACATATATATAGTAATTTAACAACCCTTGCCATTTCACATGCTTTAAACACCTGTTTGATAAATTTGACCGATTTCATAACCTCTCTCATAGGATATTATGAATTTGAAGCCGCACTGATGAGGACAGAAGCCTGAAACCATGTTATACAGGTTGTTGACATTTTGTCTGGATTTGACAGAACTGGTGTTGTGGCTAATTATTTATCATTACTAATAAAGTTTTACAAGGGCAATGAACATAATGATTTGTTCTGATGTATAATAATTAAAGAGAGATATGCCTCTCTATAGGTACATATATAGAATTCTATATAATCTATATATATACCAGGTCTATTAGTATGAAACGCGAAAATTTTCATTGAATTCAAAAGTTCACCAATTCCATACAACAAAAGATTTTTTATTCAAAGTAACTGCCCTGATTAGCTATACACTCGGACCACTTTTCAGGCAATTTTCGAATTCCTTGTCTGAAAATTTCTATTCCTTTTGAGTCGAACCAGTCAACAAGTCTTTTTCGGAGTATGTCCGAGTTCGAAAATTCCTGGTTTTTCAGGGCGTGTTCTAAAGATGTGAAAAGGTAGTAGTTCGACGGCGCCAAGTCTGGTGAATACGGCGGGTGGGGTTAGAGTTCCCAGCCCAAGTCTTTTATGGTGTTTTTGACCACCGTAGCGTTGTGGGCTGGAGCGTTGTCATGCTGCAGTATCAGCTTGTTGTGCTTTTCACGCAATTCCGGTCTTTTTTTCATTCAACGCCTCTCTCAAACTCTGCATTTGTGTTCGTAGCGACTAGTATTGACCATTTTGCCAGGTTTCAGGAGCTCGAAATATACTACGCCGGTCTGGTCCCACCATATGCAAAGCATTGCCATTTTTCCGAAGCGATTGGGCCTAGGCGTCTGTTTTGTAAATTGGCCGGGCAGGCCCCACGACTTTTGGCGCGTAGGATTGCTGAAGTGGATCCATTTCTCATCAGAAGTTACGATTCGGTGCAAAAATGACTTCTTTTCATGCCTGGTGAGCAGCCCTTCGCAGGTTACCAGACGCCGTTATTGCTGCCTTTCGCTCAACTCGTGGTGGACCCATCTGGAAAGCTTTTGGGTCATTCCGAGGCTGTTTAAACGTAGAGAAACAGCACCTTGAGACACCTGGAGCTGGTTTGCGAGTTTCTCCTGCATTTGGGTACTGTCCTCATCCAACAAAGCTTGCAGTTCAGCGTCCTCGAACTTTTGGAGCGGTTTTCCATGTGGTTCATTATCAAGTTCAAAATCGCTACTTTGGAATTTTTTTAACTGCCTGTAACACTGCGATTTGCTCAGAGCGTGGTCGCTGTAAACTTCCTCGAGCATTCGGTGGGCTTCACTGGCACCTTTCTTCCAGTTGAAGGCGAACAACAAAACTTCCCGCAAATGGGCACTTTTTGGCTCGGAAATCGCCATTTTCCACGGGCTCCAGAAATTATTCACGATTTCAATTTTTCGAAAACTGCACGCATGCTGATGCCAAGTGAGTCAAAGAACAAAACGCCTACAACAGCGCCACCGTCGGCTCAAATAAAGTTGCACAGCGGCCTCTGGCGCCCATTTTCGCGTTTCATACTAATAGACCTGGTATATGTTATAAAAATTAGTTTCTGTTTGATTTTGGAATATTTTGAAATATACAATTATCTTGATTATTATTTATATAGAATTATCAGCTGTTGCCCGATCTTGGTATGCAGTCGTGAAAAAGATTATAATAAAATTAGTTATCAAAAATAGCTTTAATTGAGCTAAAAGAATATATTAAAAACATAATTTCATTAAAGTACTGCCTGGCTTAAGGCGTAAGAATAAAAAAATGAAAAACTTATTTATATAATGTACAAAAGGGTTGAGCCGGCCATCGGGAAACAACAACACTGAGTTTTTATAAGAGAAGCGTAACCTCTGGCGGCCGATTTAGCAGAGTATTTGAATCTATGAGATATATATTTTTAAATAAAATAATATTTTATATATATTATATATATTTACATAATAGAAATTCATATTTGAAAATCCGCTCTCCATAAAAAAGTTTGTAAGATATTTAAAAAGATTAAACTCTTAATTACTGGTTCTTCAAAATAAATATACTTAGGCCAGTAAATATTTTTATTATCTCGACGTTTCGACAAAAATATTTTGTCCTCGTCAGGAGCGAAAAAAAATCAAAACATTTGGAAAGCGTTAAAAATTATTCTAAGACTGCACTTAATTTCTGATTGAATGCAGTATTAATATTTAGTGTTTATTTTATACGAGGGTGAGTAGAAAAGTAAGGTCTCCTATTTTTTTTTTTTCATAGAAAAACACATTTAATCACAACTTTTTATACATCATTGGAAAGGTTGGACACTTTGCTATTTTTCTACATAGTCGCCTTGATGCTCAATCACTTTTTTCATCCTGTCAACCAACTTTGTAATTCCGGTGTTGTACCACTCTCCCGCCGCCTCTTTGAGCCACTTGTCGACCCACCTGGCGGACACCTTTCTGTAGCCGAGGGTCTCAGACACAATCTTGTGCACGGAGAAGTGGCTGCAATCTTCATTCAGGCCATCCTCGATCTCTTCAAGGGTTATCCGCCGGTTTGCGCGCACCATTTCGTCGATTCGAGCCACGGTTGATTCCGGCAAACTCGGCCGCCCAGACCGCTGTTCATTGTGGACGTTTATCCGCCCCTCGTTAAACTCCCGGCACCATTTCCTCACATTTTTTATGTCCATGCACTTCTCACCATACACTTCCACTAACTGACGGTTACTGAGACCCTCGGCTACAGAAAGGTGTCCACCAGGTAGGTCGACAAGTGGCTCAAAGAGGCGGCGGGAGAGAGGTACAACACCGGAATTACAAAGTTGGTTGACAGGATGAAAAAAGTGATTGAGCATCAAGGCGACTATGTAGAAAAATAGCAAAGTGTCCAACCTTTCCAATGATGTATAAAAAGTTGTGATTAAATGTGTTTTTCTATGAAAAAAAAAATAGGAGACCTTACTTTTCTACTCACCCTCGTATATATATATATGTTTTCAAATTTATTTGGAATAATTGCATTTTGAAAAGATATTTATCATGCGGCAAACTTCAATAATCAACAATAATCAATATTTTCATGAAATCAAATAAGTAATTTTGAAAATGTAATTAAGTCGCAAAAACACCTTGGATAATTTATTATTATTATTAAACAAAATTTACATAAAGCCCTCTAGGTGTCTTGAACAATTATATATTTTTGTAAATATCGTTTGAAAAATATTACCTATTTTAAAATGGCTTGAAATCAAATTTTGAGTTGTAAAAATATAGCATATATACACACAAATTAGGTAAAATACATTTTAAAATTAAATAAAATCATTAAATAAATATGGTTAAAGGTATTCTTCTGTTTAAAAATTTTAATAATTTTCGTTGTAATAAAAAGACGAATATTAAAGTTAGTAGCTTCTTGGAAGAAATGGCTGCCATCAAATATTCTACGAGTTTTTCTAACAACTTCCAACACATCACTAACTAGAACAATAATTTTAAACATTTTTTTTTATCTTAACGAGTCTAAATTTAAACTCTTTTCGACAAATTTAAAAAATATTTAATATATTTTTTATTATAATATTTTTGAAAATAATCAGTGAAGATATTTGAATTTTTTATTGAGACAATATTGTTTTGTAGCACACGCTCAATTTCTAGAGAGGGAGATGCATTTTTTATTATTTAAAAAATATATTTTTCGAGACGGTCCCTAAAGTGTTATCGATTTAGGAAGAAACGACTGCCCATACTTTCCATTCTTCCCCACTTCAAAAAATGCCCCTTGAGTCTTCTTTAGGGGGAAAAGTAGAGAAAAAAAGTCCCACCTTTCTAGAAAAATGCCAAGATAGATAGAAAAATCGATTGAAGAAAAAAAAATACCGGTGACCCCTCTTTTACAACAGACGAAAAAAAAAAGAATCTTTTGGCGTAGAAGGTGAAACCTGCAGTCAGATGAAATATTCAATTTTTCAATCTTCTGCAAAAGAAATCAACTGACAGTAAGATGTCAAGGTTGCTGAATAACTCTTTTCGTTTTGCCTCTAAATGATTTCTCAATATTTTTTCATGTGGAGTTGAAAATATAATTTATTAAATCATTCTTTATTATTTCTATCTATTTGAATCCAAATTTGAAAAAGATAATCTTAGAAAAAATGTATCTATATTATAAATGTATCAATGAATACCAATAACTTCTCAATTCATCATCATTCCCAAAATAACGTGTTGATACAATATATTGTGAATATTTACTCATTTTTATAAAATCTTCTTTTTACTATTGAAGTTTATCTTAGTCTTATTTATATATTTGACCTTTTTCTTGTATAATATTTTTCAAGATCCCAATTTATAGTTTTGAAAATATGTATTAATGTACAAACCAATAAATATTTTATTCATTTGACTTAAACAGACGCGATATCCTAGCTTGGGATATTTGCGCCTAAGTACATTTTGGAAAATTTATTAGTACAGTTAAACCTATCTATAGCGCCCCTCTAAATAGCGCCTTCCTCTCTATAGCGCCCGAATTTAAATACGTAGTACGATGCGATTTACATTAAAAGTGACTGTCTATAGCACCTCCTCTCTATAGCATCCTATTTTTGTGAGTCCCAAGAGGGGGCGCTATAGAGAGGTTTAACTGTATATTTCATAATACTCCCCTCCCACATCTATACACAGCGTTTTTCTCAACAAATATTTCAAAAAGTCGTCTTTCGGGATGCTTTTTAATACCTTTTTCATAAAATAAATTTTTGTTTTAAATTGAATACATGTTTACTGAGACATTATCTTGTATTGACTTGTATATTAAACATATCACCTTTAATTTATAATACAATATAATGCGGCTTATGATTGTTGAACAACGTTTTATAATTTTACCGCTAATGTTTCTTTTGAACGTAAATTAGAAATAACGATTATTTCTAACCTTAGGGATAAAGTATGAAAGGATGAATTGTTAAGAGTAATGATAAACGGAAAAATAAAGTTTCAGGGATGGGAATCGAACCCATAGTGTTTCGCATACCGGGAAGATGCCATGTCCACTAAGCTCTTCACAATTCATCCTTTCATACTTCATCCCTAAGGTTAGAAATTATCGTTATTTCTCCATAAAATAAATTTCGATTTTTCGTTTAAAAGAAACACATGCGGGATAATTTTCAAATGTCGTTCTACAATCATAAACCGCATTATATTGTATTAAAAAGTACATTTTAGCCGCTTATATACAATTCAATAAACAAGACTAAAAACAAAATTAAAACTGAAAGGTTGGTTTTCTCAAACAGAAGAGAAAATCCAAAATGAATTTACAAAAATTATTGAATTTTACATAAGTGTCTTTGTTATATACAAATTCGCACATTTCTTCGATGGGATAAAAATGATTACTTCTGTAGCTGTGAAAGATTGGACATTCTATTAATAAATGTATTGAGTTTTCTTTTCCACAGAAGCAGCTAAGATCATCCGTTGCCCCGAATTTCGCCAGAAATATTAAATATTGAATATTCTATTAATTATTATATCAAAAGAAATGGCTTTTATAAAAATTCAGTGAGCAAATATTTTATTAATAAAATGAATCGTACTTAAATAAACATTGCAAATCAATCATAATTTATATATTATAAATATACCAGCTTTGTTTAAGCGTAAAAACAACCTATATAAGGTAATTAAGGTAAATAATTATAATTCCAGTAATTTAGCGCTTATTTATTCCGAGATAATAGGCACCCGTGCCTGAATACATTTACATAGAAGGGCTATGACTGTTATTATCTATTGTTTCGCAGACGATCCCAATTTGACTTGATGCAAATTACACGACATCATTAATTTACGTACATAGTTGTGGCTTCCATATCAAATTGATATATTTTGAAATATAAATTCAATAGAATATTCTTCAAACTTTACCAAAATTTGAAAATATAGTTATTTATTAGATAATAAAAAGGCATATATTGGATTTATAATAAAATATTTATTTGCCAATATTTCGGCTGGCTGAACGCCAACCTTTATCGAGGCATTACATTTTTTATACACAAACTCAGCGCCGCATAGTTATTTATTTATGAATAGTAATTAATGAGAATTCAAATTGTTCTGATATACACCTATCCCCCGATTTACACGGTAGATACGTTCCTGAGAACAACGTGTAAATCGGGGGATAGGTGTACACAGAAATAAAAATAAAATGCATTGACAGGTTAAAATATGTAGTCAGCACATAAGCTCGGGATTCCTCGTGAGATGTGTACACAGCGCATGTGTTCAATCACAGTAGCATTTAGTATAGTGCGATAAAAACAAAACAAAAAAACTTATTTGGAAAACCGTGTAAAAGCGAAAACGTGTAAAAAAAGTACCGTGTAAATCGGGGGATAGGTATATTTTGAATTTAAAAAATTGTTAGTAGTATTTTTATATACCTATATGTTTTTTATTATATATGTTTATTGTCAGATTTTTATTTTTTATTTTACAATTTAATATCAAGGGCGACTAACAAATAATTTTATGTGAAAAATAAGGAGATAAAAAGAGTAAAAAAAGTGAGGTGTTGGTAGTAAACACAAAAGGTATGTCCTGACTGCTCATTTGAACATTATAGATTGCAGAGCGCCATCTAGTGGAACAAAAATAAACTAAACGTTGATTTAGATTTGTTCCCTGATATTTGGCTAACCCATTTTCTTGATAATTTAAGAAAAGCCAAACACGTACACGTTTCGGGCTGTTGGCCCTTGTCAGCGTGGTGCAGGCTGTATCTCAAAGACCATAATTTGGTCCAAGAGAATTCCTGAGAAATCAAGAAACAGGTATTTTTGTTCCACTTAGATGGCGCACTACCATCTATAATACTCATGAGTGTGGGTCAGTATATGTTTATTTTGTTTTAAATATAATTCTATTTAAAATACCGTAAATTTATACCGTTGTATAATTTGTTATGCACGTGTTCAAGAATATATTTTCTATAGCCTTGGATACACACGTTATCATAATAATATTTCATTTCATATAATTTGATATTTTGAATTATATAAATATTTATACGCTCTGCCATCTAAAAAGCACATGTGCTCGTGGTCAGGAGATGCCTTCTTTATTTTTAATAAATATTTTTGCAAAAAAAAGACCAAATATATAGAATATAGCCAAGTTTTAATTTTAAAATAATCATAATTTTTTTTATTTTAATGCATTTTTTAAGGTATAAACTTATCTAAAGTTATCAAATTTGGTGTGGCCATGCACATTTACTTATTTTGTTACATGCGATGTGTATAGATTTACGAATAAGTTATCTGAGACTTTTATAAGAAATACTTTTTCCTTTCCTCTTTTCCTTCTAATCCTGAAAAAGAAATCGGACCAAACAGTCAAGTAGCCGGCCCAGAGGTACCGTGACCAAACGACGCTGTCATGCGCAGTCACGGTCTACTGAGGTCGACGCCACCTGGGGATTTTTTAACACAGCAGACGCGTGTATAGAGTTACACTGTTTTTTTTAAATCCCTTTAGTACACGTGGTACAGGTCGTGATAATCATGGTGGGTAGAAGTAGGTGACTGCTTTTACTGTAAGTGTACCACATGTCTACACATGTGAAAAGCAGTTCGACTTTGCACTTACAAATGTGCCAGAGCCCCTTTTGGTTACTTGTACTCGCTGGTGGGGTTGGACTTTTGCAAGAATCGGGGGTCATTGGAGCATTTTTTTAATCAGAAAAAAGGCGCAATGCGGGAATCGAACCCGGGTTGTAGCGGTCGAAAACCAAAGGTTTAGACCATCCTTCAACCGACTCCCTGAGTTACACTGTTCGTCAGTTCAAGTAGTTTCAGCAATAAGTATTCATGCGAAATTATTTCCCAAAATAATTACATATATTCGCAAAGAATTAAGTAGAAATAGCAAAAGATAATGACGGCTTAGTGAAAATTAACCGATGACATGTCAAAAGGATCTATGTAACACAGACAATGTGTAAATAAGAAAAAATATATTTGTTCGTGTTTCCCAATATGTCTCCCTAATAATTTGTACTATCTCCATGGAGATTTCGAACTTTATATTAGAATGCGTTTAGAAATCGACAGTATTGTAATTTTCACCCTGGAATATGCAAATTAGTTTGATAACAATATAATTTACCTATTCTATGGTCCGAATGTTATAAAAATAGGATATCTTAATACGCCCCTATCTTCCTTACACACACATAAACACACAGGGTAGCCTAGTGGACATGGCATCTGCCCGGTAAGCGGAACACTGTGGGTTCGATTCCCACACAAACACACATAAACACACACACACACCACTACTACAAATAAAAATACATTTTTCTTGAACAAAATTAGTTGGTCATATATTCACTCAAAGAATTCTGGTAAACCCGGGTGTCAATTTTTATTTATGGTATAAAGGTTATATAAAAAAAATCAGTTAAATACCCATTTCTAATGAAAATAACGCAAATATGAAAAATTGACAAATCAATATTTTAGTTTATTATAGAAACGAGTATCTTCAATATGTTTATAAGCTTATATCAAACACTTAGTATAGCACCCTCATATGTTACATCTTAATTCATTTTGTAAAACTGTACAATTAACAAACAGAAGATGAATAAGATTCGAAGAGCCTGGCCAATCAGTGGCAAGCCTTCTCAGCTCACAAAACTAACCTTTAATTTATAAACAACCAAATTATGACGAAAACTTCACAATTAAAGATATCGTTTTGAAATTAGAGCAATACATAAATAAATCTTTAAATAAAAAAGCAAATATTGGATCAAAATTTAGTAAAATAAATGATATTTTTGATCCAATATATGCCTTTTTATTTAAAAATTAAATATATATATTAATGTACCAAAAGATGCATTTCTCTCTTCATTTGTACATCAGAATGATGGCATTGTCCATCAATCTAGTAAAAACCTTTACTAATGATGTTAAAGAATAAGCCACAATACCAGTTTTGGCAAATTGAGACAAAAAGCCAACCTGTATATACCATGGTTTTGGACTTTGAGGATATATATCTTATATAAAGAAAGAGATGATTTTCTGCTTAAATTTAGATCATGTTGAAGATTATGGTATGGAAATGCAGTCGTGCTCAAAATCTTGAAATAATAATTACAAAAATAGTTTTGATCAGATATTGTTTTTTTAATTGAGCTTTAGGATTATATAATAAACATAATTTGGTAAAAGTACTGCCTGGCTTAAGGCGTAAGAATAAAAAAAAATGAATAACTTATTTACATAATGTACAAAAGGTTTGAGCCGGCCATCGGGATAAAACAACAAAGAGTTTTTATAGGGGAAGAGTGACCTCTGGCGGTCGATTTAGCAGAGTATTTAAATCTATGAAATTATAATTTAAAATAAAATAATATTTTTATATAACATATATATCGCTGCTTCTTTTATCCGTACTCTAGAAATGCATATGTATGAAAGTTATTTTCATCAACTAAGCGCCTTCTATCGCTCAAATTAGGAATATATTTTACTCGCTATTTTAAACATATATATTTAAAATCTATTTCTACATCCCTAATACTGTAATGGTCAATAATTGAAAGAGGCAAGGCATGACTCATAAGTGGTGAACATTCTCAACGGTTTCGCCATTTTGATCTCCAGACCGCTTCAATATTGTATTAGACTGAATTGGTATATACCTTGCATTGTCTATTGAATACAGTGAAATGGTGTTTTGAAAGAAATATTAGCATTTTGTAATAAATAAAATGTTTTGTTTTATTTTAGATTCAAAATATGACTTTTAATTAATATATATAAAGTTGAATACACACACACGTTAGAATATATATTGAAAAATTACATATTTAAAATTTCCAAATATTATTCATACTACATGGAATCACATGGATATAAATAAAATATTTTCTAAATAGCCCCTTAAAGAGAAGAAAAGACGTATTGACAAGCATACCAAACGATCACCAATATAATAGGCAAAGATTGTAATCTCAGATAAAAATGGCGGTTATTCTGAATAGAACGGCTCGACATGACGAGCTGTCAAACCAAGACATCCCAAAATCGTCCCTTCTTAACCCACCGTCATTTAAAATCAATAAAAATGTCACCAACCACAACAATCCATTTTTTAAAGCTCTATGGAAATAGGTTAGAAAATTCAAAATATTTAAACGAAATATTTTCACTCTATTTTAAAATATAAAATAATACTTTTATAAATATATTCCAAGTAATATAAAACCTTCTGTTTCAAATGCTATAATATTTCTGTTTCTTTTTAAAGGTACACTATATATAAATGATTATATATGCATATACTATATATGCTTTTAAGACTGCGTAAATGTTTATCGAAATTGAAGATATAATGCATCGAGAAATGATTTTTCGCTAAATCACAAAATAAAAAATATATATTATTACATAAATGTTACTTATAAATGTTATTTTCATATTGTTTTACCAATTTGCAGCTTTTAGTTTTTATTTTATAGATGAATGTAATGAAATTTATAGCACACGAATATTTAAAAAAGCAATAAATTAAAATTCCACAGAAATATCAATTACCGGTTGTGAAATTTATATGAAAATGCTCGAATAATTAAAAAAGGTGTTTAAATTATTAGCTGTTATATAAAACATATCATTATTGGACGTTATTTCATCTATAGAAGCTGAACTGAATGTTAGGGTATTCAGTTGTGTTTGAAATAAGTGTTGAATTACTTCTTTTGTGTGTGTGTGTGTGTGTGTGTGATGTGAATATAATTCAATAAAGTTTCACACAAATGGTCCAACACATTCCATAAATATAGATTTTTGACTTAATTGTGTGTGTAGTATCAATCATGTTACATAGTTTCAATATACAAGATTTCATTTTAATAGAAAATAAGGATACACTATTTCAATAGATCTAGTTGGAATGCACTGGCCAGGAAGGTTCTCCATAGACTCTGGATATGGCTATTGTATTTCCTTCAGGATATCGAGAAATTGCCAATGTACGCTGCCAACAAACCACGATATGCAAACTGACCTTCCTAAATTGAAATAATCTGGATTTGAGGCTTATTCATTTATCTAAATTCAACTGAGCCGAAGTTCTCAAAAAGAAAGAATGAAAGAGGTGCTACCTAGTCCTAAAATAGAGAATCTAAAGAAGAAATGGTGTGGGTGATATAAAAACAGTTAAAAAGAGGTCTGGTTGAAGGCAGTCCAGGACCTGGTATTCCAGACAGGGTCCACAGTAGTCCAGGCGTAGCGAAGTATTTATGGTCGGCAAACATTTGCTTTCAGCCGCAGGGCCTGATGGCAAGGACTTGTTCCGCTCAGAAAGGTTTCTCCCAACTTTATTTTCTTCACTTTTCCGACTTGTTCTATCTTATTCAAATACTCCACAGAACTTCATCCTCCTTCTCGCTCTTCCTATTTTGAAATTATAATGTTTTCAAGATTCAAATGTTGAACACAAGTCAAGGCTTCCTCTTCAGTAGCAAACCCGCCCAGCCTTTGTAACCCCTATAGATTTGTTCACAATATATTAATTTATTATTTTCCCATTCTTTTTAAAGTTTATTCTTACTTTTTCCCGAATAATTCAAGGTGTTTTATCAATATTCTTGTTTTCAGTAATTTTCGCAGAAATACTTATTTGTATTTGAAATATTAGATTTCTTAATGGACATTTGATAATAACATTTATTATTATCACATTATTCCATTGTTGGTTATCAAATATTTCGCATTTCCGCGATAAATTTACTGAATATTACTTAATTGAACTTTGCTATTCCAATTTATCTTACTAGGTTCTCTCTATGCGGTATGACTATAGTTCAATATATAATAATTGGCTGGATTTCCATTGTCATTCTAAGACACCATGTTAGTTTCCTCTTGTAGGCTAATCCGTTTTTTCTTAACCAAATTTTGTTGGTTTGTCCGTTGTTATTTAATTTTTTTGCTTTCTCTATTTTTATTTATTTACACTTTGTTGGTTTCCCCAATGTTCCTTGATTACACTTTGTTGGTTTCTCCATTGTTCCTTAATCACCCGTTGTTGGTTTCCCCAATGTTCCTTGATTACACTTTGTTGGTTTCTCCATTGTTCCTTAATCACCCGTTGTTGGTTTCTCCATTGTTTCTCAATCACACTTTGTTGGTTTCTCCGTTGTTTCATAATCACCCGTTGTTGGTTTTCCATTGTTCCTTAATTACACTTTGTTGGTTTCTCCATTGTTCCTTAATCACACTTTGTTGGTTTTCCCATTGTTCCTTAATCACCTGTTGTTGGTTTCTCCATTGTTCCTTAATCACACTTTGTTGGTTTCTCCATTGTTCCCTAATCACACTTTGTTGGTTTCTCCATTGTTCCTTAATCACACTTTGTTGGTTTCTCCATTGTTCCTTAATCACACTTTGTTGGTTTCTCCATTGTTCCTTAATCACACTTTGTTGGTTTCTCCATTGTTCCATAATCACACTTTGTTGGTTTCTCCGTTGTTGCATAATCACCTGTTGTTGGTTTTTCCATTGTTCCTTACTTACACTTTGTTGGTTTCTCCATTGTTGCTCAATCACACTTTGTTGGTTTCTCCGTTATTGCATAATCACCTGTTGTTGGTTTTTCCATTGTTCCCTAATCACACTTTGTTGGTTTCTCCATTGTTCCTCAATCACACTTTGTTGGTTTCTCCGTTGTTCTTAAAACACACTTTGTTGGTTTCTCCGTTGTTCCTTAATCACAGTTTGTTAGTTTTTCCATTGTTCCTTAATCAACCTTTGTTGGTTTCTCCATTGTTACATATTCACAATTTGTTGGTTTCTCCATTGTTCCTTAATCACACTTTGTTGGTTTCTCCGTTGTTCCTTAATCAACCTTTGTTGGTTTCTCCATTGTTACATATTCACAATTTGTTGGTTTCTCCATTGTTCCTTAATCACACTTTGTTGGTTTCTCCGTTGTTCCTTAATCAACCTTTGTAGGTTTCTCCATTGTTACATATTCACACTTTGTTGGTTTCTCCATTGTTCCTTAATCAACCTTTGTTGGTTTCTCCATTGTTACATATTCACACTTTGTTGGTTTCTCCATTGTTGCATAATCATATTTATTGGTTTCACTATTGTCACTTAATCTCATTTTGTTGAAACTCTTCCAAATATTGTTCTGAATATATATCTTTCTTGGTACTCAATCATTTTAAGATTGATTTATAAGAATTCAACGAATTATAGATTTGTTAAAATTTTACACAAATAAATTTACTGGCAATGCGTTTCTTTTTTAAATCTCTACAGACCTTACTGCAATGATATGATTTAATGAATGAGAGGGCTTGGCTCATCAGTAGTGAACCCTCTCAGCGGTTTCGCCAAATTAATCTCTAGACCGCTCTACTATTGTATTGGACTGGTTTTGTTATATACCCTGCATTTTCTATGGAAGGCAGCTAAATGGTATTTAGTGAACTATGGACATAAGCTTATAGGTCTGTAGAGGTACATACATATAAATTTCAAGGTATTGCATCGAGCAAAGCTCTTCCGCGCAAAACATGTTTTCATAACCATTATATATTAGTAAATTAAATTTTATTGCCCTCTATCGTTAAAATTTTACACAAATAAATTTACTGGCAATGCGTTTCTTTTTTAAATCTCTACAGACCTTACTGCAATGATATGATTTAATGAATGAGAGGGCTTGGCTCATCAGTAGTGAACCCTCTCATTCATTAAATCATATCATTGCAGTAAGGTCTGTAGAGATTTAAAAAAGAAACGCATTGCCAGTAAATTTATTTGTGTAAAATTTTAACGATAGAGGGCAATAAAATTTAATTTACTAATATATAATGGTTATGAAAACATGTTTTGCGCGGAAGAGCTTTGCTCGATGCAATACCTTGAAATTTATATGTATGTACCTCTACAGACCTATAAGCTTATGTCCATAGTTCACTAAACACCATTTAGCTGCCTTCCATAGAAAATGCAGGGTATATAACAAAACCAGTCCAATACAATAGTAGAGCGGTCTAGAGATTAATTTGGCGAAACCGCTGAGAGGGTTCACTACTGATGAGCCAAGCCCTCTCATTCATTAAATCATATCATTGCAGTAAGGTCTGTAGAGATTTAAAAAAGAAACGCATTGCCAGTAAATTTATTTGTGTAAAATTTTAACGATAGAGGGCAATAAAATTTAATTTACTAATTATAGATTTGTATTGATTCCTACTATTTCTCTCAGAAACTTTTTATTGGTTCATGCACGTTATAACTATTGTTACTGACTGAAATCCAGCGTAACCTGTGAGCAAAAAATATGATATCTCACGGCTAGTTACCAAGGTAAACAGTGGTATCTCACGACCAGTTATCAAGGTAAACAGTGGTATCTCACGGCTAGTTACCAAGGTAAACAGTGGTATCTCACGACCAGTTATCAAGGTAAACAGTGGTATCTCACGGCCAGTTACCAAGGTAAACAGTGGTATCTCACGACCAGTTATCAAGGTAAACAGTGGTATATCACGGCCAGTTAGCAAGGTAAACAGTGGTATCTCACGGCTAGTTACCAAGGTAAACAGTGGTATCTCACGACCAGTTATCAAGGTAAACAGTGGTATCTCACGGCTAGTTAGCAAGGTAAACAGTGGTATCTCACGGCTAGTTAGCATGGTAAACAATGGTATTCCACGGCCAGTTAGAAAGGTAAGCAGTGGTATCCCACGGCCAGTTAGCAAGGTAAACAGTGGTAACGGCCAGTTAGCAAGGTAAACAGTGGTATTCCACGGCCAGTTAGCAAGGTAAACAGTGGTATTTCACGGCCAGTTAGCAAGGTAAACAGTGGTATCCAACGGCCAGTTAGCAAGGTAAACAGTGGTATATCACGGCTAGTTACCAAGGTAAACAGTGGTATCCCACGGCCAGGTAGCAAGGTAACCGGTGGTATTCCGCGCCCAGTTAGCAAGGTAAACAGTGGTATATCACGGCCAGTTAGCAAGATAAACAGTGGTATCCCACGGCCAGTTATCAAGGTAAACAATGGTATTCCACGGCCAGTTAGCAAGGTAAACAGTGGTATTCCGCGGCCAGTTAGCTAGGTAAACAGTGGTATCCCACGGCCAGTTTGCAAGGTAAACAGTGGTAAATCAGGGCCAGTTAGCAAGGTAAACAATGACATCTCACGGCCAGTTAGCAAGGTAAACAATGACATCTCACGGCCAGTTACCAAGGTAAACTGTGGTATTCCACGGCCAGTTACTACCAAGGTAAACACCCAGCCGGGAAATATGTAAAATGGGTCCTGATTACTCCCCAATCCGCTAATTACTCCAACACAAATTGTTTAATCCACTTAACAGCTTGTGTGGCTAAAGGTAAAATTCAATTTGGAAATAATCCAGCTAATTCAATTACACCCTAGAGCCTTGCTACATTAATTATCCAAAAAGTACATATGTAAATAGAAAAAGTATTGATTGTTGCTAATTTGGGAGAGGTGAACTATTTTAGTTGAATAATAGTAATTACACAAACTCTTAAATGGACGAAGCACAATTTTCATCTATCGTATATATCTATTATTGAAAATGTGATGCTTTGGCATACGGTAGTTACAATTTGCTATGCTATCTAAATTAGATTTTTATATTTGTCGAGCCAGGAGACTGTAGTACTCACTGAGAAGCTAAGAGTGGGAACATCACAATCGAGGAGAGTTCTTCCTTTAACGTGTGAAACAATGTTTCCATTCGGGAAAATAGAAAGGGATCGATCACTGAACTGCCTTGTCTTAAGACAAATAGGCAGGAAAGGATGGAGCAAGACAATGTGGATTGACAAGCACTGAATAGATTAGACATAGATTTGCCTCTCTCTTTGTTACTACAATCGCATAGTATTTTATTTAAAATACATAGTACTATTTCTGAGATTTTCCGCCTTTCATTGTAGCATATACAGGTATAAGCAGAAACATCCAATACAGTATTATAGATATAAGAGAAGCGGTCTGGTAGATTAAATTGACGAAACCGTCGGGAGGGTTCACCATTGAAGAAGTAAACCCTCCTAATATTTTTAATTGCAGTAAAGATAGTAGAAGTTGGTTTTATTGTAAAAGAATCATTCGTGCTCTAATGGTTTCATTTCTTATTTACATCTCTATTTGTTACTACAATCGTGTGGTATTTTATTTAAAATACATAGTACTATGCCAATACCCAGAGGTACATCGATATATATATCTAACACATATTAGACCTAGATTCAAATCTTTATTTGTCACTACAATCGCATAGTATTTTATTTAAAATACATAGTACTATGCCAATACCCAGAGGTACATCGATATATATATCTAACACATATTAGACCTAGATTCAAATCTCTATTTGTTACTATACACATACAGCTTTATTAAGACCAACGGTCTTATACAGATTCACCACAGGTAGGAAGTATAGATGGAGCTCCTATACTCCAGGTAGCACAGAACCCAACAGACTCCAGGTCCGACACATGTCCAGTGGCCACAGAATCCACCGTGCATAGGTTAGCGTATCACTGAAAATGCGAGTGTGGAAATCAGCCGCGTTCTAGTCTTCGCTTTCCTCATCATTGTTACTATATATGCAAAATCGAATAGTATTTCATATAAAATACCTAGTACTATGGCAATTCCAAGTATAACATCGACTACCTTGAATTATCACTAATTAGATACAATATGAAGAATTCTCTGACAGACCAAACACTAAATAAGCACCTTTCAAATGAATTGAATAAATTATATATCAATACAAAATTTAGATTTTATCTTTCTCAAACTAATCCAACATTCAAGAATTTTTTTCCGAGAGAGGTACCAAGCTTCATTGCTCTTGATAAATACACTACTTTGTTATTCACAAGCAAAGGACCCTTTTTAAGTTTTATCTTTGACTTGAGAGTTATAAATGATCCAACATGCTGTCTAGATGTTGAAACACCAGAGTGTTGGCTTGCCCTCTGACTAACCAAATTGTACTTTCTTACTTTGACATAATGCCATCTTTCTGTATATTCTCAATCTTATGAACACTTTGGCAAGTTTAGAGCAATTTGTACACAGATTTATAAATCATTACTAATTCATCGTGTAAATAATTAAAGATATATATGAAAAAATAGTACAAATGTGATATTGTACTGGGATAAGGTGCATAATTATGAAAAAAGGGCATCTCCTTATCGTGCAACTGAAAGTTGCTGATAGCTTGCGCCATCTATCGGAATAAATATCAACTATTCTCGTTGATTTTTAATTATTCCAGAATTGGCCAAATACCCATTCTTGATTAATCAAGAAATGCTAACCACGGACGCGTTTCGGGCTTTTAGCCCTCATCAGCGGGGTGCAAGCTGTATTTGGCCAATTCTGGAATAATTAAAAACCAACGAGAATAGTTGATATTTATTCAGATAGATGGCGCAAGCTATCAGCAACTTTCAGTTGCACGATAAGGAGATGCCCTTTTTTTCACAAAGATATATATGTAAATAATTCTAATATAGCACAATAGTCTGATAGACTTCGTGATTCTGTAATAATAAAATTTAAAAAAAAGTATAACATCGACATATGTAACACCCATAATACTAGGCGGAGGAGAAGCCGAGGTAGTACAGGTTAATCTCGGCGTGAATCACACCGTGATGTCACCAGCAGATGTCTGATGGGGTGTTAGCAGAGCGGAGGTTGGATACTTGCGTGAGGTCCCTCAATTGTTTATCTGGAACATATGGAGGCGTTGGAATTGATGAGCCACGGGACCATTCTTCTTCTCCCCGTCTCTACAAACTCCGATTTATCCATTTATCCGGTAGCCTTGTTTTATTGTTCTACACTTATATGTTGGGTTAGGATGAGATTCAATTGTTTTTAGCACGCTAAAATAAATATGTATTATCTCTATCACAAATTACGATTTTCTTTCTTAAATTACGCCAGATTTTATGTACAAATTATCTCAGAGTATTAAATAAAGGAGGTATATATCTATACGAAGATAATTGTTATTTCCCCTTTATCAACACAAATGGTTGTATATTTTCAAGACTATTGGATATCTATAAATGGATGATAAAATATGCGATTTATTCGTATTTTATTCAAGTAGAAATAGCATATGCAATATGACAGATTAAATATAGGTTTAATTAACTTTATTGAATAATTTGCAAACGATTTAATCGATTCTATTGCATATAGGTTTTGATATTATGATAAAATAAAGTACATAAATATATATATATATTACGGGCATATCAATTCTTCTATTGAGGTTGTTTGTATCTTCTGCCAATAC
This sequence comes from Cordylochernes scorpioides, assembly GCA_030710605.1. Classification (NCBI taxonomy): domain Eukaryota; kingdom Metazoa; phylum Arthropoda; class Arachnida; order Pseudoscorpiones; family Chernetidae; genus Cordylochernes; species Cordylochernes scorpioides. Next base: position 125,889,390 of record CP092866.1, read on the forward strand.
TTCATGTTTTAGGAACAGTGTGCTCTAGAACTTTTGTTCTAACCAGGAAGCTATATTGGAAGCATGGCAAAGAGAGAACGATAAACTTCTGTCATATATGCAAATATAATAGATATTTAGAGGTAGGGGGTTGAAGACAGTAGCTGTTACGACTACTACATTAGTCAACCTTATTTATGTAAATATTTTTGTAATTTAAAAACAAAACAAAAAAGTATGTAAATTTATTTGAATGTTTAAATTAGTATGTGAATTTCTTTGAATGTATAAATTGACCATGCTGTTCAATAAAAAAGAGTTTTGGACTGTTGATATCTCGTCCTTAGAGCCTCTTCCTTGGAGTTACCGAGCTGGTCAAGTATCTGGACTAGGACGTCTCTCAAGGTAAAGAGAGACAGCATCTATATTAAGAAGAAAGAGTAAACCCCCTCAATAGTAGTGTTATAAGCGAGTACTTTAGAACCAAGAATTTTGATAAGAGTCGAGAGTGTTGAGAGAAATATGAGCCTATATCAGTAGATCCAAGCAATCAATCTTATGAAACATACTCTATATCGGCTGCAATATTTCATAAGATCGTTTTCTCGTGTAATCTATTAGAATTTTCTCTCAAAGTGTATATGTCTAATTCTATTAGAATTTATATAATTAATTATTGTTTGAATATTGATTGAAGGAAGTTCTCAAATATATACTTTTATTTGTGTCTTGTAATAGTTTCCAATTAAACAGAAACAGTTATAACCATATTATACAAGAAAAAGTTATCAAAAATAAAAAGAGAAACAATAATAAATATTAGGAACCTGAACCTTTCAGGTTAGAAAGATAATCATAAATATATTTATAAAAATAGTTAAATCTGTGATAATTCTCTCTGCTATTTACAATTTGATATAGATCTACAACATTATTTATTGTCTTGATTTAAGTATGAATTGCTCTATTTTCAAAATAAATAAGAATATAACAACAACCACAAAAGCCTTTATTTAGGGCATTCCTCCCCATATAGGATTCGCCGTATTTACACATCAACAAGAGGAGAGGGAAGAGGAAACATTTACAACAAAATAAAGTTTGTCTCACATTCAGTTACCTATTTACAGATAGGTCATCCTCCAGTATCCTTTGCCCTGCATTCTTTCTCATGCGCCCAGCTTCTGTGCAGAACTTAAAGTATCTAACAATCAGTAATTCATCATCCAGAGCTGAAGAGAGAAGTTGACATATGCGTTGGTATCTAAATTGACCAAAGTTAGGGCTTGGGAAAATTTCAGTACGTTTTTCTGTTAAGAGAGGGTATTGGAAGAAATAGTGAACCAAATTATCATCCATGAGATCCTTACAAAGTAAACAGTTCCGGCCATTTTCTTTCCAGGAATCTTTTCTTTCTTCCCTGAAAAATAAATACGGATATAATAGAAAAATTATTTGCAAAGACTTTACTTATCTGAACTATTACTTCTTAAGGTCCTTGCTTATTCCTTTAAGTATCATCTCAATGATAAGAAGAAATACAAGTCGGTGAGAAGAGATTCTTTATATAAAAGGAAAAGATCGTACAAGTTTTCTGGCAAGACGTCTTTTTACGGGTACAGAAACGGCTACAGTGGAAGGGCGTCTTGTCCTAAAAGCTTGTACGACCGTTTTCTTACATAAAGTGACAAAAGTATTTACTTTTGCTGGTTAACACACAAAAAAAGGAATAAGCTAGGGCCTAAATTAAATGTACCTTAATACACAGAAAAGCGTACACTCAAAAGTACAACACCAACAACAAAAAGGAAATAAATAATAACTAACGATTTGTAAAATAAAACAAAAACAAATACTCAGCTTTATTGTAGCGTTGGTAGGGATCGGACTGGGGTCACAGGGATGCGAAGAGAACAGCCAGACACGGAAAAATCAAGTAGAAAAACACTTTAAGTGTCTCCACACAAATTATCCACGCTCTCTCTGAACCTACCGCATTACCCTAGTCCCCTTTATATACAAACATGGCCACATTCGTCCAATGAGAAGGCGTGAGAGATTGGTTCACTAACAACCGAAAAAAACATTCTTACCGCTAGAAAACTGATCAGAAAAAATGCAAATGTTTGTCAAAATAATTTGACAAAAGAAGCTCTTCACCACGACTGTATATCTTCTTCAATTTCAAATAGGTAGATGATCGTTTTCTTAATCACATCTCAATGTATCACCGCAATAAAAATTCTTAGAAAGATAAACGTAAAGTACAAATATATTTAAAATAAAAAACTTATCGGTGAATTTACGGGTTAGAAATATGAGTTTGCCATCATTGGTTGAATTTTTAAAATGCAGAAGATCAAATTAGTCGTCCCATTATGGTTATCTGATCCTTGCACGAAGAGGGGGACAAAAGAGGGGGTCGCAAGGCAACTAATGACTCAGCACACCACCACCGTTAGGGGGGGAGGGGTGGGGGGTTATCACTCTGTAGAACCAACCGACCAGAAACACTAAAAAGATCGTCTGCTAGCCATAAAACAATACAAAGCAGAAGATCAACTTCTGGCATGTTAATGGTTGGTTCATTTATCCAATCAGATGAAACCTCCCCATCACAAATGACATAATTCCGACACTTAAAAACGCAAGCGATTATTGTAGAATTAGATGTCACCCTGGCTGTCTTTGTCTTTCAAATAGTTTTGCCGACATTCCTAGGTGACTTTATGGGAGGGTCGTCTGCTAGATGACATCTAATTATTGATGATCGGCTGATGAGAATGGTATGCAAATTTTAGGGTGATCTCATCACGTTTGATTATCAGACGAATAAATGTTTTTTTTTTTTTAGATAAAATTCTATATCTAGCTTTAACATTCATTCAAAAATTTTAATTTCTCACAAATAATTTCTAATAATAACTTCGATCTATATATAATAACTTTAATTCAACCGTTTTTCTTAACACATTTTTTTTTTTTAATTTCAATTTTTTTATTTAAAAATAAAGGGTACAAATTGATAAATATTTTCTAGAACATTACTACATCATTATTCTCTATTCGTCTAGTGCAATAGTAGGTACGTAGTTTATATAGATGAATTGGTTTGTAAAGATAAAGGTCAACACTGTCTCTCTCCCGTCAAAATCAACGTCAAAGCCAGACCCCATCATTTGACTGTCGCCGTAAACAAGCGGCCTCAGGTCGGTGACAAAGCCACAACACATCATCATTGCCAAACAAGCCAACATTGCAGTAAGGGTAGGCTGTTGAGTGCTGCGCTTCCTGGAGTATAAGAGCTCCATCTATTATTTCTTCCTGTGGTGAATCTGTATAAGACCGGCGGTTTTAATAAAGCTTTGTGTGTGTGTGAGTAAGGGTAGGAGAAACATGTTTTAATGTTTAAATTTGCATAGTTTCAATTTCTTAAAACAGATGGCGCACTAATGAATATCGTATTGTAATATAAATTAAACAGCCTGTGGGATAACATCCTTGAGTTCTTAAAATTGAAGATACTTTCGGCCCCAGTATAAATATTTTTATATTAAATTTAATTGCCATCTATCGTTAATATTTTACACAAATAAATTTACTGTCAATACGCTTCTTTTAAATATCATCAAATATTATCTCTACATACCTTACTGCAATGATATGAGTTATTGAATGAGAGGGCTTCTCATTCAATAACTCATAAATATTTTTATTATCTCGATGTTTCAACAAAAGTATTTTGTCCTCGTCAGAAGCAAATATAAAAATTAAAACATTTGACAAGACGCTCAAAATTATTCTAATGTTGAAAGGGCGTCCTCAAGTAATATTTCAAATTTTGTACAACATTTAAAGAACGAGTCAAAAAAAATATTTAACTCACAAAGGACTATGATCTTTGATATATAATTGATAATATCTTGAAATTTATACTGGCCGAAGTATCTTTAATTTTAAGAACTATGAATACCGACCAGGCAGCCTTTATCTTTACGATAGCATTCTTGAGGTCACAAGGAAAACTTTGGGAACGTTGGATGATACGCCTATTGGATTGTGATACTTCCAAACCTTGACAAGAGGTTCTGTTACCAGATAGAACAGGAGCAAAACTCCCCGACCTGTCCTATTGTCAACCACGCGAGCTATGACTCACACAAAGTCCCTAGTAGAAAAAATCTGGGGACTAATATCGACGGGATTGGGGTCCATGTTTGCCTCAGGGATTACGTGGGGTCTCTGTAACCTTAATTAAACCGTTGGACTTCTTTCTTTACCTTCATGGATTTCTGGAACTGGACAGAGCCGTGCGTTGGACCCTCGTTGACAAATTCTATGTATTCTGATTGTCATAATCTACACATTCTAACTTTTTATTATATTCAATATTTACAGCGTCTATATTTTTTACTATTGAATTCCTTTAAAACTTTGATGAAATTACTTTGATATAGTTCACTAACTTGGATAAAAGCTTAGACAATTGTGTTTACTGGGATAAGGTGAATAAATTAAGAAAAAAGGCATCTCCTTATCGTGCAACTGAAAGTTTAATAAACTGAATCGATTCATTTAGTAAATAGCACTGTTTACTAAGGAACCATCCTAACTGAGAACAGTCAATTGACCTCTGTATAGTAACCTACCTCCCTAGAGCGACCTATTTGACTATAAATAAGTTTTGTGAAAGGTTACTCACACACACACACACACACACACACTCAATAAACATTTTATATTTATTAAAAATAGACTCTTCGGCAAGTTAAAGTTTCATTTTCTCAAAGTGTCAACGATTTAACAAAAAAATCTTTGTCTTTGTCAGGAGAAATAAAAATAAAGTATTTGGCATGGCATTATAAATAATTCTAAGATTGCAAAGGCGTTCTCAAGCGTTATCATATTTGGAAGTGAAAAATAAGTACAAAAGTGAAATGGTACTGGTAGAAGAGAGATGTCTTTTTTTTTAGTGTTATATTTCAATATCGCTTTGAAAAAAATCGCTTTTTTTTTCTTCTCTCTTGATCAAAGATATAAAATGGTAGATTCACACTCTATAACATACCTGGTGATATACCTGGTATACCTGGTCATGTAAAAAAAAAAACATTTTTTTCTCAAATTATTTCGAGTAATTGCTCCCTCTTTATTAATTTATTACAGAGTAAACTTAATTTATAAGTTCTTGTAGGTCACATGTAAACAACTTTGTGTTCATGTGATCTACAAGAATTTGTAAATTAAGTTTACTGTGCAAAATTGAAAAAACAATATGGTAAAGCTAACCTATAGCACTAGCTTCAACCGTAGAGTTTAAGTTTCAAAGACTTTCCTTCAAGAAGACTTCAGTCATTTTAGCGATTCTATAATTTCTGTCTACGCAATGACAAGAACAAAGCTACATGGAAGAAACTATCAAGGCACCAGACGTTTCATAATTTTACTTTGCTTAAATATTCATAGATGACAAAATAACACAGAATTTAAAAAAGGTATTAAATGTACGTGAGGAAAATATGCAAAAATTCAATGACACAAATTTAAATTACCTTTTTTTTTTTTTTTTTTTTATATAGAATTATGCATATGAAATAAACACAAAAATATTGAGAGAATAAAATCTGGTTTATTATATTGATTTGGAATATAATTTAAGTGATTGGAAAAAAGGAGCTTTTTGCTCTATAATCGCAAACAAGTAATAAAATGGGAAAAATCTCCAAATAAAAGTTTAGAGTGGTAAATTGAAGGAGGTCGAATAGAGGGAGGTTTTATTTTCCAATTCCAAACAGCTCAGTGACATAAATTTTAGCAGAATCAATAAATGTCGCGATTAAATTCCCCACGCCTTTATTTACTCCACCTTTAATCACAGAATTTATTGGAGTTCCTTCTTTTCCAATTAAGGAAATGATCACAGAGTAACACGAGAAGAAAACTATGGTGAATTTAGTTAAACTCATAACATTTTTGAAAAATCATCAATGATTTATTTTAATACTTTTTTATCCTTTTATTAGAATACGAACTATTGTTTAATTAGTGTTAATAGTTCTTTCTCTCGTTTTTTTTTCTAAAAAATATCGCCGAGTAATGTGTGAAGAAAAGTGTGGTGAATTCAGTTAAACTCACATAATTTTGAAAAATCATCAATAATTTATTTTAATACTTTTTTCTTTTATTATAACAATAATATATGTTCAATTAGTGTTAATAGTTCTATATCTCGTTTTTTTTCTATAAAGTATTGCCGAGTAACGTGTGGAGAAAGGTGTGGTGAATTTAGTTAAACTCACATAATTTTGAAAAAATTTCAATGATTTATTTTTATATATTTTTTCTTTAATTATAATACGAATTATTGTTCAATTAGTGTTAATAGTTCTTTCTTTCGTTTTTTTTTTCTTTAAAGTATTGCCGAGTAACGTGTGGAAAAAAAGTGTGGTGAATTTAGTTATACTCACATCATCACCGATAACTATACAAGGTTTATTTTAAATATTTTTATTATATACCTATTTTCACTATCAAAATATTTCTTTCTTTTGTTCATTTTTATATAATTAGGTAAATTATCACAGAAATTAGGAATAAAATGTAGCGATTTGAGTTAAATTCTCCTCTCCACCGCATTATTATGATTTATAAAAATCTTATTAATGATTGAATTTTAATACCTACTTATTTGTTTGCGTTCACACTTGTTCTTTAAAATAAATTTATAAAGTGAAGCTATTGTATTAAATAACTCTTCGAATATGCATAGATGTACTGCGCATCTTCTGAATGTTAATAAAAGGCGGGTTATAGGGAAAGGTGTGTTCAGTTGAAAGGAGTCGTATTAATAACGATTAAGGAAATGTGTAAATTAGAACAATGGTAGAAACAGGGAGTTATTGGAAGTGTTACTATGATGAGGAGGTTTGCTAACCAGGTATAGTTAGTAGAAGGTTATCTGCAGGTTTATCTTCATTCTCGGATGAAAAAAAAGAGAGAAAATAATGATGCGCACCATAATCTCGCTAGGCCTAAAATCAGGGTGTTGCCCTCGTGGGTGGTGGGCCGCCCTAGGGTAATGGAGCGTGTGTCTTCTGCTAATGGTCGTCTGATGGAAAATTGGGAAGGTCAATTGGCGCCTTTGGCGTCATCTTCTGGTCGGCGACGCCTGTTGGGCGACACCTGGTGTGACGGCGTATGGTTAGCGCGACATCTGTTGACACTCAGAACCTATCTTCTGACATTCAACTTCTGAGTTTGCAATTCGCTAAAATGTTTATTTTAAATTTGATTTTATCGATATTTATATATTTCTCTTTCTATAGCGTTATACTTTTATTTTAAAATTACAAAATATTTCCTCACAATGAGTTTCTTTTTATTATAAAACGCTAGCTTTCAAGTGATAATCGCTCTTCAACGGATTAATAAAAATAATAAAAATAACACCATCTGCGTTGCCCATTGACCAACCCGAACAGATAGGTTTTCCAAAATTCATTTCCTTTTAAGGTGTCAACAGGATTATTGATAATCAAAGACCCGTCTTGAAACATTCCGTTCAGGATGTACGTCACAGAATTCAGTACGTTGCCCATTGAAGAGCGATTATCACTTGAAAGCTAGCGTTTTTTAATAAAAAGAAACTCATTGTGAGAAAATATTTTGTAATTTTAAAACTTTTTTTCACAATTTTCTCATGAATACTTTTGTTTATTAAGATGTTAAAGTTAAAACCTTTAACTATTATTAAACTAATAAAAATACATCTCCTAATCTTGCAACAAAAAGCTGTTGATCAACGATTAGTTAATATTTTTTCTGACAGATGGCGCAAGCCATCAGCAACTTTCAGTTTGCACAATCAGGAAATGTCTTTTTCTTAATTTATCTACCTGATCCAACGAATTTGCATATCAAAATTTTATTTATCTTTAAAGTGCAAGTGTCCCTAGGGGGGCATAGCGTTCTAAGTCGAAATAAAGAATGTCAGTACCATTTTCACATTTGTACAATTCTAATATTAAATTGTTGAATTTAAATATAGCGCCTCCCCCGTGATACAAAAATTAATTTCATTGTAGCTTGTTGTAATGTAAAATAAATTATACAGAGCATGTAAATATTTATTTTTCGATCGAGTAATAACTCATATGTAAGTAGTAATGTAGTTTGTTGTTGTTGTTGGATGACTGTAGTGTGGCATGTTGGTTGCAGTCGTTGTAGCCACAATGTTTAGAGTGGGTTCAGGCGTGATTGGGATTACACCAAAGGACGAGACATGTTGGATATCACCACAGAGATGGCGAGAGAGCAAGTGTAGCCGACACCGGTCGGGGAGAGATCTGTCAATCCTCGTGTCTCCAAGCGGACTAATCTTTTTGAGTAAGAAAGGACACACCTAGGAACCCGACTTGTTTTTCGGACCTCTTTCCTCCTACTGGCGTCGACTGTCACTAACTCGAAATTCTATTTGTTACTTTGGCAATTACATTATAACTATATAACACATGGAGACATATATATATTGGAATATATTACAACATGTATATATTAAAGAATCCATTTGTATAATATTTCATAGACTATGTAATTTATACTAAATATTATATAACTAGAATCATTGTATTACAGGCATGTTTTCTTAATTGATCAAGTTAGTACAATGGGGACCTGGGCTCAGCTAGCCCGGCTGATAGTACCCTGTAAGGGCTCCTAATCCAGGGATACAGGATGAGCAACGTTTGTACTCCATGTTAGGAGCGGCTGCACATGGCGTCTGTTCCTCATGTCAGAGGCGGCCATTTCTTTTGGAGCTAAGTCGGCCTGCCACTGAGTAGTGCTCTCAGTCTTAATGACAAAGGCAGACGCATTCTACTTCACCCAGTGTGGAGATAAAAAAAGAGAGAAGAAGTATAATGGAGAATTTGCATACTCGAACTCTAAATTGCGTAGCTTTTAAAAATATATATTAAAATATAACCATGTGTGTGCCAATTAGTTTCCCTATTTATTAATTGATTAATTAAATATATTTACATATATTCTCAAAGGTCCTATTTCTTCAATGGTAATTTTACTAGATTTGTTGTTTTCTTTTTATTTATATCATTAATAATTCGATTTGAATATTAATTATCAGTATATTACAAAGTATTTAGATCATTCTATAATAAAATGAAGAATTAAAAAAGAAAAACATTAGTGAAAATTGCATACATTTTACAACAATCAAGTTAAAAGTGTTTCAAACGATTATTGTTTAATTAAATATATTTTTTATAAATGCAGAAGAACTAAACGACTTATTGGATATCGTTTGGTTGAAATATTAATCAAGCTTTTAGGAGATTGACTCGGCTGCACGATAAATCAACGCTTTAATTACTTGATTAGTTAATTAATTAATTATAATTTTTGTTCATTAGCGAACAAAGAACAGAAGTTGATATTTCCTTGATATATTGGGCAGAAGATTGATTGTCAATAAGAGGGATGTCGAATTTTCTAGATTGTTCTTAGAGTTTTCCTTGTTTTGAGAGCAATTAGTTAATGTTTATTTTCTCTGTTTTTAAATATACTTCTGTTTGTTTCTATAGATTTGATATATAGTATCAAATTATTTAATATATTTTAATGAATCAAAGTTATGTGATATTCTAAAAAAAGCATAAAAATGAAATAAACCTTTAAAAGTAATGTTCATTAAAATGAAATTATCTTTTAAATAATATTTACATATTTTATTTAAGAAATATTTTCGCATACATATTATGCATATTTAGGAAGTTTTGGAAGTTCTCAATTTATTATAAAACCTTTTTAAATCAATTTAATTACTTTACAATTTAAAAAAGGAAACATTTTGAAGTTCAAAGCTATTTATAAAATTCAAACGCGACCCAAACATTCAGAAAATTTACACACCATGGGTATGGATATATATATTTTTTATATATTGATACATATATATATATGTTTTATCGCATTTATATACATAAAATAATTAAATTAAAAATTAACTATATATTTTTTTCGATGTCAAAAAATGATATATATATATATATATATGTAATATTACGTTGAGGTCCTGTCGACTCTCTGTAATAATGCGTTGGGGTTTGGTAAGCCTGTTGTAGAACCTCGTCGACTCTCGCTATAAGTTGTGGCAACCGAGGGTCAAACCTGTAGTAACCGCGAGGGACAGTCAGGGGTGGAGAGTTTTCCAGTGCCTCTCTGCACCTTGTAGGACCTTAAACAGTTCTCACAAAGTACAGGCAGTCGTGGTCGAGGCAGAGTGGAAAACTGGGAATGTCCACACACACAAAAACGAAGAGACACAGTTGAAAGAAAGTTCCTTGAATAGATAAAAAGCGAGCCAAGAGCAAAGATGGAGATCGAGAAGTTTTCTTACTGTTTTACATCGTCGATGAGTTGGTGACAACCGGCGACAAGGGGTGACGCTGACCGGGACTGACTGGAACTGCAAATGGCTGTTGCTACGTGGGGTCCTATTTAAACAACTTTTTTGGACTAGGAAGTGGACCAGGAAGTATTGCCTTTCTGCACGTGTCCGCAACTCGACTCTGGCAGCGGTCTGGGCTTCCATCTATCTTTAGAAGTTACTTTGTAAATCTCTCTCTGGCTCTTAACTCAGTTTTTAATCTATTATATATTTTTATTTATTCATCCTCAGTACATTACATATGGGGATACAAGGACACACGTCAATTATGCGTATAATTAGTTCTATATACAACATGACAATCTTGTTATAAAGATTATAATATATAGGGTTGTTGGTTTAAATTATCATAGATGGGCCCCGTGAGTGAAAGGGTTTATCCGGGTTTAAGCGGGTAAAGCCTCTCTAACACAGGTAAGTAATTAAAATTTCTTTTAATTAATTAAAACTGTGAGGGTAAAGGGCTATAACAAGATGTTTATTTGGCTATATCTGAAAATTATAAAAATAAAACTCATGTTTAATTTAAAAGTTATGATATTCATTATAAATGAGAACTGTAGATAAAACCTTTGTTTGCTAAAAAAAATAATGATGATGTTCTAAGAGATTGTTGGCGGGCGTTGGAAAGGGTTAGGGGTTGAAGAATATGCAATTGTAAGTGTTGCACAGACAATCAAATACTGAGATCCAGGTGCAAAGCGAGGATATAGACTTGTGCGTCTTCCTAGGCAATGTTTCACCTGCGATCCTGTATAAGGTTACAGTGCTTTGTCACAATTGTAGGGTTATTGGGTTGAAAAAAATAATTAATATGTTTGAAAGGGGTGGTAGAGCCATGCGATAAGTAGAATTGTTGTAGCGACAGTAGGGTCTGACTTGACTTGAAATCAAAGGTTGATTGTGGTCCGCTAGAGCTGAAAAAAAATTGAAAATTGAAAAAAGTGAACGCTTGGTGCATGCGTTGGTGATGTGCTCTGCGGATGATTGAAATAAACTTTTGAAACGTGTTCATACCAAAAAGTCGAGACTTGTACTTCTGGGGAACGGTGTTTTCAAAGAGTTTGTTGAATTACGAAATCAAAAGAAAAATTGTCAAGCAGTGCTGTCGTTTCTACTATCGTTCGAAGCAATGGCTGAAAGAGGTAGTGAAAAAAGTATAGGGAAGTGATTAGTAAGTAGGATTATTGAAAAACGATTGTTGTATGCCCGGTGGTTGCTGATAAATAAACATTGTCATATAATAAAGTTATTTAAACAAAAATATAGTGAATAAAAAGATAGAAATATGATTGCGGATAACAACAGTATAAGTGGATAAGATCAACATGTAATATATAAAAGACATAATAATGAATTAGCAAAATATAAAAGATATAATAATGAGAATTAGTAATATATAAAAGATATAATAATGAATTAAAAATGATTATTGAAAGAATTAACTGTTTTGCCATTGTTAAAATAAAGTTGTTAAAATAATGTTGGAATAAAAATTTGATTATAATTGAAAAGTAAAAAGAATAAAAATAAAAATAATTATTCAAGATTTTATACAAAAAAATATAATATAATTAAAGGTTATTAATGATTAGATAAACAAATGGAGCAAAAAATGTCTCTTTTGAAGAAAAGTTAAAAGAAAACAAAAATATTCGTTCCTGAAAAAAAAAGAAAGGAACATATTCACACAATGTCTAGGTGTAGGTCCAAGATTATTGGTGTCTTTAGTTTGACCTATGGGGAGGCAATGTGGCCCTATGTCGCTTTGGTCCGGTCTGAGAAGTTGGTTTTTGCCAGATCTTCCCGATTATATTATGTGAGACCAGACGGGGAGCGATCTTGATCCCTAAAAATGATGTAGTGTAGTGGAAGATGGGGACTTTGGATACATGAAGTGTGTAATGCATGTCTTAGGCGCTAAAAAGATTGCAGAGCGTTTTATGCTGTTTGGTCTGCAAAATTTTTAGGTGAGCCTACCAAACACCAACCTATAATTACAGAGAGTCGTCAGGATCTCAACGCATTATTACAGCTAGTCGACAGGATCCCTAATCACAGACAGGATCTCAACGCAATATTACAGAGAGTCGACAGGATCCCTAATCACAGACAGGATCTCAACGCAATATTACAGAGAGTCGACAGGATCTCAACACATTATTACATATATATATATATATATTATGAATAATATGTTTGCTGTTAGATAAAGGGTTGATATGACAAAGGATCAATAAGATAAAGGGTTGAAGATGCAGTCGTGATAAAAGAAGATAATTATTTACCGTCAAGTAGCTTTTATTTTCAATTACTTGAGGAAATATATTACACATTAGTTATTTTCACATTATATAGAATTTATAAAGTTAATCCTATATTAGTGATTTAAAAAGATAGATATGTTAACTACGCATATTTACAACAAAACTGAAAGTCATTCTAAAAACGATGATAACAAAAGTATAATTATCAATGAATAAAAATAAAATATATATTTTTTAAAATATAGAAATATTTGAGTTTTTAGATTATATAATATATGTATATTGTTTTTTATTAAGAGATTGTAAAAATCATTCATATATAATTTTATTTTCGCTTAGATATATCAGCCATCTAAATAACTCAATGAAATCAATTTAAGATATTCATAGATAGTTATTTCCGAGATTTAAATCTCTGGCGACACTGAGAAAAGAAGCAGTTGTTCTCGACCTTATTGTCAACGCAAGACATATTGATCTGTGAGTGAATTTTTATTTATTTGTCTCAGGAATAAATTGAAAGATTTTTGACTGGAGGGCAGTCAGGGTATCAGAGATGGTAACAATTTTTTTTTTTTGACTACTGACCTGACTTTGTATTATTGTTTTTCCGTTTGGAGGCAAATATTGCTTCAGTGAGTATTGTTTAAATATATTGAAATCTGGTTTATCGAGTTTTTTTTTTCTGGTGTATCCACTTGAATATCTCTGTTTTCACATTCCCCTTGAGGGGATCTAAACATGTGTTGTCAATAAAGACTTGATGTGGATACATAACATGGTGTCTAGTATTCTATAGAAAACCTTTGAATGAAAATAAAATGTATGACAAATATTCACTATATCCATCGAATAGTTAAATATATTGGAGATTACAAGATGATTCGTGATTTAGGAAGTATAGCAACATTTTTCAAGATTCTGATTTTACAACGGAAAGCTGCTTTACTCTATCTATCAGCCTTCGAATATGTATATATGGCGTAATATATATATATGCCATAAATTTGTATTTCTTAGAGAAAGTGATAGCTTTATTTAGGTCGCCTGTGTCCGAATATTGGTATGTTATTCAGGTGAATTATTTTCATGTATGCATGTTATAGCGATATATGTTGATAGCGATATTGCATCTTGAAGTTGCTTCAGCAAACTTCAGATTCAAAACATTTAATTTTCCGAGGGAAACATTTGAATTCTAGTGTTGTTCACATAGTGTTTAATCCAATATTTAATTATACATTAATTTGATGGTCAACAGTGAAATAAATAAATAAATAATTTTAATAGTTCATTGAATAACTAAGCAAGGCTTCTGCGCACAAGTCACGTAGTTCAATGTTGATAGAGACAAAGTATTTCATTGGTAGATGGATTATATGTATATATAAAACATCAATATTATAATATACAAGCACATAGGTTTTATTGCTTATTTTATTATAAATAATAATTAATAAAGGTGTATATATTTCTTCGGCTTGGCTAGAGTAACGGCTTCTTGAGATGAATCAACAAACTGTAAATATATGGCAGACAGGTAGGGAGGGGTATTCAGAGTTATTGTCTGAATCCCGAAATACATGTTAAAATGTAAAACCTTTTGAGGTTTTGTCCATGATTGTATATTTGATAAGAATGAAGAGCAAAACCGATAGGACACGACAACAACAACAACAATTTTTTAACTATCAGTAAAAAAGAGTTAAATTCGAACCTCCCCATTCTCGCTCTCTCAGTTCCTTATATATTTTTTAATAGAAAGTAATTGCGGCTAAAATCCATGTAGAATTATTAGTTTCAATTCTGGAGAGAGAATAACTCAAGATAAACTCTGAAATCATATCTTCACCCATCTATGTATGCATACCAATGAGCAATACAAGTTACATACCCCACGTATATGCATACTCTCCCTAATTACTATTAACGGTGATAGAATGTGGTATTCCAGGGACCGATAGTAACAGCATGGCAACAAACCGGCCAATGACATGAACGGAACCATTCAAATTACACTCTGTCATGAAACCTGTTGTAATAGTCTGTCTGATCACTGACTGACATGCGAATTCTTTCTGATTTGCATAGATATTTGTATAATAGACTCACCATCTCTTTGCATATAGTATACATGAATAATAATTAGGTATGTATTTATAAATTTTATAAATGTATTATCAATATATGAAATATACTTGTTCGAAATGAAAATAAATAAAAACATTTTTTCGATTTATAGATAACATTCTATACGCTTTTCAAAGTTTTACAAACGATTCCATGCACTGAATATCATATAAAAGATTACCAAATTTTTATCCAAAATTTAATGTGTGAAAAATTAGTTAAATCTAGTTAAATATCTTTTACCTATTAGTTATTATATTTGTAATATAATTTGAATAAATAAATATTTGATATTAAATTATATGAATACCCATATATATAAATATAGAATAAATTAATCAATTATATATTTTTTTGTAAATAAACAAATATTATTTAATTTGAAATCAACAGAATCACTAGCACATATACTTATTTATAAAAAATATAAATATGTGTGTGGAAATACATATATTTTTAATTAATTCTATGAAATAGATAATAAGAAATTTGACGATGGACCCCGAATCAAAATTGTTACTTTCGGCTCAACGCGTAATAAACATGTGCTCGTGGTCAGGAGATGCCTTATTTATTTTTAATATTTTTAAATATATATGAAATTTTGAATAATAAAATACATAAACCTCGTTGTAAATTATTATCGATGTTGATATATATTAATACTTAAACTATACTTTATTTTCAAAATCGGTGAATCATAATTTATTATATTTTACATAACTACTTCCAAAATTACTCACTTTACATCACTTTACACTTTATTAGATACTTATTATACGATGTTTATTATATTCTTATAGAATTTTAATCCTAAATTTTAGTTTTTTTGTTTACTGTTTCTTTTGTTTCCTCTGTAATAGGCTCAAATACTTTATTATCGCGCCTTATTGGATAATAAATAAATAAATAATAAATAAAATTCCCCATTATTATGAAAAGCTCCCAGTTTATAAAATACAAGTCTTATAGCTTAATTTGGATATTATAATTATAATTAATTGGATATAATTGCTATAGTGAAATCGAAGACTTGGCTTCGTCTAATCTACGTTAAAGAATGTGTCTGTTGATTCTTTGCTATAATTGAACGGAGATTGGTAGGTAACTCTTGCGGACATACTTAGCCTACAGTTATCTCCTATCTAAGGTCGCTTCATGTCCTGAATACTTGTAGGAGACTACTTAAGTTCTTAAAAATAAGAGACACTTCGACTAGAAAAGATTAAGTGTATAATATTTTTAACAACCATGAATGCTGTCTGGCAACCTTCATCTTCAAGATTTTAAATTTTGTTTAGATCATTGATTAATAAAGCCATATCCAGACGTTATGTAAGATTGATCAAATTCGGTTAAATCGGATTCCACGTAGTGTAGTTTTACTTAGTTCAAAATGGTTTTATAAGTGTAAAAATCAATCTCAAACCTCTCGTTCATCGTATATTGGTACACGTTGGAATATACACGTTAAACGTGTCAGGAAGTGAAGATGGAGCGTTAAACGTGTTAGGAAGTGAAGATGGAGCGTTAAACGTTTTAGGAAGTGAAGGCGGTAGGACCAAATCTCTTGATTTATTGCTGTACTGTAAAATCTCAAACAGCCAAGTGGATTTTGACAAATCTGTTTCTCTATGAAACCCTTCAGTTGATGGATCCCTGGCCGCTATTAATACCTCTGGACTCAGATGGATGGACATTCCCTGGATATCTCCCTTCTGATTGGTCCACCTAACTTGTTGCATTTCTCCATTTATCTCTTATTTTCTAATAGGTGCATCTTTCCTTTAGTCTTTCTACGTTTTGTCTCTATCGCTTTGAAAATAAATTTCTTCTGAATTTCATTTAAATTTATATAAAAATATAACACAACACACATAACAAAACATTGACAATTGCTCTTTTAGCCTTTTTTCAGTTTAAAGAAAAATGTGGATAAATTTTGTTTAAGATTTAAATTGTTTAAATCTTTTCTTTTCGTCCATTTCTCCTCTTCTCTCAAAGAAAATATTATTTCTTATTGCCATAATGAAATTTTGACATATAAACAACATATGCAAAATAAATAGTCCTGTTTTACATAGATTCCCATCTACCAAGCTCTGGACAATGACAATCATGGGTCCTTCAACATCTTGTGAGTTTTTCACATGTATACACAATTAGCATCCTTTAATACACAAGTAAGTTCAACCTTCAACTTCTTGTGAGATATCCACATGTATACACAAGCATCCTTTAATACACAATTGATGTCCAATCCTCAGCTTAGAAGTTTCCAGGGAGGTTATCTATTCATCCCAGTTCTACTTGATTTAAACTTATGTAAGAAGACGAGTTTATAAATGAAAGAGATTGAGATTGAAACTGATTTTTTTTATCGTTCATATAAGATTATATAAGGTTATATTTTGAAAATAGAGCAATCCATAGATAAATCTTAAATTAAAAAGGCATATATTGGATCAAAATATCATTTATTATTTTTTAAACTTAATGCTGTTGACGTTATGTGGCGCTGAGTTTGTTGTTGACACACTTTAAAATGTTATAACACCTTGATAAAGGTTGGTGTTCAGCCAACTGAAATATTGGTAAAATAAATTATTTTTGATCCAATATATGCCTTTTTAATTAAATAAGGTTATATATATAAAATAATTGAATAGATATATGTAAATAAGATAAAATAAGTATATATATAGATAAATAAATAAAATAAATATATATAGAGAGATTACCAGGTTTTTTTAAATATACACGCGAGGTTTAAAAGTCAGAACACTAATGTTAGCGACCTGTTCTCTAAATCAGTATCTATTGTGTTTAGGTTTGTAGGTAGGGTTGAGGATACGACGTATGGTTTGACAGGGGCGTGGATAGCTATGGCACGGTGACATATTGTGTTTATTCCCGTACACTGAGGAGGCAGACTACTGTAGAGAGTTGGTTGGTGGGGACCTACTACTCTGATCAAAAAGTTTCGACACTTTGCTCATAAGTTAAAAAAACTTTATTATTCTACCAAATTCAAATTGTCCCCTTCAAAGTAGTCCCCGTTGGCCGCGATGCACTTCAGCCACCTTTTTTCCAGTCGGCAAAACATCTCTGGTAGTCTGTTTTCGGGATCGCCTTCGTGGTCTTCTTCGATTCCACTTTGATCTCTTCTAGGCTCTGAAATTTCCGAGCCTTTAACTTTTTTTGAGCTTTCCAAAAAGGAAGAAGTCGCAGGGGGCCAAATCGGGACTGTAGGGGGGTTGGGGGAACACAGAGGTTGAGTCGTCATGCAGGAACTTTGCGTTTGCCACAAACCGGGAGAAAATATATTGAGTTTTCAGGATTTTATGAGCAAAGTGTCGAAACTTTCTGATCAGAGTAGCATGATAGCGTGGTATTGGGATCACCTTGTAGGTACCATATATACCTATATATCGTTGCATCATGATTAATGCGTCTATTTTTCTAATTATTTATAATAATATTTTTAATATTATTGTTAAATTGTATATGTATTTATTTTTAAAAAACAGAATATTATTATGAAATATTATGTACTATAAAATAATTTGTATTTTGATACACTAAATACCCAACCTTCTTTAAACTTTGATGTGATAAATAAAGAGATATTCTAGGTGTTACCTAAATATATAGTTGTCTTATTATTGACTGGTTAACCTTGTAGTGAGACACGTTCTGGGAAGATGCAAGACACGTCTGAGGAGAGAATCAAGATTGAAGAATCTGAAAATCAGCAGCCTGGTGCAACAATACTGTAGCGTAGAAATCAAGCCTTTAAATATCCTAAGATATAAAAGTATTTATTGAGGACGTCACAGCGACGAGTTGACAATAATTAACAAGTCAGCCAAACTATTTACAGCTAGAGAATCTTAAGCAAGCAAGCAAAGAAATATTTTAAAGATGATTTCACAAATACAGATTAATATATATTTTTATAATCTGTTGAATATATTTTCATTGAATAATATTAAATTAAATAATAAAATATTTCTTCGCCACAATATATAGATACGGGGTACATTCACAATCTCTATCATTTTTATATCTTGTGTAATATATTCTTGGTGTACTTTTAGCTTGTGAATCTTTGGTTCTCTAAGGTTTTCTTGATTTAATATTTTCATGTGGTAATACATCACCTTCTCGATACCAGCCGCCCACACCAGAAGCTGGTAGGACAACATCGCTCTGCAAGGATCTATCTATATAAAAAAGGGAGAGTTCCCCCCCCCCCCCCCCCCCCCCCCCCGTGATCTACGGCGTGTAGTGTAAACACTATGAGAGGCCAATACATCACCGGCGTGTTTACCTTGGCTCTTTTTATCCCGGGGTAGACGCCCGCAGTCTGGGTGGTCTACCTGATGTCATTTGTAGACATCCATTTCTGTTGTTATCGGATGTCTTATCACCGGATTAGATGCCTAGCTTGCTGAACTGTATGCATATAGGATTCACTACTTACTTTGAAGAATTGTTGTTGGTTTGTTTACCACATAGCTAGATAGACTAAATGAATGGATTTTGTGACTTGGAGTTTATCTACTTGATTTGTAGACGTTTTTGTTGTTTCTTATACTACAGTGATAAATGTAGTACTATGTGTGGCATGATTGTATAGCTATTTGATCTGTAGACCTCGTATTGTCGACGGCTTTGGCATCGAGGTAAATAGCTTGATGTCCGTATTCTATACCGCGAGTTGTCTACCTGATTTGTAGACGTTATGGTGCTTCTAGAATTTTCGATCTCTAACTATATATTTTCCAAAAGAAAAAGAAAAATTTACATATTCGGCTTACTTTGGTAGATATTAATGATTTTTTTAAAGAAATCTTAATATCGATCTATTTATTGCTTCCTTCCAATTCATCAAATATATATCTTTCGTGATTATAGTCCAATTTGATCAATTTTGGGCAGATTCCTTTGCCCTAAAAATAATACTGATCAAAAGTGCTGATCCTTAGAGAGGATTAGGTTAATAAAATTTTAAAATTATGCTTAACACAGATATATAACTTTCACAACTATTAATATATATTATTAATTAAAAAGGCATATATTGGATCAAAATATCATTTATTTTACCAATATTTCAGTTGACTGAACGCCAACCTTTATCAAGGTGTTATAACATATTTAATGTGTGTTAACAACAAACGCAGCGCCACATAACGTCAACAGAATTAAGTTTTTAAAATAATTTGTTATATTCAATGGGGAGGGAAAAAAAAGATAAATATATTATTATTATTATTTGATAAATAGCCACAGCACTGACCAGGAGTCAAGATAGCAAATGTAAATATCTTTGTTTACTTTTACTGTTGTTACTTATTGAAGTTGTAAATATGTAAATAGACTGACCATTCGCTACACTTTTTAGAGAAAAACTTGTAACCTTTTTGAAAAATAATTTGATAAATATATTAATATATTATTAATAATTGTATTTATAAACGAAAATAAAGTATAACAAATTGTTATTTTAAACACAGATTGTTTTAATTGAATTATCTAAACATATTTTACTACTATATATCTAAAAAACACAAGGAAAATATTAATTTCTACATCAAAGATATAATTGAAAATAATGTATGGTAAAATGTTGTGTTACAGTCTGGGTAGATAGGGGTCATAAATTTTAATCCTAAAAAAAAGGAGAGATAAGCGTGAAAAAATATTTTATTTTTTTTTTGTTCTGTGAAGAAATAATACATTATTCTGAGACTATTCTTTTTTTTTTTTTGACTGGGAGATCAATATGCTAGCAGAGTATTGTGTCAACTCTGTGACATTTGTATTTGTTGCATTTCTTCTGTTGTTTTATTCTCGTATGCTTTGAATTGTGAGAAGGATCGTTTGGAAATGTTTTTCTCATATGCGCACATGTGTAAATTTAATTTAAAATACACATTACATAATAAATATGGCTTACATTTAAAAAATAAAATATTTAAATACATAAGCGCAACAGTATTTTCAATATAGTTTTTAATAGTCTTATATATAGTTTACTAAAATTATAATGTTTTCAAAATTTATAAGAATTTATAAAAATATACTTCTTTGGTTAATTACAATGTTAAAAACAGGCTGGTTTGATTCAAAATATTATTTCTATTTGAATCACACTTCACACAAAAATAATATATTTTATTTTCTTCAAATGAAAAAATATACAATATATTTTATAGAAGATAAAAATATCGCACATATAAATGTATAAACACTAAAAAATGATTTAGTTTAAAAGCTTTGATTTATATTTTACAAAGTTTTAAAAATATATTAATATATAAAGGCAAACGGCATTTCGAAGCAATTACTGTACATGAACTTTTGATATGAAATATATCGTTTGAAGATAAATAGGGATTTATAAAATAAAACATTTTTTTTTATATAAAGAGATAAAATACTTTCCTATTAGCATACCTTGAAATTCAATAAAAAGATGGCATTACTCTTGTCTTTTCAACCAAATACTTTTAGGAAATATTTTAAAATATATGTTTTAATGTAAAAATAACAAGCACTTTTGAATATTACATTGAATGCTAATAGACTTTCTACTAAACCTTTAAAGATTTTGAGGATTTCCTAAGTTTTCCGTTAAGTCTACTGATCCCAAATGCTAGAAAAAAAACTTTAAAAACTTTGTTATTTTCTCGATTTTTCTTTCTTTAAAAGAAATTAAAGCGTTTTTTTTTTTCTTTCCCAGACAGAATCTTTTGGATTATTTTCTCTTTATCAACATTTTCTCTTTTTTTTTTCCAATCGTGACAGTTCCAGCTTGAACACATTTTTAAAGCTTTATTTTTGTAATTAGTCTTATGCTATCTGGGAAACCTACTCTGGGGTTAATTCTTCACTCTTAATTATTTTTGTCACTTGGAAAACTTTTTTTTTTAACTTTCCCTTCTCTCAATCTTAATTGTTTTATTTTGATCTCCTTTCGCTCAACTTTTATTTTTCTAAATTTCAAAGTCAAATTTGCTCACACTCTTAAAAAAATAAAATCGTCATTTACGTTTTAATTTTGCATACATTTATATAGAATGTTTTATTTAGAATTTGATTATACAATTTCTTTATACACCTATCCCCCGATTTACACGGTACTTGTTTTACACGTTTTCGCTTTTACACGGTTTTCCAAATAAGTTTTTTGTTTTTGTTTTTATCGCACTATACTAAATGCTACTGTGATTGAACACATGCGCTGTGTACACATCTCACGAGGAATCCCGAGCTTATGTGCTGACTACATATTTTAACCTGTCAATGTATTTTATTTTTATTTCTGTGTACACCTATCCCCCGATTTACACGTTTTTCTCAGGAACGTATCTACCGTGTAAATCGGGGGATAGGTGTATTTAGAATTTCAAAAGGAGAATACAAATCAGACGATATATTTTGAATACATCTGGAAACATATATATATATTATAAGAAATTGAATATTTTTATTATATTATTCATGAGTTTATCACAGACTCACAGATAGAAAACATAATACCTTTTTATCTTGCGAGATTTAAGACTGTTCTAAAAAATAAGAATAACAAAACATTAAAATTTCATGCTATAATTAATATTGTTTGTAGGATGGATATTTTTATTTTAATTATAACACGTATATATTGTGCTTTTATTATAATAAATCTATATAATTGACATGCGAGCTTTCTAAACAACTATTGCAACAATTCATGCAGGAATAAGATGCCAAAAGATCAAGAAATATCTCCAAAGGAACGTCTGGTTGCAACTCAAACAAAAGACAGTTTTTTATTTCATATTTTAAATATTGATCCTGTATTCCAGGAAATCTTTTATAAGCTTATTTCATTGAGACAAGTCCCTGTGAAACCTTTCTATTTTATTTCCTTTTTCTTTTTATTTTTCTTTTATTGAAGTATTTTGTTCAATTAAAACGTAAATATATATTAAAATGACACGTGAAAAATTGAATTTATATTACAAATTTATATAAAGGTTTTACATCTCAAGACATTTTAACACTTTCAACTTTTCACACTTTATAACAAGAACAATTCTATTTTCAATTGATATTGAATTTTTATTATTCTTTTTTAAAATTAGAACATAATTTTTTCCGTTTGGAATCCTATATTTTTCCGTTCTAACTTTTACAAAACTCAGTTCACAAGAACCACGGAAATTTTAGGAGATTTTTGTTAACAATTGAAGCGGTTGAGGACTCTAGCTGTCATTGTGGCAAGGAAACCCAGGACTCGAAACACCTACTGCTGGAATGCCCACTCTTCTTCACCGCTAGACAACAGACAATAAATAATGTTGTAGATCTATATCAATTTGTAAATACAAGAGATAATTGTCACAGATTTAACTACTTTTGTAAATATTGTAGAAAGGTATTTATTATTTTATTAACAGAGTATCATTTTTGATGTTTATATTTTCTACTCTGTAAAATTTTCTTCATTGTTTATTATTTTTTTTCATTCATAGTTTGTTCTTGCCTTAAAATAAATGGCTGTGTCATCCCGAAGTTTGTCTTCCCTAAATTTCCACGTAGCAATATATTTATGAATATCGTTCTAACCTGAAAGGATGGGGTTTCTAATCTACCATATCATTTCTTTTTTAAATATTTTTTAATCTTATATAATGAGTTTAAAACTGTTTCTGTTTAAAAATGGACGTAATTATACCTAGCGGGGATATCGTGTTTTGCGTGTTGAAATAAATGATATAATTATATTTAATAATTTTTGTAATGAGATAGAGAACATTTCTAAAATTTTCAGTGAAAACGAATTTATTTTCTTTCATATTTGACCATTTAAAATGAAAGGATTTAAAAGCACGAATGTTTCTTTTATACATGATACAAACTTCTACTGCCCTTACTGCGATGAAAAAATATATTGGGAGGGCTTGGCTCATCAGTGGTGAACCCTCCCAGCGGTTTCGCCAATTTAATCCACCAGACCGCTTCTCAGAGCTCTAATACTGTATTGGACGATTCTGCTTATATACGCAGCACTGAAGGATGGAATCTCAGAAATAGGTTTCAAGAAAACTATGGACATAAGCTTATAGGACAGTAGAATTACATTCAAATATTTGCATCGAGCAATGCTCTTCCGCAAACAATAAAGACAAGGTCAGTTAGACATAAATTAACACATATTATTATTGCTTTGTGTTAATATTTGACCATTATTAAAGTTGTTGTTATTATACAGATTTATCATTATAGCCATAATTAGTATTGGGAGGTACAATACCAACTAAATATCATGGAACAAGCTTAAATAACGTTTAGTTGATTTTTATACCACTAGATGGCGCTCTGCCGTCAAATATGCTCATGTAAGCAGTCAGGATATGTCTTTTTTATATTTTAAAAGATATATTAATATCCGTTTTTATTTCAAAAGTATTTATTCTCACAATATATATATTAAACGCATCATTATAGTTATGTATTTATTTATTTATAGAAACAATTTTTAAAGTAAAACATCTATTAATATTTACATTTCATTAGAAATATATCATTTTATATAATATTATTGTCTTCTTTTACTGAAAAAAATGACAATAAGAAATATGTATTTTTATTAAACTGTAAATAAAAAATATTATTTTTAATATAATAATCACACACTAGCATATGAACAAAATGCACCAAAAGAACAATAAAATGGCGCGAATCAAAAAGGCGCCAGACGAACACCTCTAATTGATTCTATCAAAGCCGTGTGGGCATGCGCAGTAGACTATCGATGAATGCAGAAGACCCATAACTAAAACGCCTTCAAGGAACACCTCGAATATCAATTTGATTTCTGACCAATAAAATTTCTTACGCTTCAACACATCTCAAAACTTTAAATTTCTTTTCTAACGCGCGCCAAACTTTGGAATGATGATAACCGCGGACTTTCTTTTCTACCTTTCTCAATGATTTTTATTGATTTTCTTTCTTTTTTTCATAGATATCTTTATGTCTAATTTTTATATTTAAAAGTAGTTTTATATATTTTTATATATGAGCATTTTAATATAGTGTTTTATTCATATATAATATACTCTGTTTAATTAATTTATTTTTGAATGTTTGGATTTGGCAGAACTGTAATTATTGTTGTTATGAATATATTCAAAAGAGATATATATAGCATTAAAAAGATATATAATTAAAATTATTTTCTTAATTTCGTAAAGCATATTTATATATTTAATCGATGGAACATTACAGTAACATTTTGATAAAGATATATATATATATATTATGAAAAAGACATCTCCTTATCGTGCAACTGAAAGTTGCTGATGGCGTGCGCCATCTATCGGAATAAATATCAACTATTCTCGTTGATTTTTAATTATTCCAGAATTGGCCAAATACCCATCCTTGATTAATCAAGAAAAGCTAACCACGGACGCTATTTGGCCAATTCTGGAATAATTAAAAATCAACGAGAATAGTTGATATTTATTCCGATAGATGGCGCAAGCCATCAGCAACTTTCAGTTGCACGATAAGGAGATGCCTTTTTCATAATTTATGCACCTTATCCCAGTACATAGTCACATTTGTACTATTTTTTCATATATATATATGTTATGAATAAAAATATTTTCGGCCTGATTTTTGATCATCTTGAGGATTATACTATGTTAAATACAGTCGTGGTTAAAATCTTGAAACTATAATAAAAATATTGAAGATCAGAGATTTCTTTATTTGAGATAAGGAATATATATATATAAAACATTATTTGGTAAAAGTACTGCCTGGCTTAAGGCGTAAGAATAAAAAGATGGAAAGATTATTTACATAATGTACAAAAGTTTGAGCCGGCCAACGAGAAACAACAACAATCGGTTTTATATAGGGGAAAGTCCCGACATCTGGTGGTAGATATGAACAGAATATTTGAATCTATCAAATATATTTTTAAATGAAATAATATTTTAATATAACATATATATAGTTTTCTTATATTAAAATTCATATACCGTTAGTTTTTTTCCGTGTTTTAAATTTATTTTCTAATCAACTATATTAAATGATTAATTATTTATCATTTTCATTAATATTAGTTTTAAATTTCAATATTACGAAGAGGATGGTAAACGATTTTCTTTTGGGATTCAATTAGGGTTTATCACCCAATTATACCCACTATAGAAAATAGATAAATAATTTATGCTTAGAATTAATGCAAACAGATTATAGAAGATTAAGAAAGTTAGCAAACAATGGCTTTATATTCTTCATCAAAATTCAGAAAATATAGGATTTTAGCCTTTAGCTTAGAAAATGAATAATAAAATTACCAAGGATGAGTATCTTATATTTAATTGAAGCAAGAAGTTGATTATTCTTTGAGTGTGAAAGCTTGTAAAAAATAGGAACTTACCCTCTATTATTAATTTGTTTATTTTTTGCTTTGTCGTCTGTTTTCACAAGTTGAATCTGGTTAGAAAATGTATAAAAATTAGATGATTCTTTTGTTGCCTTAAATACGAGGTAATTAACTCGTTTCTCTCTCTATATCTAAAAATGTTTAAAGTTTAATAAATTAATTTTATAAATCTGAGAGTTGTCTTCAAAAACGATCCAACATTAATGCTTTACCTTTCAAGCTTTCTGGTATAAACGACCCTCTAAAGAAAAACAAACAAACAAAGAATGAATCTAGATGGATCAACCGGTTATAAACATACATATATAACACGCATACATAACTTATCCCAACCCATAGTGCATTATGACAATATCCATAGTAAATACCAAAGACTCTTAATAGAATCTATGATAACCAAACAACAAAAAAAGCGTAAACAGATGCATAGAAATATCAGAAACATATGAAACAATATTAACAAATACTAGCCCTTAGATTTAAAATATGTAAAATAGAGTTAAATATGTAAACATTCTGTTACGTAATCTAATATGTAAATATTCTATCTATTATTATTATCTTTGTTAAATTAAAACTTTATAAAATTAAATATGCAAAAAATCATTTTGTATAAAAATAGTATATATACCATCAATCTGTTATCGTGATACTCCTGTGGAAGGACTGACAGGTCTGAAAGTTAGAGAATAAAATTTGAGCAAGAAACTTAGCCCTGGAGACTTTATTTTCTTTATAATACATATAATATTTGCATACCTGTTTTCAAAATTAAAATTATTTAAAATGTTTATATACAATTAGATGTAAATATGGATAAATTTATAGTAACTATTATAAACAAATTAATAATTAGGGAAAATTATCATCGTTAATATTTATTATAATTATTTACAAATATTTTCGTAATATTTAATCAAAAGATTATTAAATTTAACCTTTTGATGTATTTTTTCTCACATAATATATCAACTTTATAAAAGAAAATGTAATAAATGTTTTTAGGGTTGTCAAATCTAATCACTAACAATTCTATCTAAATAACTCTGTGAAATATTTTTTTCATATCGCTTTTTTTTTACTTCTCTTCATAGAAAAAGAAAAAAGTGGACTTGACAGAGCAAGAGTTTGGGTGGTGGAACTATATCAACTTGCAAACTTTAAAAACTTTTTGTTCCGACAAAACTATGGAACAACTTTTTTTGTTGTTTAAAAAAACAAACAACAAAAAATCAGTTCACTTAAAAAAGATTTTGAAGAACTTTTCATAAATGCCTTTTAGTAAAATTATTCAAAATAGATTGTGTTCTTAAAAACAAATTTTTGTTTGACATTTTTATATTGCTGTTAATAAATATTTTTTATGTTTATGACCATTTTTTAGGAGAGAACATATGTTATTATTTATAAAAATATACAATTATTAACAAAATATATAATAATATACTGTTAAAATTAATTTAGGATTAAATAGTATGTTATTGAATATAATAATAAACTTTAATATGTAAAATATATTTTTAAAAATGATTCTTCAAGTGTTTTTAGATTGAAAAAAAAAGACTTTTCATATTATGTGGAATGGGCCTTTTGAATAATGGCCCTTTTTTTGTATTATTGTATTCATTTTGTTCTAATTTTGATTACTATTGGTGTATAAATTATTTTCTGAAATTGGCTCTATTTTCATCTTGAAAAAGTGTTTCATAGAATTCCGATAACACTACATATATTTATGCAAATATTTCATATGAGTCTGTTACACTCGAAACTATGGCTTTATAATAAAAAAAATGTCTAATTATAGATTTTCTCACATGTAAAAAAATTCTGAAAATTTAGCTACTATTGAAATATTAGTTAAAAAATATAAAAGATGAAATAAAGACAAATATAGATAATATAAATTGGAAAAATTATAAATACTACATATGGGCCATCTTCCTAACAATTCAGTTTTACTAACCACCATTGACCGATGTCTCTCCCTCTCTCTATATATATATATATATCTCAATTCTGTCGGTTCTAACGTTTAGACCACACACACACAAAGCTTTATTAAGACCACCGGTCTTATACAGATTCACCACAGGAAGAAATAATAGATGGAGCTCCTATACTCCAGGCAGCGCAGCACCCAACAACAGCCTCCAGGTCCGACGGATGTCCAGTGACCACACGTTCCTTCGTGCATCACTGAACCCTAACGTTTAGCAGAAAAGTTAAGAAAAATAAACAAAATTTTACTGTAGGATTCAGTAATTGTTATCGCTCAACCATCAAGACTATATAGAACTTATTTGTAAGTTTTTTTTTCATTTTTCATATTTTTCCCTTAATAATTGATTAATTTTTTGCCACTATTCAAATCTCTACTAAAGATATCCACAGCTTTACATAATGGTATATAGTTTCGTTTACTCCGAATCAGCTTATACCTACTGAATTGCTGTTTATTTACGTATCTTATTCTCCGCCTTCTACGGATATATTGTCCAAAAAGACGTATTGGCTCGAAGTTTTTCTGTGAAATATTTTCCTTTGGAAGATGATGACTAGCCTCTCTTTCTAGAATCCCATTAATTTGTAGATTTTAACAAAGTAGAATCTTGGCTCTGAAGAAAAGACAATCATCAATGCATAGGTTAAGTGTCAGTAGTGGATTGAAGCATTAGCTGTACAAGAAGAGTAGAAGAACCTTCTGGTTTATAATCTGCTTAGTATCCCCTTCAGTGTTAAATGAGCAACACTAAATTGGTTTCTACTCTTTTTTAAGTGCAATTTCTTCCTCTTCTTTCTTATCTCCACTCAATCATATTAGGGTGTCAAGCTTGTAAAGCTTGAGACTTTTTAAAAAGATATTTGACAACCATCATGATTGGGTGAAGTAGAATGTGTCTGCCTTTGTCATTAAGACTGGGAGAACTACTAAGTGGCAGGCCGACTTAGCTCCAAAAGAAATGGCCGCCTCTGACATGAGGAACAGACGCCATGGGCAGCCGCTCCTAACATGGAGTACAAACGCTGCTCATCCTGTAACTCTGGATAAAGAGCCCTTACAGGGTACTATCAGCTGAGCCCAGGTTTTTTAGTGAGCTTGTTACTGCTCCCCTCCTTCTTTTTCATCCAGGCTTGGAACTGGCAAAGGCGGAGTTAAGTGCAATTTGAATGTTTGCAGTTATGTTTTATGGCTTCATTAGGTTGTGCTAACCTAAATTTAAATTAACATAGTAAAACTAAGGATTAAATTGTACAACTGACAACAATCAGCAATGTGAGGAGATAGGTTTTACCATCAAAATTTTATCCTTAGTGAAGACATTTTCAAATCATATCAAATTTGATTTTAGAAAGATGGGAGACACTTGTATGCTCCGCGTTTTAAAAACTTGCATAATACATTCAACAATTTTCCTTTATTAAATTCACTTCACTATGAAATATTGTATGTAAACCATGTTCCAGATATGGGAAACTACAGTCCATGATGGAAGTAGAGGACTAAGATACTGGAAGTTTGCTGTTAGGCAATAAGAGTATGTTTGTATGTTACATACATGTGGAAATTTGATCGATGGTGCACTATCAGTTCGGTACAGTTCAGCGGTGCTAATGGCTTGAAGCTAAATGACCCGGTGAGAGATCGGGGGGCGATGTTCTTAATTAACGACTTTATCAGACGATGATGGCTAACTGGCGCATGCGCTCTTTACAATGATGTTCATTTGACCCGTGAAAATTGAGCTGCGTGATAAAAATAGATATACAGATAGTTTTATATATATAGGCGTAAACAGATTTTAAAACATGGTTATAAAATGATGAAGTATCTCGCCATCTGTTATATGAAAGGTTTTCATTGCAGAAAGGGAAGTAGAGAATTGTTTTTGTTTAAAGAAATATACACGTCAAAAAAGATCTAGGTGTTGATAAATAAATCCTCTGACAATATGCAAATGTAGGCTGCCAGATGCTCTATGTAGGAACTAAGAACTCATTTCCTTACCCAATATAGGTTCTAGTGTGGTACTAATCCCAGGTACGCCATGATCATCATGGTTGGCAGTAAGTGATTGCTTTTAATGTAAGTTCGACATATGTCTACAAATGAAGAAAGCGCAGTTCGACCTTTGCACTTGACAAGTGTGTCAGAGATCTTCCAGGTTACTTGCACTCTTTTTAGTGGGTTTGGGCTGTTACAAGAGACTTTTATAATAAATAATAACATATTATATATATAAGGTATATATATTGAATCTAAATTAAAATTTATTA
Organism: Cordylochernes scorpioides; assembly: GCA_030710605.1. Classification (NCBI taxonomy): domain Eukaryota; kingdom Metazoa; phylum Arthropoda; class Arachnida; order Pseudoscorpiones; family Chernetidae; genus Cordylochernes; species Cordylochernes scorpioides. Next base: position 125,919,970 of record CP092866.1, read on the forward strand.
TTTAGCCAATATCTCTAGGGGCAATACGCCTCTCTTTATCAAGGCTTTTCTTTGATTTAAACTAAATCACATATAATCACGTATATATACACTTACGATCAATAGAAGAAACCCTGTTAAATTCATAAATAAGTTAAAACTAAGCATCTAGGGCTGCGTATCTTTTATTTCATAATTATAAAACAAGCTTTCGGGCTCATACGCCCTTCTACAGGAGTTAATGAACGACGCGTTGGTCGTTCATTAACTCCTGTAGAAGGGCGTATGAGCCCGAAAGCTTGTTTTATAATTATGAAATAAAAGATACGCAGCCCTAGATGCTTAGTTTTAACTTATTTATATACACTTACGTTAAAACTATGTTATGACCCTCTCAATCCTAACACTCTGCCGCTTATAGAGCTATTGTGTCGGCTCTACGTAGTCTTTTCGGATTTCTTGTAGATATATCCCGTTTATACCGCGTCTGCGGCTGACCCAAGATAACTGGTGGTGTTGTACAATGCCAACATGCCAGATGGCTATCCGCGCAGACACAGGAAGACATTGTGTGGGCTGACGATGTACATCGGGGAAGCTGATTCCTT
>CP092866.1:125920656-125966449 GCA_030710605.1 Cordylochernes scorpioides
TTTAGAGAGAGAGTGAAAGTTATTTAAATTTACATTTTAGAGCAATAAATTATACAAGAAATAAAGATTATTTACAAACATATTATCACACACAAAAGTCCAAGATATCTATAGAATTATAACCACTAAACCAGTGGCACAAATATAGAACATTCCAAAACAATAACATCAATAAATAAAACTATACTAATTAAAACTAGAAAATTCAATTCTTAATGTAATTCAGGTCCACGGCATTTGAGATAGAGTCTACAGAATTTGCTAAATTTTGTATATTCTTCTTTACTGGAAACCATATATAACTCAATATACTGTCGAAGTTATATCTTGTTCCAAAATCACTTTATTAGGTGCCACTCAAAAAGAAGCAACCTAGTTTATGATAATTGTAACAATGAATAATATGGGAAGGTTATTCACTTATTAAACAAAATGTTAACGCGGGATTCAATCCCCGTCCATGGCTGTCGGGAATATAGGGTGTTACCCACATGTCCTCAATATCTTATATATCAAGGTTCCAAAATCACTTTATTAGGTACCGCTCAACAAGAGCAACCTAGTTTATGATAACTACAACAATGAATAATATGTGAAGGTTATTCATATAATAAACAAAATGTTAACACGAGATTCAATCCTGGTTCATGGTTGTCGGGAATCGAGGGTGTTACCCACTCGTACACTGACTCTTTCGAAGTTATATAAGGTTATATCTAATATGGAAACATGGTAAACACAAAACTCTCACATATTTTTATTTATTTACATAGTATAATAGAGATATCATATATTTTGTGGTAGTTTATATTCGCATTAACACTTTCAGACACTTTTTTCAATTTTTGTCATTGAGATATGTGACGGATTGTTTTCATAACAACTCAAGTACAGCCCTCCCATTAGAATCTCCATCAAATGTAACAACCCAATTAAAGCAAACAGTTTAACATGGATCAAATTAAAAGTAATATTCATACAATTATATAGAGAAGCGGCGACAATTAATGTAAATACGTACTTCTCTCAGAGGGAAAATAACAATTAAGTTAAATTATGAAGACCCAAAGGAGGTATGAAACAACCACTTCATTTAAACGGTTGGATCCATCGAGAATATGCTGTGGATTCATCAGTTTAAAGATTTCACTTCTGTGAAATGGACATCAGAATATCAAGATCTATGACAATTGCACTTTTTCTCTTTTCTTTCTTTCTGTTTTTTTTTTATTTTTTATATTTCAAATCGATAATATATCATTAGTCTTCTTGGCTTTCTTGGTCGCTCTCCAAGATTTTAGTGTTCCTTCTAATGCATCCATAACTTTGCGTAATTGTTTCGTCTTCTCCATTCTTCTTGTGTTGATGCTCTTGTTACCATGGGCCCCTCTTTGTTGAGTGTTAGGTATTCGGAAATGTATTTATTGGCTTCTGTTATGTACTCTTCTACCTAATATTCAATAAACTTAGGTAGTGTAGTTTCTATTAAAAGATATTGTATGCTACTGTTATATATTTGTATAATATTTTATTATTACAGAATTATCATAAGAACTAAAAACATGAATATCTCGCGCTATATATTGATTACATCACACAATAACAACCTAGTCCTTGGTCAAAACCATATAAACATATTATATATTACAGCTTCAAATAGCATTATGTATATATGTAATGAATATATTTCTTTCGTTATTCATTCACAACTCACAATATATTCTTTATAAAATCATCAGGAGTGTCTATTTTCATTTTAGTATTGTTTTAATTGAATAATTAAATATTCCTTAAATATTCTAAAATATTCCTTAAAACTTTTTTTTATTCTGTAAATTGCTTTTCTCGAATACACACAATACTTTACAATTTGATTTCATTTAACTAAATTTGCTTGCCAACCCTTTGTACATATATCAATTGTGTTGATATATTTTTTATCTTTTCATCTAACTAACTTGCATACTAATTCTGTACATATTTAAATATCTTTCTTTCTTTTCTTTCAAAATATTTGTTTATGTTTAAAGTGCAAGTGTCCCTAGGGGGACATAGCGCTCTAAGTCGAAATAAAGAACAAAATAAAAAAATGATTATAAAGTTTTATCTTGATCATTTAGAGTTATATAAATTGAGACTAAAATATCTCAGGTATTATTTTTCTATGAATATTATTTATATAATCTGGCGTCATTATTGAATATGTATAAATATATTTGTTTTGAAAATAGAGCAAACCATAAATAGATCTTTAATTAAAAAGGCATATATTGGATCAAAATATCATTTATTTTACCAATATTTCAGTTGGCTGAACGCCACCCTTCATCAAGGTGTTATAACATATTAAAGTGTGTCTACAACTAAATGTCAACAACAATTTAAAAATGTAAATATATAAACATTCCACATTTTGTAAATTATTATTATCGCTATTCTACGCTATTCGTAAAGTATAAGTGTTATTTTACTATCATTTTTACCTTATATACATAGATAGAATATATTATTAATTCAAATATAAGCTCAAAACAAGACTATATAATGTACATATAGAGATAATTCTGCTGATAAATAGATGTAAATAGATAAACATTCCACATTTCAAAAATTATTATTATCGCTATTCTAAGCTATTCGTAAAGTACAAGTGAAATTTTACTATCATTTTTACCTTATATACATAGCTTGAAGAGAGAGAGAGAGAGAAAGAGAGAGAGAGAGATACTATTAATTGATATATAAGCTCAAAACAAGATAATATACTGTACACATAGAGAAATATCTGCTGATAAATAAACTTCCAAGCAGTAAATGCATATAATTATGGAAAAGACATCTCCTTATCGTGCAACTGAAAGTTGCTGATGGCTTATGCCATCTATCGGAATAAATATCAACTATTCTCGTTGATTTTTAATTATTCCAGAATTGGCCAAATACCCATTCTTGATTAATCAAGAAAAAGCTAACCACGGATTTTTTCGCATATAATTATGCAAATAAAAAAAAGCAAAGTTTTCGCTTCCCAAAATATCTCCATGCTCAGGAAATGTATATGCCGTATTTACCTTCCAGTAAAAAACGTAGTAAAAAGCAGGGTGTTATATTTATGCAAGGGATGGAGAGATCAACTTTGCTAACCTTTTTTTACCTCTGGTTAGAAGGGTGTTATTTATGGGTTGTTCTTCTTGCAAAAAAAGACGTAGTGAGTTTTTTACCACTTCGAAGGACCGTCTCCCATCTGAAGAGATGATGAAGGGTTTGATGAGGGCTTCATTTTTTTACACATGTGTATAATGTGTTTTTGTGATTTAATAGTTGGTTGATGGAGTGAATGTATGTTGTCGTTATTTACTTCAAACATCTGCACCTAATGTGGTTCCTATTTAGTGTTTTTTTTAAGCGTTTAAGGTATGAATTAACTTTAAAATTGATAAGTTAAGAGGGCTGTACTTTTATTTTTGCATTAGTCATCTAAAATGAGCTTAGTTTTGATAATAACTTTATATACTAATGATTTTATTTAATAAAATTAAAAAAAAACTTGATTCTATTATGTGGCGCTGAGTCTTTTGTTTACATACATATATTGATTCAAAATATAATTTATTTTACCAATATTTCAGTTGGCTGAACGCCAACCTTTTTCAAAGTATTATAACATTTTAATGTGTTTTTGAAATAGAGCAATCCACAAATAAATCTTTAATTAAAAAGACATATATATTGGATCAAAATATCATTTATTTTACCAATATTTCAGTTGGCTGAACGCCAACCTTTATCAAGGTGTTATAACATATTTATTGTGGGTCAACAACAAACTCAGCGCCACATTGTTGTTGACACACATTAATATGTTATAATACCTTGATAAAGGTTGGCGTTCAGCCAACTGAAATATTGGTAAAATAAATTATATGTTGATCCAATATATGCCTTTTTTATTGATGATTTTATATTGTGGTAAATTACTGACTGAATTCTATTCTATATACAATACTAGCCGAATGACCCGGGCAACGCCCGTGTTTTACCCGATTGAATGTTTTGATTCAAATACTATTTGTTACAATTATAAATTGGCGCCTTAAATAAATGCATATGTTAGCTAATAACTATAACCTATGTGCTTTGTCTGTCAATGTACTGTTGGCTTCCGTAGGCGTCTCTTACTGGGAAAAAGAAAGAGAGGATTTCATTTGGTTATTAACTAATATATGCATTTATTTAAGGAGCGACCCGCTCCAACACAATAGTTACAAAAACGAAGAAGCGAGTGGGGGGGGGGGGGGCAAAGGTAACGTGATCGTAGCCAACCAATAGGAGGGCGCCATTCCAAAAAAAAAAAAGCAAACGGTGACAGAGATAAAGAATGACGCTCGTAACTGTATATATCTACTTATATAATTGCCTTATTCTGTCTGTCTGTCTGTCTGTCTGTCTATCTGTCTGTCTGTCTGTCTGTCTGAAGCTCACGGATAGAATGCGCGCCCATTGGCCGCCAGCAAACACGTGGCTTCCCTGTGCGCGCGCATGCGCCGGGAAGCCACTCTCACGCCGACAGCCGACGGGAGCAGTCGCTTGCTCGCCGGGAGTCAACGGGCGCGCGCATGCGCCGGGAAGCAACTCGTACGCCGGCAGCCGACGGGAGCAGTCGCTTGCTCGCCGGGAGTCAACGGGCGCCGACAACCCTAGGAAGCCAGGTGTATTCGCACTCGGGTAAAACCCGGGCGTTGCCCGGGCCATTCGTCTAGTACTTATATATTTGCCTTATTCTGTCTGTCTGTCTGTCTGAAGCTCACGGATAGAATGCGCGCCCATTGGCCGCCAGCAAACACGTGACCTCCCTGCCCGCCCCCCTCTAGACAACCCTGTTATCAGCTGTGCGATACATACACCTGTCTTTAGCGGCCATTCTAGACAACCCTGTTATCAGCAGTGTGTTACATCCACCTGTCTATTCAGACCACCCTGTCTATAGCGGGCACCTTAGACAACCCTGTTATCACCTGTGTGATACATACACCTGTCTATACAGACCACCCTGTCTATAGCGACCACCCTAGACAACCCTGTTATCAGCTGTGTGATACATCCACCTGTCTATACAGACCACCCTGTCTATAGCGACCACTCTAGACAACCCTGTTATCAGCTGTGTGATACATCCACCTGTCTATACAGACCACCCTGTATATAGCGGCCATTCTAGATAGCCCTGTTATCAGCTGTGTGCTACATCCACCTGTCTATACAGACCACCCTGTCTATAGCGACCACTCTAGACAACCCTGTTATCAGCTGTGTGATACATCCACCTGTCTATACAGACCATCCTGTATATAGCGGCCATTCAAGATAACCCTGTTATCAGCTGTGTGATACATACACCTGTCTATAGCGGCCACTCTAGACAACCCTGTTATCAGCTGTGTGTTAAATTCACCTGTCTATACAGACCACCCTGTCTATAGCGGTCACTCTAGGCAACCCTGTTAACAGCAGTGTGATACATACACCTGTCTATACAGACCACCCTGACTATAGCGACCACTCTAGACAACCCTGTTATCAGCAGCCTGTCTATACAGACCACCCTGTCTATAGCGGTCACCTTAGGCAACCCTGTTATCATCAGTGTGTTACATTCACCTGTCTATACAAACCACCCTGTCTATAGCGGTCACCCTAAGCAAACCTTTTATCAGCAGTGTGATACATCCACCTGTCTATACAGACCACCCTGTCTATAGCGACCACTCTAGACAACCCTGTTATCAGCTATGTGATACATCCACCTGTCTATACAGACCACCCTGTCAATAGCGACCACCCAAGACAACGTTTTTAAAATATATTCGCACTCGGGTAAACCCCGGGCGTTGCCCGGGCCTTTCGTCTAGTATGTTTATAATGATCATTGAATTCTGAAAATTTATTTTGCAAATATTGAAACATTAACTCACATTATCTAGTATAGTTTATTAAATGCAAAGTTTTATATTGAATAAAATATATTCTAATTTTATAATTAATTATAAAACTTAATAGTATTTATACTTAATAGATGGCGCAAGCCATCAGCAACTTTCAGTTGCACGATAAGGAGATGCCTTTTTCTTAATTTATGCACCTTATCCCAGTACAATATTACATTTGTACTTTTATTCACATTGTGTAGCGTTCTCACGCAATTCTGGCCTTAACTACCCGTTACATTATTTTTCTGGATGCCTTAATGCCCAAATTATTGGTCGTTTAGGTACTGCTTGCACCACGCTGATGAGGGCCAACAGCCTGAAACGCGTCCGTGGTTAGCTTTTCTTGATTTATAAAGAATGGGTATTTGGCCAATTCTGGAATAATTAAAAATCAACGAGAATAGTTGATATTTATTCCGATAGATGGCGCAAGCCATCAGCAACTTTCAGTTGCACGATAAGGAGATGCCTTTTCCTTAACAAATATATATATTGAGTTATATATAGATGGACATTTTTGCAAGGAGAGAAAGATGATCTATAAATTTAAAGTTCGCCTCAAGATTCTGTATTATGTTTGAAATTTAAAATAAGTAAAACTATAATATCTTTCAATCTCTGTAATTATTCTTCGCCATTTTAAAACATCAAGATTGACAACTCCAATAATTTAGTATTATGAATAAAAAATTCAATTTTTCTAAATTACTCAATATTAGTATAAGAAGATAATTCAACACAATATTAAAATTTATTTTTTCCCAGAGAGTGAAGATAGATAATATTTTCTCAATATTACTCATTATAAATAGTCTTAGATGATATTGTGTTAAAGTTTTAAATCTTTCTGAACGCGGCTATGCATATTTGATGGGCGCATTGTTACCAAACTAATTAAAGATAACTTAGTGACGCCATTAGAAGCTACTCTGTGTGAAACAAATTGGTTGGTAGGATATAATGATGTGGTTGATGATCATTTCCATAACAACATCCTTAAGTGTCGTGGCTGGGTAGTTCTGACGTGGCTGGATTTCACTCAACTTCTCTGATAAAATAACTTGGCCCATTTGTTTACAATTTTTTGAGTATAACTTATATATTTAAAATATCATTATTACACCATAAAATGCACCTTATGCAACGGTGAATTTAGTCTCGATTTTCCACACTACATGTTCTACTGTACGGCAATGGAAGAAGAAAGAGAAATTATTCGTCAAGAGACCGGCTATAATAGCAATTCGCCTTATGTTTTAATGGCAAAAGTCGTAAAATCCATACCCTTTGCATTCGCTTTTTATAAATACTGGAAATCAGCTCAATCAAAATATTTAGCACAGACACCGGATCCAACTCGATAATTGGTCGAGGTCAATACCCAATATTTGTATATAACTACGATGCTAATTTGTTATTTATTTATTTTGTCCTACCGGGAGAATCCTGTATGGCACGTGTGCCCAATAAAGGCTTTTGTTGTTGATATCATTATTATTTATCCCTATCTCTCTATTGTTGAAAATAATAAACATATTTTAACGTTATTTTTCCGTTCAAATATATAATCAAATATTTTCTCTCTCTCTTAAGAAAAATAGCGTTAGATATATATTTATAATATTTTCATTAACCTATATATATTGGTTAATATAGAGCCATATATTTTATAAACAAACTTCCAACTAAAAAAATCATCTTTGTCTATATGTGTTGTGCTGCACTATAAACAGCATCACATTGTGTAAATTTTAATTCCTATTTTTATAAAAATAATTAAAGATAAAATAGAAATATACACGATAATTTTAATATTTTATCTATAAAAGCAAAGGTTGCCTTTCTCATCAGAATAAACGTCAATCTAGACGTGATCTAGTTTCCTGCTGGCAAAATTTCTATCTTTATCCTTTTAGTATGATACATTAACGCGCTATCTGTTATCAAAATTCGAAACTATTATAGACGTGTATGATTCTTTTTAAAAATAACAGTAAGGGTAGTAGAAATTGTTTATTTTTAAACAGAATCATGCGCGTCTATAATAGTTTCGATTTTTGATCCTTTTATATTTCAATAAGTATTCCCAAGTAAATATTTGCTTCTCTCAGTGAAACAAAAACAGACAACCAAGGTATACACAACCATAACATTCACACTTATAGATTCAAATCTAATAAAAACTAATCGTGAAAATAAGAAACAAATATTCAATCTAATCTTTAAAATATGTTAGAGAAAGCGCATATCAATAATTTATTCAGAAAGTTTACAAACTTTTGTCATAAAATTTAATCTGTTTTACGAATATTCTATAACCATTTGAAAGTTAAATGTAAATAGAATATTAATATTTAGATGATTTCTGACACAATTTACTCCATACCTTTCGCTTTACAATCTCAAATATATTGTATAATCATTTATTATCTTTAATATATTTTATCATTGTATATCATTAATGAAATAGATTTCTATTATAATAGTTAAATAGGTATTTGTGTGAGACAGTACATAAAAATAACTTTTTGAAAATAAATCCATAAATAAATATTTAATTAGAAAGATATATATTGGATCAAAAGACATTATGTGGCGCTGAGTTTGTTGTTGACACACATTAAAATGTTATAATACCTTGAAAAAAGTTGGCATTCAACCAACTGAAATATTCGTAAAATGAATGATGTTTTAATCCAATTAATACCTTTTTAATTAAAAACTAACTTTATAACATTAAATAAATAGTGAAGGAAAGAAAAAGAAAAAAAGGAAAGAATTTTTCATAACAGAATTTATATAACAAAGTGATATTACTGGTATATACTTATTCTGATTTTTATCAAGATGGCTGGCGTCGTATCGTGTTTGGGATGTAATACATACAATGAGCCACAATGTTCGATCGCGAATAAAATTATATTACTAGCGAATCTGATTTTTATCGTTTGATGCTCTGTGAATTAATTCTCCAGTGATCTAATCTAAGTGAAAGAAATCCAGCACTTAAACATAATGATACTGGCAGTAAAACAAAAGTTCTAATCAAACCAAATCTAATCAGAAGATTACGTTGGTAGCAAGTTGTGTCCAAAGCCATTACGTGGCCTCTCATAAGAGGACGATGTTATCGACGCCAATCTGATGGACAAGCCTAATCAGTGCTATTCTGGGACGCTAAATTGGACTCAGAGGATTCCAAATGGAGACTCTTTCCTCCATCCATTGGGCATAGCACCACCTGCCATTGTTCTATCTTCCATTTCTTACCTTCTTTCTTTCTTCTTCTTATCATCGGGATATCATCGTTTAATAGCCCCTTCCATCTATCAGTCATACGTCTTCTTGATTAATCTTTAGATACCTTCGTCGATTAGGAGTTAGCAAACCTTATTAGATCAGTGAAATACTTCGAATGTATAGGAATATTAATGCAAAACTAATGACATTTTATCTGCTATGTGTGAGAGAGATATAAAAATGAATTTTATTTATCTTGCTATAGAGAAAAGAATTTATTAAATTCTGTGGAAAGGGCAATTTATAAATTACTTAGTGGGTTTCTAATAATGATACAATCGATATTTTTCTCTAAAGCTAATATATGAGATTTTCTGCAGGTTAAAATTTGGACATTTCGGATTCAATTCAAAGTCCTCTTCAGTATAGTGGCGGAAATGATTTTGCATAATGCTATAGAAGAGGGTGGGAGAGTCAGGAAATCGACCGTATCTGCCACAAAGGTGATTTATCTGGTGAAGTGGTGAAGTCTATTGTATTCCAAAAATCCATTTGATACTGCGAAAAAAAGGCCATTCATATGCATTCAAAAGAGAAGGTGTCTTTTTGAAGATCAATAACCTTTTCCATCAATACTGCAATGCATACAGAGTGTACAAAAGTAACCAGATAAATATATATTGCGTAAAGGTGTTCATTTCAAGCCACCAGGTGTTGGATCACAGAACCAGAAAGATTTAGCAATAAACGACTGACACCCCTGGTTAGTCACTACAGGCAGGTGGGCAGACGTTACCGGATATCCGCTCTAATGAGTAGACACCCATACCATAATTAAATTAGAAAAATCATTGAATTTTACTCTGTTGTTACTAATTAAATCGATGCATGAAGTAAAGTACATTGTTATATATTGTAGAACGACATTTGAAAATTATCCCGCATGTGTTTCTTTTGAAGGAAAAATCGAAATTTATTTTAAGGAGAAATAAAGATTATTTCTAACCTTAAAGATGAGGTATGAAAGGATGAATTGTGAAGAGTAATAATAAACGGAAAAATAAAAGTGTCCAGGGATGGGAATCGAACCCACGCTTACAGGGCAGATGCTATGTCCACTAGGCTACCTTGGACATATTTTTCCGTTGGTAAATATTACACAAAGTAATTTTATAGTACAATATAATGCGTCTTATGATTGTATTATAAAATTACATTGTTATATATTGCAATTGTCAACTGTCCAGCATTTGAACTACAGCGATTCCAAACGGTTACACTTATTGGACTGCCCTCATTCAATGACACTGCCCTATTGAATCTACCAAGAAACAAACCGGCCTGGAAACACTTGGTGAACTGGTTCACTAAGGCTACCAGGGTAGACTCCTTAACCACAGGACAGCCTGGGTAGTTGGTGATCTATGGATACGCTCCAGGAGCCTAGGTTACTTTTATGTTACTACTACTGCAATTATCCTGAATTTTCACATCTTTGTTTTTTAAGAGCATAATTTTGAAATTAATATATTGTAAATGTATAAATATCTATTTAAAAACGATATTATATAAACAAATATAGTTTAAATCTATTTCTATAGCCCTTATATTGTAATGATTGAAAATTTAAAAGAGAGAAGTCATGGTTCATCAGTGGTGAACTCTCCCAGCGTTTTAACCATTATATATATTCAAAAGATGTAAGAACTAAATATCTCTCAAAATTGACAATTTATCAAATTAATTTACATATTACCATATCTATATATATAAAAATCAATGTTGTTATGTTTGTTTGTATGTCCGGTATACAAATTCGCAGTAGTTCACTAATTCAAACCAATATTTCCATACATAGGTAAAAAATACGGGAAAGACGATAGGCTATTTTAAAAAATATATTCTACTTAGCTCACGAACAGCGCCCTCTATCAAAGATTAGATTAAATTATGCTGATGCAAACAAATAGATAATGCTAATAACAAACAATTATAAAAAAAATCTTATCTAAATACAGGGTGATCCAAAAGTCCCGCACTATTTTAAAAATTAATAACTCCGCGAATATTTGCGCTAGAGCAATGCGGTAAACACCATTGTGTTCAGGATGCAATGGGATTTTTTATGGCAAATAATGAAAAATTCGAAATTGATTTTAGTTACAATTTTATTCGCCAGATGGCGCTCTACCAGAATCAGAGATTCAGCGGCCAAATTGTTTGATAAATTGAAAAATATAACTGATCGGCATGTATTTTTCCTTTTTGAATACCAGGAAAGAACCCTAATAATATCAAATAACAAATTAATAAAACACCACTTCGCCAAAAGTATGAAGAATTGGTTAACGATTTTCAAATACAATCAGAGATATGTAAAATAGGTAAATGCAAATTAAAACATGTAGCAAAAAGAAAATTGATATTTTAGATACGGTTTGTTTCCGAAGATAATAAATTTCTAATATTTTTAATTCAACTCTCACTCAGTATCGATTATATTATTATTTTAATTCATTTGAAAAATATGTATCTATCTCTGATAATTTATTTTACTCTGGAATGCCGTTGTTGTTGTCGTGTCCAATAAAGAGCCTCAGATGTATCCATGTATCTCCATCACAGCAGCAGCAATGTCCACTATCTTAGGTGTGTAAAGCTGCTGCTCAGGGTCTATGTCTAATTTTTGCAAGGCTGCGGCCATTGCTGGCTATAAGAATATGTGGGTAGGTGTAAGTTCCACACCAGGACAATTGTTGCATGCCCTATAGGTTCTTGTGCCATCTGGATGTATTGTCATTCCTTTATAGTGTTGTGTTCTAAGTCTTGTTATAGTTTTTGTCATTTTTCTCTCAAAGTTTATTTCGCATTTTGATCTTTTCTTATTTTTTCGTTTAATTATCTTGTATTTTGACAAAGAATCTGCGTCAAATAATGACATTTGTTCTTTCCTTTGGCTCAACTTTCTGGCTTCCTTTGCCAATTCGAATGCCATTTCATTACCCCTGATCCCAGCATGGGCAGGGATTCATTGTAGAATGCAGTTATTCTCCAATGGTTCCAGTCGGGTAAGTAACGAGTGTATTTTCTGTGTGATTTTAGTATTGCCCTTCTGAATTTCTTCTAGAGCGGATATGGAGTCGCTGTATATTAAAATTCCTTCTGCTTGATGCAGGGATGGTTGGTTAAGGCATACATCAAGGGCTTTCCAGATAGCTGTCAGTTCACAAGTGAAGTTTGACTAAATCATCCTGCTCCTTCTTTGATTTTGATGTTTGTTCCATCTTGCAGTATTATGTTAATTCCGGCCCCTCCATTACTCAGGGTAAGGTCTGAAGATCCATCTGTATATGCTGTTGAAGGGCGTGGCCTAGCAATTTAATCAAGAATTTGTACTATGAGGATATAGCCGTTATTATTACAAACACATTAGACCTCGAAGCCCAAGGTATCAAAGTCTACCTCAATCAAAACAAAGCCATCAACATATACAATATGTATGACCCTCCAAACAATACATTTATTGACGATGGAACAATGGCTCAATTTCTTACAGACAACACTATTATTGTAGGTGACCTTAATGCCAAACATCAACTTTGGGGATGTTCTACGCCAAACCCAAGAGGCAAAATACTATCAAACATATTTGACGACAATGCCTTAATGTGCTTAAATGATGGGAATCCTACCCATCATTCCTACAAGCTATAATACTGCACAAGCCCTTGATATAAGTTTTTACTATCCTGACATTTTCCACAAATGCAAATAGAAAATATTAAAAAGTTTTGGAAGTGATCATTTGCCTAATTTGATAGAAATTAGCACCAAGGCCAAAACTAGCTCAATTAAGAAAAATTCTGGAACTTCAAAAAGGCTAATATGATATCTTTCGAAAACACCATTATTAAAGCAGCCAAAGTTTCAATACCAAGAGGTAATATTAAGAAATGGATTCCAAATTATACACACCAGGCAAAAAATATTCAAAGACTTATAACTAAAAGAAATGAACTACAAAAAGGTGCACCCAAAACCAAAAATATTGTAGAACTGAACTGAACATTGTGATTGCAAAAATAAAAAAAGATTATGCGTAAATGTGAAAAGGGAAAAATGGAAACAAACTTGTGAAAACCTGAACCCAAGAAACCCAAATACAAAACTTTGGAATTGGGCAAAACAAATTGACAGAGTCCAGCCACAAACTGAAAACACAAATATGATTAAGAATACAGATGGTACACCAGCAACTAATGACAAAATTGCTGCCAATCTTTTAGGTAATTCATATCAAATAAGTAGTAAAATCAAGGTTGAAAAAAGGCCCGAAAGATTATTCATGACTGTGAAAAATGTCACCAGCACTCATAATATTTTCCATGAAAAAAAATCAATATGAAAGAGCTAGCTTATGCATTAGAAAACACTGACCTAAACAAGACTCCTGGGCCAGATGGAATCCATGGCCGAATGATATCAAACTTGGGCAAAATTGGCAAAGAAAGACTTCTTAATATTTTCAATAACTCCTGGAAAACTGGAAAATTGCCTCAAGACTGTAAAAATGCAACAATAATTCCCATTAAAAAACTTGACAAATCTGCTGATGACCCAAAAAACTACCGACCTATCTCCCTAACAAATATTTGCTGCAAATTAATGGAAAAAATTATACTCAGACGACTCACCTACCACCCCGACACAAGAAATCTCTTACCAGAAGAACAATATGGATTTAGGAAAGGACATGGGACAATAGACCAACTCTTATTTTTCACACAAAAGGTAAAAGATGCACAAAACGAAAAACCAACTAACCACACCATAGCTGCTTTTTAGACCTTACACAAGCTTTTGATAAGGTATGGAAAAACAAGTTAATTACAAAATTATACGAACATTTCAAAATTGATGGAAAAGCTATCACTTGGATAAATGATTCTCTTAAAAATATATAAATCAGGATCAAATATAATGGCACTCTATCTAAAACCTTCAAATTGTACCAAGGATTACCACAAGGATCAGTCCTTAGCCCAACTCTCTTCACCTTATTTATTGCAGGCATAGAAAAATAAATTTCACATAAAACCAATATTGGACTTTTCGCTGATGACATTATTCTATGGAGCAGCAGCACTAACTGGAAAAAAGCTGAAAGAGATTTAACAAGACTCTTCTCCACTTAGAAAAAATTGCTAATAAACATAAATTATAATTTAACCCCCAAAAATCTGAAACCTGTCTTTTTACTACCGATAAGAAACTATACAAAATAAGACCAAATATTATTCTGAAAGAACAACAATTGCAATATAATAAACATCCTAAATATCTCGGCTACACCCTGGATCCAGAAATCAACTCCAGTAAGCATATTGAAGGAGTTGTTAGAAAAGGAAGAGACCGACTAAAAATCTTGAAATATATTTCAGGAAGAGTGGGGAGATGAAGCAACAACAATAAAATTAACTTACACATCTCTAATGAGACCTATCCTGGAATATGGATATCAAATCTATGGTACAGCATCTGAAACAAATCTAAAATCACTGGAAAGGATACAACTAAGTGCAGCTAGAATTATTACAGGTCTTCGAAAACCCTGCCCTAATGATATTGTACTTTACGAGGCAGACATTATGCCCTTAAAGAATAGAATAAGCTACAATCTGCCAAAATATATAAACAAAATCAAGAGTTATGAAAACAAACACAGAACTTTCAATTACATACTTAATTGGGAATCCAATCTAAGACTCAAAAAAGAAGGCCCTCTCCACCTGGCCAAAAGAAATGGATTTTTAAAATATAAAGTGGAAAAATATTATTTAGCTGAAAAAATTATCTCCATGCGAACCACTAACAAAATGTTATTTTTAATGCCACTTTAAATGAAACCACCAACAGACAATACCAAAATCCACAGAATACTTAAAACAATTATCATTAGAAATAATTAATATATATAAAATTCCTAAAAATGCAATAACTATCTATACCGAAGGTAGCAGAGATGAGTTGGGACACACTGGCAGTGGCTCTCTCATTAAAACCACAAATGGCATTGAGAAAATAAACAGAAGAAACCCAGAATTTTGCTCAGTCTTCAGATCAGAACTTATAGCCATCTATGAAGTCTTAAAATCCATCAGAAACATTAAACATCACGATTTATGGATTCTTACTGATAGTAGAAGTGCAAAACAACACTTGAGTCACACAGGGGAACTTAGAGACAAAGTAAGCAGGAACATAATTGGTTATCTCCAAAAACTCTCAATACCTCAAAAATTCACCTTCAATGGATACTCTTACATGTTAGCATTGAAGGCAATGAAGCTGCTGATGCGCTAGCGAAAAAAGGCACAAAAGAACCCTTGCTACAGAAAAATAAACTTACTTTTAAAGAAATAGAAACAGTAGCCAAAATAAACAAGAACTGGAGGATCCCACCTAAGCACAGTTGGTATACCCTAGAAGCAGATGGCCACCCAGACCTTTCGGTCCACAAGCCGGCATGCGAAGCATGCCTTCGCTGCTATTCTGTTCAACTCATAAGCCAAGTAACGGTATCCAAGCTAGTGATTGGACATTGTACCTTGAAACACCACCTCCCAGACAACGTGTCTGGAAGGATTTCTATACCGGTGGCCTTTAATCACAGCAAAATAGGAAACTATCTACTGTGTCCAGCAGGAACCGCGGGGAGGCAGACCCCGGTCGACTCTGTTCACTCACAGCTGAGGAAAAGCTCAGCTGCCACGTCGTGGGCTTTCTCAAGAAGCTTGCTGTGATTTCTCAGCAGCTCACTCTCGATCGCGCCCCTCGCCCTCCTTCTCTCTTCCTGCACACCCACTACCCTTGGACAATCCAAGACGTAGTGGCGTGCATTCACATCCCTTTCTCCACAGACGCAATCAGGATAGCTCTTAATTTCAATCTGTGGAGACTTGGGGAAAAGCCCATGTCCCGAACTACCCTAATGAGTTTGTGGGACATTACCTTACAGAGGTACTTGGGTGTTGTTACCCCATTGAATAACTCTCTCCCCTTCACAATGTTCCACCATCTGTCCAAACATAAGTCCTGGACGTGCCCCCTGATCCTCCTATAAACTTCTTTCTTGGTCACTGAGGTCCTCAGTGATCTACCTTTTAAGCATCCTGCCTTAGAGATCCTGTCTGCGAACTCATTACCTTCGATGAGGCTGTGTCTCCTAAACCAAGAGAGCTCCAGAGCCCGCGTCATCATCTCCAGCTCCTGGATTATTTGATGCGCGAGTTGCCCTTTCTCCAGATTGATGGCGACGAGGGCCGACATACAATCTGAATAGAGGCGGTCCGGGCTGAAGTTCCTCTCGGCACACACTCTGCGGGCTACCCTGATCGCAACCAGCTCGGCTGAAAAGACCAATTCGTCCACTCTGAGTGTTAAACTTTCTTGGAAGATCAGCTCTCCATTAGTGAAAATCACTACCCCAGCTCCAGTATTGGTTCCAGACCTACTCCCATCAGTGAAAACCTCCGTGCCATTCCCTGTCGGCTCTCCAGGACTCCAATTCCACTTTGGCAACCACTGCGGAGGCTTTCTTGGGTCCCTCTTCCATTCCAGGGCACCCGCTTCAAGTCCCAGGGCATCTTCCCTGTTCTCCCAGATCTTCTGTCTGATGGTCTCCTCCTCTAGTTTCAATCCCAGGGGAATAAGACCAGCGAGGACCAATAAGGCCTCACTGCTGGTAATGCGATATCCCCCTGTGATTCTGAGTGCCGCTGTCCTCTACACTCTCTCTAGAGTAGTCGCCACCTTCCGATCCCTGTTTCGGCGACACCAAGCCCTGGAAGCATATAGCAGGATTGGCTCGACACAGGAGAGGCAGAGGTTCCTAAAAATAGTACCCTCCTTCTCCCCCACCCTGTTGAGAGCCAACCAGGACAGGCCTGCACAACGCCTCTCGCCACCATCTCCTACGCCTGGTATTGCCAACCCATCTTGTCATCAATGACCACCCCCAGGATGGTCATCCTATTGACCAACGCTACCCTCCGTCCTTCGATCCCGATAGCCGGCTTGTGTTCCCATTTGATCCCTTTCCTTTTATTTCTTATGTCCCTAGGCTTAAAGCTGAGGGCTTTAGTTTTGGAGACATTGAACTTAAGGCCAGAGTCATGGGCCCAGATCGAGAGAATTTGGAGAGAAGTTTCAACACACTTCTCAGCCTTCGCTCTCGAAGCAGCCTCAATGATGAGGAACTGGTCGTCAGCATAGAGAACCAGCCTGGCTCCCTCAAGGAGCTCCTCCTGGAAAACGGTGTTTACCAGGATATTCCACAGAATAGGTCCGCAGCAAGAGCCCTGGGAGCAACCCCTAGCACAGTTTCTTTCCAACTTCCGCCCACCAAAACTGAGGCTATTCCGTCTATCCCTCAGGAAGTCACGAACCAAGCTGCAAAAATTATCAGGACAATCCATGTCCATCAAATTTCTCATCAGCTTGTTCCAGTTCATGGAGTTGAACGCGCCATCAATGTCCAGGGCCACGAAAAGAACCCAAGCACCCTTATTTAAGCCCATCTCAACCCCCTCTAACACCTCGTTCAGAGCGGTGGTTGTGGACTTCCCTTCTCTAAAACCATGTTGGAAAGAGGAAAGGAGCTCATTACTTTCTAGCCAGTGCTTCAGTCGCTGAGCTATTAGGCTATCCAGGACCTTACCTAGACACGCTAGTAAAGAAAGCATACAATAATCATTAGGAGAATTACCCTTTCTACCAGACTTTTCGAGAAGCACTACTCGGGCAACCTTCCATGCCTCAAGAAAAGTACCAGTGTCCAGGTACCTATTGAATAACCTGGAAAAAAGCGATGGGTGCATCCTTACCAGGGCTTTCACGACCGTGTTATCGATCCCTTCGGGACCAGGAGATTTCCTTTTCCCGAACTTGAAAGCCGTCAGTTTCACCTCATTCTCAGAAAAGGGCGGATCTACCAAACCACAAGTGGTCAGAGAGATCTCGTCCTTTGGTTCCTCGTTTCCGAAGTGCCGATCCAAGTTGTTTTTATTTTGTCTTCTGCTTTCGAGCGAGTAGGTCTAGAACACATTCTCTCTGAATTTTCTCATTGTTGGTGGATGAAACAGCACCAGTGATTATTTTGGCCGCTTTTGCTTGAACACTGTCTAGTCTTACTTTTAGTGATGAGCTTGAGGGAGCCCAGACCGGTGTTGCATATTCCATTATCGGCCTTATTAAGGTGGTATATGTTGTTCTGAGAATTCTGGGTTTTGCTCCCCAATTTGTTCCACATAGCCTTCTCAGAATGTTTAGTTTTCTGATAGTTCTATTTGAGGTGCTAATTATGTGTTCTGAAAATTCCAATTCCTCATCATTAATAATTAAAATAATTTTGTTGACATCTTGTCAATACATACACAGTCTGCACTATTAAAAAAAATATAATATGCATTATATACACTATGTACAATGAATACGGCGCCTCTTCCAGCGCTGCAGAGTTTGTGGAGAATCGCCAGTGGGTCTCCAGCGACACCGCGCATTTTGCGATCTACGATGAATACGTAGATCGCGTACTTCGCCGCTTAGGAGATGGTGATGGCGTGGTCCTCGAGACCAACTTGAAAGATACAGGACTGCAGTATCACACCTAGGTATTATAGATTTCTAATTTTATCAATCATTTGTTTGTTTATGCTTATTTTTTTGTTATATTTATGCCTTTTTCCCTGTGAGTGGATAAGACGCATAGGTTTGGTTTTATTGGGTTTATGGTCATTTGGAGTTCCATTGCCCACTTCTCCAGTCCTCTCATTGATGTGTTCAGTATTTTTTACGATTTTTCTATTCTGCTACTTGTGTGCCATATGGCTATATCATCTGCATAACAGGCAACCTTTGTGTCTTCAGTGAGGTAAGGAAGGATGTCGTTAATATATAGCAGATAGAGTAGAGGACTGAGCACAGATCCCTGAGTTACACCAGCCCATGTTCTTCCTTCCTTGGAAAATTCTCCATTGACCCGAACCTTTAACCTTCTTCTTATTAAGAAGTCTGAAATCCAGATTAAGGTTTTCTTCTTACTCCGATATTATGCAGCCTTTCACGTAATTTCTCCCTCCACACTCGATCAAAAGCTGAGGTCATATCAAGGAATATAGCCGTGGTCTTCTTTGGCGGTTTTTCCTGGAAAGAATCTATTATTGATTGACAGAAGTAAAACAGTTGATCAGTCGTACAGTGCTGGGATCTATAGGCAGTTTGGTAGAGGTTTATTTTATTATTGTTAGTGAGCCAGACTATGAGCCTAGAGTGGATAATTCGTTCTGGTATTTTACAAAGTTTGCTGGTGAGAGCAATTGCCCGATAGTTCTTGTATTCCTTGGCATCTTTGTTTGGCTTCGGTATTGGCACTATAATTGATATCTTCCAATTTTTTGGTAGTTTACCAGTTTTCCATGAAATGTTCAGTATTCGTAGGAGTTGATTATTAGCTTTGTCTTCAAAGTGTTTGATCATTTAACCAAAGATTAGATTATCTCTTGGTGACCTCTTGGATTTTTTTTTATTGATAAGTTTAGCTCATTCAGTGTGAAGTCTCTCGAGAAAATATCTTGTTGATGGAAGTTTCTTGCTTGTTTAACTAACTGGTTTATATTATTTTTAGAGTTCTGTCTTCATTCGTATAGTTGAGTATGGAAGTGCTTGAAAGATATTCAGCAATTATGTCAGCCATCTGTTTGTTCTCGTTCGCGCTGTTCTATTCATATCGGTTAGAGTATTGGAGGATTGGTGTTGGTTGTTCTCTAACACTCTAATCATATTCCAGTGTTGGCTTGGATTTCTTGGATCCATTTTTTCGCAGAATTCTGCCATTTTTCTTGTTTGCATATCCAAATTTCTTGTTCTATTTTGTGACTAATTTCATGAGTTCTTTCTGTTTTCTTCTGTTTTATTTTTTTAAGAAGTTCATTGATATTGTTTCTCTCTCTGAAATTACTGCCTCGATGTTGTGGTCCTTCCAGTAAGGTATCCACAGGTCTTTACGTCTACCTCTAGGTATCGATGCTTTTGCAGATTTTGAAATGTTCGAAGAGAATTTTTCCAAGTTTTTGTCAAGCGTTCTGTAATTCAATTTTTCGTTGCACAGTTCTTCAAGCTTTTCTGTGAATTTTTTTCAAGTCGGCTTTCCTAAAGTTCCATGTTCTTTTATTCTAATGGACGTTCTCAATTTTGAAGTTTAGGGTTGTTAAAATTGGTCTGTGGTCACTGATTGCACCTCTCATGATTTTCCATTGTGTTGTGGGTGCGATGTTGTAATTTATCGCTGTGATGTCTATTGCGGATTCTGTGCCTGTGGACTTAGATAGGTGTTCTCTCCGTTATTTAACGGTGTAAGGTCGAGGTCGGTTAGCATGTCCTCAACCTGCTGACTTTTGTTATCCAGGACAGGTGATCCCCAAATTGAACTTTGGCGTTAAATTCGCCGAGTATGATTGTGATATCCGAAGACGCTTCACTTAATGTCTCTATTGTGTGTACCCATACAAAATTCAAAGATTTCACGAGCTGAAAGTTGGCGATTTTGAGATGCGTCAAGAATTCGCTGCATGGGTTTTCCGGCGAATTGATATTGATGAAAACTGGCTGTCGAATGTTCTGTGGACAGATGATGCTCACTTTTCTCTAAACGGAGAATTTAACATTCAAAACAGCCGCATTTGGGCAACAGACAACCCTAGGATTTTTACAGAAATGCCACTTTACCAGCATAGAGTTACAGTTTTGTGTGGGTTCACTTCTTTTATTATTGGGCCATTTTTCTTTGAAAAATCAATGGAAGAACTTTTAAAACCGTTTTTGTAACTGATGAACGTTATGTCCAACTTTTGAGAGAAAAGGGTATTCCCATATTGCAGGGCAAAAGCACTAAGCGAAATAACATTCATGAAAGATGGAGGACCTCCTCATATCTCCCGAGGTGCCAAACAATTGCTGAAGGATACGTTCTGTGAAAATAGTGTGATAAGTCGCCACTTTATATACCAGTGGCCTCCAAGATCACCAGACTTGACGCCTTGCGATTTTTGTTTATGGGGGTACATTAAATCGTGTGTTTATCGATGCTGGCCTACCACATTGGCCATGTTGAAGGCTTCTATCAGATGGCACGTTTTATCAATTTCAACAGATATGTTATTTAATGCTGTCCATTCTGTCATTTATCGTCTGCAGGCGGTGATTGAGAATGAAGGGTGCCACATTGAGCAAGGATTGTGACCTAATACATGAGAGAAGGCAGTTACCTCATGTGTTATATAAGCCGCCATGTATTATATTATCTACCAATATTTTGCAGCTCTTTGTGTTGGGATATGGGGATAATAAATGCTGTCCTCACATCTTGACTATCCTTTTTTATTTGTGAACAGTAATTTTTTGTTTGTCATTTGCTCACATATTATGTCGTGCAAACCAGAGTGTTATAACTTCTCGAATAACACTGGTACACACAATTTTCCCCTCATGTTTAGTTTTCGCTTTTCGCTCATTAGAAGAAATAGCATAAGGAATATTTTCTGTATACCAATAACTTTAGAAATTTTGTGAAAAAAAAATAATACAAAATGGTTTTACTACCACGTTTTTCAACGCAAAAGGTCGATTTAAAAATTATTTTTATTTGAGGGGAAACATTTTTTAAAATTGTGTACAGTATAATAAACAATGATAACATTTGACAAGCCCATAGGATATTTGGAATAAAGTACGACAAATATATTTTGTCACTCCCCTCTATATTTCATTTGTTGGATCATGACAAATATCCAGTTAAATAGTCAAGGGTCTCCAATTAGTCAAGAAACTACACATTTCTTATAGCAAGAAATCCTATTAGTAGTGCCATCATAATTTTTGGTACTATATTAACATATAAAAAATTCGTGTATTGATATCAGCAGTATTTTTCAAACATTCAATCTATTTCACAAAACCCCATATAAAATATAAATATTTTTGCTACATGTTTTAATTTGCATTTGCCTATTTTACATATCTCTGATTGTATTTGAAAATCGTTAACCAATTCTTCATACTTTTGGCGAAGTGGTGTTTTATTAATTTGTTATTTGATATTATTAGGGTTCTTTCCTGGTATTCAAAAAGGAAAAATACGTGTCGTTCAATTATATTTTTCAATTTATCAAACAATTTGGCCGCTGAATATCTGAATCTGGTAGAGCGCCATCTGGTGAATAAAATTGTAACTAAAATCAATTTCGAATTTTTCATTATTTGCCATAAAAAATCCCATTGCATCCTGAACACAATGGTGTTTACCGCATTGCTCTAACGCAAATATTCGCGGAGTTATTAATTTTTAAAGTTGTGCGGGACTTTTGGATCACCCTGTATATATCACTCGGGTAGATATGCACACGGGTCAATCCCGGGGCGAAGCCCGGATCACCCGTCTAGTATTTATATAAAATATAAATTTTTGAGAAAAAAGGCATCTCCTTATCGTGCAACTGATATCAGCAACTTTCATTCACACAATAAGGAGATGCCTTTTTTTCTCAATTATCACCTTATCACAGTACAATTTCACATTTGTACCATTTTTTCATATAATGTTTTTATAAAATATTCGCGCAAGGTGGAAACAGTATTAAACAAACACACCGAAAAATAATTTTAAAATAATAAAACCTATTAAAAAATAGATAATATACGAGAAAGCATAGAAATATATTGTAGCAAGGTATTTATTATTTTATTAACAGAGTATCATATGTAAACTTCCCTCATTGCTTATCTTTTGTTTATCATTCATAGTTTGTTCTTGTCTTAAATAAATTGCTGTGTCATTCTGAAGTTTGTAAAACGACATTTGAAATACTATCCCGCATGTGTTTCTTTTCAACGAAAAATCAAAATTTATTTCAAGGGGAAATAACGATTATTTATAATCTTTGGGATGAGGTATGAAAGGGTGAATTGTGAAGAGTAATGATAAACGGAAAAATCACAATCACAAGCCGCATTATATTATATTATAAATTACTTTATGTATTATTTACGAACGGAAAAATATGTCCAGGGTAGCTTAGTGGACATGGCATCTGCCCTGTAAGCGGAACACTGGGTTCGATTCCCATCCCTGGACACTTTAATTTTTCCGTTTATCATTACTCTTCACAATTCTGAAGTTTGTCTTTCCTAATTTTTCACGTGGCAATATTTTAATTATATTTCAGATTTAAATAAATAATTTATAATAATAATATTTTCACGAAATTTGTTTATAGAAAATGTCTATCAAATGTCTCTATTAGTAAGTATGTAAATACGTTATGTTTAATGTTATATAAGGAAGGTATGTAAATTCTGTAACTGATTTTTCATTTTCTTGTTTCTAGTTTTGTTGTGAGGGAAACATCACTGTGTATCAATTGATTAATAAAATTCTCATTTGAAACTGTGAAAATACTGACAAATTATATTTACTAAAATAAAATTGTGTGATGAATAGAAGCAAAATTATGTTAAAAATTGTCATAAGTTGAATAATATTCTTTATTAAGAAAAAGGCATCTCCTTATCGTGCAACTGAAAGTTCCTGATGGCTTGCGCCATCTATCGGAATAAATATAAACTATTCTCGTTGATTTTTAATTATTCCAGAATTGGCCAAATACCCATTCTTGATTAATCAAGAAAAGCTAACCACGGACGCGTTTCGGGCTGTTGACCCTCATCAGCGTGGTGCAAGCTGTACCTCAACGACCAAAATATTGGTCATTAAGGCATCCTGAAAAAAATATTAAACGGGTAGTTAAGGCCAGAATTGCGTAAGGACGCTACACAATGTGAAAAAATAGTACAAATGTAACATTGTACTGGGATAAGGTGCATAAATTAAGAAAAAGGCATCTCCTTATCGTGCAACTGAAATATATTGTGTAAATTTATTAATTCGATAGTAAAAGGTCACTGAAGTATATATATCAGATCATAAATCATATTTAGAGAAACGCCTTTTGTTAATACACTTCTTCTGCCCAATTACCCTATGGTGTGTTATTTTATCCAAAATCCAACCTAATAAATCAAGCCAAACGACAACTCGGAACAATACAATATCGTAGACCAGCCTATCATCATCATTAATGGACCCCTAATTAATATTCCAAGGGTAGGGAGGCAGACGCCTTCGCAAGATCAATGGATGGGGAGAGTTCCTTTTAGACGCCAGTGCTCAATCTTAGGAGCCTTCCTTCATATACTTCCACTCACTGACTGTGCATTCTTCTGTGAATCTATTATTTATTTTCTATCTTCTGCTATTGTTTTTTCCGCACACAAAATCCTAAGTAAATAAATTATATATATTTTACGCCTATTTATTTATATTCAATAAAAATTAATATTAGGATATACATAGCAATCAATAGAATACTTTGAGATTGACAATAATTTCATTTTGAACATAACAAGGATTTATTTTCTATGAATGATTACGAAATTCTTTATTTTTCCTAATTATATTTAGCCTAATTTTATAAATTTGGATTGAAAGTATATTAATATGTTTATTGAATGATACATTATTAAATTTAAAAAGTTCAAAATAATTAATTTCTAGAAAACATACAGATTGGTAGATTAAATATAGTTTGAAATATATATAAATAGGAAATATGCGTTTATATGATATTGAATAAAGAGATTCAACAAAAATACACGTGTAGAAGTGTAATTAATCGAAATTTCAACTAATTATAATATAATAACTAATTATAATCGGATTAAGGGTTAATATACAATAGACTCTCCTATAACGCGAGTTTTTACAACGCGATCTCGTACAACGCGATAAAAAAATTGCGACAAATTTATTTATACAACGCGAATTTTCGTATAAAACGCGTTATAAAATAAAATACATGATATTTGTCACTAACAATTTACCCTAACAACATTCGCGTTATACAGGTTTTATTTCGAACATCGCGAATTCCTATAACGCGATTTCATACAACACGGAACACATTAATCGCGTTATAGGAGAGTTTACTGTATATCAATTTAAAAATTATATAATTAATAGTTTATAGATAGATATTGTTAAAAAAACACCCTAATTTGAATGATAAAATAAGATGCGGTGTACATTATTAATATCACATTTCTTTCATGTTTATTAAAATATTTCAGAACGTTTCTCAACGCAGACATTTGTATTATTATTCTCCCTAAATTTCTTTTATATTTTACTATATATATTGTAAGATAAAGTTTAAAATTGACCTTTTACTATTTCGCATAAATATATTTTAAAATATGATATTAAAATAAATAATAACAATAGAGCTTCAGCAACTAACAATGTTAGAATTTTATACAATTTCAGTTCGAATGTTCCTTTTTGAAATTATACCAAATGCTACTCTCCTACTGTTATCAATATAATTACTGTATGTACCTGAATATGTACTTTTTTGAAAGAGCATCTGATTCCGTGTGATTCTGTTTTCATTTTAATTGCCAATTCGAAGCCTAAAATGCAGCTTGCTATAATATCTCTTTAACACTTTACCTTTTTTTACTTGATTTCGTAACGTGGGCTAGTCATTAAATTTCTGTAATCTATTTGATTCTGTAACATGTGCTTATCTTCAAATTTCTGGTATTTTTATGATACTGTATCTTATTATCTGTAATGGCTTTGTCTCTCTCGTTTAGATGATACCCCACGATGAAGATCAATTGGAGACAATCTCAGTCAGAAGTATCGGCAAGACAGCTGCTTCAAACCTTTGGATCCAGTCCCAGGATACAGTCGCTCCAAGTTTCCGTCAAGAAAGAAAAAGAATGACAAAGATCAATAAATTTGTTTTATAAACCTTACAGACAAAGGACATGAAGGCAACCTTGTTGATATTGACAATTGCAGATATTTCTACGTTATTTGATATGCAGATATTTGCATAGTTTTAGTATTGTCTATGCATATTGACATCTCTGCCTATATAGCGTGGTCTAGTTGGGATTGTTAGTAGGCTAGCGGTTATTGGATAGGACAGGCCGGCGTGAGCTGCTGATGTACATGTGATTTTATCTTTTGTCCTTCTTTTATACCTTTTAAGTAATATAGGATCTTCCTCAACGAATCTATATTTTTCCCCAACAAACCCAAAGGAAGTTAGCCTCTGTAATAATGATTATATTGGCAAGGTGTTTCTTTTATCTCTCTATACAGACCTCACTGTAACGGATAGAAAGAAACACATTACCAAAATATTAAATTTTGCAGATTTTATCAAATTTATAGAAGTTAGCTTCTGTCTTAGGAATTCCTTTTCACGGAAAACTGTGTAGAGACGACCAAATAAAATATTGTAGAGTAAGAAATGATAAGTTATCCTAAGTCTTGGAGAACAAACGTTTTATATTATATCCGAAGAAATAAAAAAATAGATAAATAGATTTGGCCAAGCCACCTTGCCAGCAAAACACCTTTTTGGCAGATTGTCAAGATTTCATTAGATCCCGTGTGGATCTCATGGAATAAAGTCCGCCCTAGACTGACGAGGGCCATTAGCCCGAAACCATGGTCTCTAGGTGGACGTTTCTCAGTTTGCCAAAGCTGGTGTTGTGGCTTTGTCAACGACCCGAGGCCGCTAGTTTGCGGCGACGGTCAATAGATGGCGTCAGTTTTCGACGTTTATTTTGACGGGAGAAGCGCCCTATGCTTCTATGCAAAAATAATTCAATAATAAAAAAACGATGTTACAAAAATTTCCTATTATTTTATATTCGCCAAAATTAACATACTCCTTATTTACACCTCACAATATGATTCATGAAAGCAAGTCAAGGATAGGAAATTTTCCATTCAGGCTTCATCAGTTTGAACTGTGGTCGACTGTATCATGTGGACTAACGATCAATCAATTATTTGGCTAGTTAGTTAGAGCATGCACCGTGCTAAAGGTTATTCAGGTTAACACACGCCAATCCGTACGTTCACACAAGAGAACAACATTGGCGACAAACGAGATATTCAAAGAACTATTAGCTGACCAATAGGGGGGGTCCATTATCTTCTAAAGTCTAAAACCAAGGAAAAATATTATAGAAATCACTAAAAAAGAGAACGCCCTTGCAACCCCAGAACAATTTTTAACGCATTGCCAAATGCTTTATTTTTATTTACTTCTCCTGAAGAAGACAAAAGATTTTTGTTGAAACGTTGAGAAAATAAAAAACTCTAACTGGCCGAAGTGTCTATTTTTCATTGAAAAAAAAAATAGAAAAGAGGAATAAAGCCTAGACAGTTGGTATCATCTAATACTCCCAGAATCGTCTGAGTTTAAAAAAAATATATATTCCTACACAAATAAAAAAATCCAATTAAATAAAAATAGCAGTTAAGATATAAAATGTTTCTAGATATAAAAGAAAAAGAGCAAACAAATTAAGGCAGGGTTGTCAGATGAATGAAGAGAGCCATACTGTCAGCGTGAGGTGACATGTTGTCTTTGGAATCAATTGACAGTGGTGCCGAGTATTTCTGGTCCCAGCTCGTAGAAGAGGTCGCCGACCTCCCATACAATGATCGTTTAGGAGAATTTACGATATATTTTTACAACACTTACTTTTAATTAACATCATTTTCTATTTGCCTTTTTTTTTCAAATTTAGAGATTCACAGAAAAAATTGAACGCTAATATAGTTTATCGTAGTAATAATAATCGGTTAAGAAATTAGCGTTTTATTTTCACGCCATTTATCTTAACTTCACACTAAATTTTGTTTGATACTCTTTAATAAGATTTTTTTTATTAGGAAAAAAATATATATATGTATAGAAAGAGGGAGTAAAAAGTATAGTGTGTGTGTGTATATGCCAAACTTATTTGAATTTTTTAAATTATATTTTCAAAATAAAAAATAACTTTGAAAACAATGATAATATAGTTGATGTTAAACTGTTTTTTTTTTTTAAGTGTAGACTGTTCTCATTTTTGATGACTTTTCAAATTTTTGATTATTCCATATATATATTTCTTCATACCTTTAAAATCAGAAATGACATTCTAACAGCCATGAATTAGTAGCACTCTTATCTATATAATGGTCAAATTTATTAATCTGCGATTTATAAAAAATTCATTTTAAAATATCAAATGATTATAACTATTCATCACTCTCGCCATAATGCCATTATTTTGTTATATAAATGAGCCGCTTTGTTGCTAAAAGAATAGATCAAGTGTTCGCAGAAACAGTTTAAATATTGCCACGTGGAAAATTAGGGAAGACCATCTTCGGGATGAGACAACAATTTATTTCGGGCAAGAACAAACTATGAATGATAAACAAAAGATAAGCAAAAGAGGGAAGTGTACAGAGTATAGCAAAATATAAACATAAAAATAATACTCTGCTAATAAAATAATAAATACTTTGTTACAATATCATAGTTTTAATCATATAATTTTTAAAAATCAATTTTGACCACCGTAGTAAGTAATCCCAAACTTTTTCAACAACGTATCTTCTATTAAAAATTGAGGTTGGCTCGTTCTATTTCTATTCATATAAATTCGACAGATATTCATTTTATTATGTCGACCTTTCAAACTATTTTTCGTAATAAGATAAAAACAAAAGACTTGGCAAAGAATAAAGGTTTTGAAATCATTTTACGCTAAACCATTGAGATGAGATTTAAATATGTTTATCTAGAAACACAGAAAATATCTTTAAGAGAAACAGGTGTAAGAATACTTTATAAATAAAAAATGAATTAAGTATTCAGAATAAACCGAAAATATTTGAAATAATTTGATATCTGTGAAAAGATCTCAATAATTATTAATATGCTTTGCCACTTTGTCTATAAAATGAAAAATATTTTTCTAAAATTAAGGCAAATAATAATTAAAGCAGCTTTATATTAAAATACGAAAATCAAAACAGTATTGTTTACCTATTTGAATATTTTTACATTTCATCTTTTTATTTTTTTTTATCTAAATGCATTTATTATATTTATTTATTTATATGTTGCAAAGTTATTCAATAATTTTATTTTTTTCTATTTTTATATATTTGGGACAATTTTAATATTGTGAAATGACATTTGAATACAAAAAAATATACAAAAATAGAGTAATATCTTTATGGGAAATTAATATATTTATATACTTTTAAATCTTTAAATATATTATTCTATTAAAATAAATAAATGCATTACTCATTTAAAATTTTAGAAATATAAGAAGTAAAAAATAAAATATTTTAAAATATATTGTTTTTACTAAATAATTTCATGCTATTCATGTTGTCAGATTGTTTTAGTATATATTTTAAATATATCGCCTAACCCTAGAGTATTTTATCCTTGTACGGCCTGTTTAATATTACATAAACCCTCTACATGAAACAGATATGGCAGCTTAAATAGCATTAGCCAGGATTTATTTCAGATAGTAAATTATAATTAAATTGACAATTTAGCGCGTAAATTGTTAAGAATGGGTTGCCATGTCTGAAAAGAAATAAACACAATTTCGTTTGGATGTGAATAAACTAGTTAAAAACTTCAAAAAGTTGCCAAACTCTTTTCACCCTTCTGTGAATATCTTTAAAATATTTTTTTCATCTATAAAAAGTTTATAAAACTGTTCGGAATTACAATATTAGTTTTTATAGGGTTTATCGCTATTTTGAATTTTTCTTGTAATATTTTAGTGTAGTCATTACTTTTAAGTATAGCTATTTCAAAATATATAAAGTTTTATATTTATTTTTAAAATATAATATATATAGGTTTTTAACCTTTAATTAGACAATTTTAATTTATATTTAGACATTTTTCATTTTAATTTAGACACATGGACACACTTTTTATAGAAAAGTCCATGTGTCTAAATTAAAATGAAAAAAATGTCTAAATATAAATTAAAATTATCTAATTAAAAGTTTAAAACCTATATATAGAGTTTTATATTTATTTTTCAAATATAATATATATAATAACATATATAATGTCGCAAAAGAAATAAATCTATATAGTTTTGCCAATGAATATGTATATATATATTTTTCCAGATTATGAAATCACAACACTTTCAAACAAAGTGCTTAAATAAAAATCAATTTATGTTTAAATGAAATTTTTAGAATAATTAAATAAAAGGGGGGGGGGGTTAAATTAGGGATCATTTAAATATTTTTTTATAATTAATATATAGGCATTGCAATTTTAAGACATTTTCTATTTTAATAATAACATTTTCATTTTTAAGCTTTAATTTTTCGATTTTATTTGAAACTTTAACAGTAATATGCTTTATTTTTCAGATTTTTTCAATTTGAACACTATTTTAAATAATATTAGTTTATTTTAATACTGTTTTAAAGTCATTTTTAATTTTGAAAAGCGCATTTTTTATTATAACAAGAACATATTTTATTTTTGTGTGTATATTAAAGAAGGTTTTGCACTCTTAAGATGTACATTTAAAAGTCTAATAACCACATTTTATAGTGTAAAATCGACTTTTTATAGTGTAATATCGAATATTTTAAATATAAAAATACAATTTTGAGGTTTAACAACTGCATATCAACTTTTAAATGTATCAAATCTACCTTCGGGAAACAAATACAACATTATATACTCTAAAAAAAAATAAAACTGTGACATTGATTAACAATATTTGAAGTTTAAAAACATTTTCGATTTGAATTAATGATTTAGTATTTACCTCCTATTTAATAACTTTTATATCAGTTTTATTAGATATTGTGGGGGCCAAGAGACTTCCTTCCAGCCTGCTGGGATGAAGACCACGGCAAACATAAAAGTGGGGCCTGGAAATAGTACTGATGGCCACCGCTGAGTGGCGGGGCAGATCGGCGGAAGCCAACAGAACCAGAATAGACATTCTAGGGTGTTGTCCTCTTTGTTTTCCTCTAAAACTGTAGCTAATAAGTAATGCCAATAAAACACTAACTTTGAAATACTTTCTGAGCCATCGCTGGACACTAATAAATCGACATACCACAATTTAACACTTTAGTACTTAACATTTTGACACACTATTACGTTATAATTATTTGTGGTAACTGTGAAAAGAATGAAACATGTGAACATGATAAAATGTATGTTAAAAGTTGTGACAAAATGTTAAATGTGAATTTGAATGATAATGGTATCTCTACCTCAAATATTTGGTATATTATTACTAAATATTATTTTTAAATGTTAAAATTATTGTATTTTACTTTAAATGTATTTAAAACCTTTTAACGTTAATATTATACTTTGATATGTTGTTATTAAAATGTTGCTTTAGTATATTAAAATATTCGCTATTATACTATAAAATGTTGATATTGTAGCGTAGAAATCAAGTCTCGGAATATTTCAAGATGCAAACATATTTATTGGTGACGTCAGTACGATTAGTCGACAATTATCAACAAAACTATCTACAACTAGAGAATATCGAACAAGCAAGCTATGGAATATTTATAAGATGATTTTACAAATACAGAGTAATATATATTTATATAATCTGTTGAATATTTTCATTGAATTATTATTATTTAACAGTTGGGAGAGACACGCCATATCCACAATTAGGATAATTGCGTGTATATCTGAAATTATATACAATTAACACAATTGAACGTTTTGCATATAGTAATTAGAAATAGTAGCTTGAAATATGTACAGTCAACACTTTCGCCTTGAAATATATAGCCTGCAGAATCAATTAAACTTGATGTATTGGTCTTTATTGTAAACAACTTGTTTTTTTATTAGTCAGGTAAAGTTGGCTTACTTCCCTTAGATCAGAAG
This sequence comes from Cordylochernes scorpioides, assembly GCA_030710605.1. Taxonomy (NCBI): domain Eukaryota; kingdom Metazoa; phylum Arthropoda; class Arachnida; order Pseudoscorpiones; family Chernetidae; genus Cordylochernes; species Cordylochernes scorpioides. The sequence continues at coordinate 125,952,788 of CP092866.1, forward strand.
TTAATTGAATAATCAAATTAAAAAATAAAATATAAATTATATCTTCGCCACAATATTATACAATAGAATGTGTTTCTTTAGAGCTCAAAACCTTTAAAATACAGGCAGAAATAAAATAGGTTCTTATTAAGATCAAAATTATTATTATTATTATCAATAATGTGATTTTTAAAATCATAATGACCTTGACAAAAAAAAAGTAATATAAAATTACTAGTTTCATTCAAAATTAAAGTGTTTCGGTTTATTTTGAAAAAGATAATATATTATTGTAAATTTTAAATTTTAAATTTAAAATTGTTAATTTTAAATTTATGCTTAAAAATGTAAATTTTGTTATTAAAGTGTAAAATTGTTTTGTCCAAGTGTAAAATGTTGTTATATTAAAATGGAAAATATCATTGAAGTATGAAATGTTGCTTTAAAATTGCAAAACTTAAATAAACTAAATAAATTGACTTATTTAATTTGTAGAAATTGTTTACTCATTAGTAAATAAAAATTCAGCAAGACTTTTAAAATAAATATAAATATAATTTACATGTTTTTTGCTATGAGAGAGGTCTTCTTATTATCATCATATTTTGAGCAAGGTTAATATATATATCTTTTGAATTCTCAAAAATATATTTTACCTATATACCAAAATTATGGATATCAGATATTTTAAAGAAAAAATACACAAATCTATATTTTATAATCACAATACAATAATAAAAACTCAAATTTATTCAAGTTCTAAGTGTCAAAATAGTTTTAATAATCCTTACACTAACCTAAATATTAAATTAATAGTAAAAATATTTTTATATTAATGCAATTCTGATATAAAAACGAAACAAAGAATTTTATAAGATTATTTTTAAAGGATTCGAAAATTTTCAAAGGTTTTTATTAATTTGTCAAAAGAAGTTAGTAGAACTCTGTGAGGGGATTATTTAAAGTAAATCAGTTAAATTAAAGAGAAAATTTCAGAAGTACTTAAAGGTAATGTGGTTAAAAAAGGAAAAACAATGTAAGAATTAAACAAAACACATTTAGAAAAGATTCCATTGTTATATTTGTGTGTTTATTGTTAGAGTGAAAAGTCTGGAAGAAAAAGCTATTGTTATAAAATTAAAGAAATAAATAATTAAAATAAAACATTAAATAAATGTTTTACCTTTATTTAAATTTACTTTATGTATATTATTTAAATTTATTTATTTATTTATAGAATGAGGTTAAAATATAAGTTTTGTGATGTTTTATTTTACACTTCACATACATTTGTATATTTTTAATATATATTTGTATATTTGGTAAAATAAATGATATTTTGATCCAATATATGCCTTTTTATTTAAAGATAAATTTATAGATTGCTTTATTTTCAAAACATTTGTATATATAAATTGAAAATTAATTATGAATAAATTCATAAATTTAGAACTATAATTATTCCTCAATATTTAAACATATTTATACAATTAATATACATGAAAAAAAAAAGAAATTCATTCTTCTATTTATGCTATGTTTAGCCTCAATTCATACCTAGTTTTATATAAAGGTCTAGCCTTTTTTTTATCATGAACGTTGCTCTTAATAATTTTAGTATTTTCAAACCAGGGAAACCTCATTGTTTATCTGCATGATCAACTATAAGAGAGATACTGTACGCAAATTTATGATGGCCTCTTTTTGTTAATTGAATTTTTTTTCTAGCAATAAAATCGTTCACTATTTGAATATATAACATATATTTTTCATATTATATTGTAACAAAGTATTTATAAATTTTATTAACAGAGTGGTCATTTTTATGTTTATATTTTGCTACTCTGTAAATTTACCTCGTGGCTTATCTTTTGTTTACCATTCATAGTTTGCCCTTGCCTGAAATAAATTGTTGTCTCCTCCTGAAGTTTTTGTCTTCCCTAATTTTCCACGTGGCAATATATAGTATAACATAGATTTAAAAAAGATACTACGAATAATATAATTCATTCTCACTAATTTTATTATTTAGAGACTTAATCTCCGCATCTCTTTGTCTCTCTCGTTATTTACAGGGTAAGATAGTTGTATTCAAGTTTTTCCTAAAAGAAAAACATCCAATCGATTATTTTTAAACCTTTTTTTATCAAATAAATAGATATAGAAAACATTTAAAATTATTGTCATAATATAACAATAATTTTATAAAATAATATTAACGTTATTAAAAATCTGAATTGAAAAATAAATAAAATGCTTAAATCTGACCAACAAAACATTTAAACTCTCTGCGATTTAAAACTAAATATTAATTTTGAAATGCGATTAATTATAAAAATAACTTTGTGTGTTGACTATTGATATGAAAAAAAGTAAAATAAAATATTTCACCGGAACTATAAATATATAAACAATTCTCACAATAATTAAATTATTACAAATAAGTCGAAAACCTTTATAAAGATTTTTTAAAAGATAAGTTTTTCCAATAAATCGTTTAGAATAAAAATTTATTTTTTCCACATTGAAAATTATTAAAACTAACAAATACAATTAGACATAGAGAGACTTTCGGATCATTAAATCAATGATATAAATTGGTGTTTTTTGACCAAGGAAGTTGTTTTTAGAGCGCGATGACAAAGTGAGGTCAGCCTTTCTCGTGTCTTCTGTGAGATGGGAGGAAAATACTCTGTTTAAACCTGGTCCCACTGTGTTATTATCTTGACAAATGTTGCCAGATCTAGGAACAATTTTTTTATTATTATTCTGGTCGATTACTCTGGGGTTCAGGTGGAACTCTTCCAACTTCCATTTTGGGGAAAGTCTTTCTAGCTTTCTCACTTACTTTTTTTTTTGTATGCGAGATATTTTTACATTGTATATGTTTACTATCTATAATAGCAGTATATTTTATATATTTATGTTAGGCAATACAATATTTTTCGTGTTTATTTTATTAAACTATATCCTACAATATAAAATAAAAACATAAACAATAGCAATGCGTACTATAGTAATATTTGTAACATGCTTTGTATTTATTTATTTATGTAAGATATTTAATTATTCTATGAATAAATATTAATAGTTAGGCAATCGGCAACCCTATACCTATTGTTATTTTTTGTAATTTTGCATAAGTTTGTTTTAATTTTACATAAATACATTTACTGGCAATGCGTTTCTTTTAAATATCATCAAATATTATCTCTACAGACCTTACTGCAATGATATGACTTATATATACTCATATCATTGCAGTAAGGTCTGTAGAGATAATATTTAATGATATTTAAAAGAAACGCATTGCCAGTAAATTTATTTGTGTAAATATCGTTAAAGATAGATGGCAATTAAATTTAATTTACTAATAAGTTTGTTTTGTTTATATATTTTGATTAACCTTGTTGTAATTAAATTAAATATTGAAACAAAATATTGTAAATATCCCTTATTTCTATATAGGAAACGTTACAATATTATATAAAGAAAACATATTGCTACTGTTTGTATTCCTTTTTTATACTTTATGGCAATTTTATCTTCTGATATATCCTACAATAAAAATACACGCAAGATACAGTTTGAAATATTCCTTTTAATCACTGATTAAAATTCGGATGTTTTACAATTGAATTAAACAGTGAATCCAATGTTACAAAATAAATCCATATCAGAAATTGATTTATTCACTGAATATAGTTTTAAATATAAAACTGTAATTATTATATTTATCTAAAATAGGTTTTAAATGTAATAAGATCATAAAATAGAGCTTAATTAGCCAATTTGATAAATGCATAACAGCTTCTAAGATATAATAAATACGGATTCATGTATATTACTATTGGTAGAAAATTAGGGAAGACCAACTTCGGGATGAGACAACAATTTATTTCAGGTAAGAACAAACTATGAGTGATAAACAAAAGATAACCAAAAGAGGGAAGTGTACAGAGTATAGCAAAATATAAACATAAAAAATAATACTCTGCTAATAAAATAATGAATACTTTGTCACAATAACTATATGAGATATTTACAAAGGGGTTGATATTTCTCACTCATATGAAATATGATGAGAAATTTATAACCTAAAATAAAAATAATTAAAATGAATTATATAGGTTTTCGTGAAAAAATTATAATAAGTTCATTATGTTTTTATCAATATCCATAATAATATCAAGAATAATATAACCCACGTGAAAATAATCCGATTTTTTACTGATATGCGCTCGCCAAAAAAGATTAACTTTTTTATAAAGCCTTCGTAAAAGTATCAATGATAACATAATTTTTTTCTTATTTGACCAAATATCTTCTATAATATTGTTGGTTTTTAGCGCTTATTTTTATCCAGGTTAATTGAAGTTTTCTATGCAATCAATAAATACGATTTGACCAAAGATATTGTAATAGGTGGAATCTTGAAGAGCGGCTCCTCATACCGCTGAATATGTAAAAGGGGAAAAGGTAATTAAATCTCAGAAACAATCAATAATGCTGCATTCTTATCTACCTTATTGGAATAATGAAACAATACCATTGTTATTAGGAGCATCTCATGAATGAAGAGATCAAATATGTAACAATGGAGAGTTACGCATCTAATTCCTATCATTGTGTGTGTATGTACTTTAAATAAATATTATGGAAAATATAGAAACACATACAATGATAAAATTATTATAATGAAGTTGAATGGACTGAGAATTTCTCCTTTGTTGAATGTTTCTATTTATAGACCGAGTTAGACCAAAATTATTGAACTTCTTTTATTCATTGAAAAGGAAATAGACGAAAATAAATTCATTAAATATGATCATTAGGAAACAATATACAGTAGAACCTGTCTATAGCGCCCCGTCTAAATAGCGCCTTCCTCTCTATAGCGCCCGCTTTTAAATACGTAGTATGATGCGATTTACATTAAATCTGACCTCTCTATAGCACCCTATTTTGGTGAGTCCCAAGAGGGGGCGCTATAGACAGGTTTAACTGTATTAATAATAGCTTGCATTCTTGAACTGAGTGGGCTTCACTGTCGGGTTTAGATAATGTTGACTCAAGAACGAATTACGGGTTTATATCTGAAATAATGAATTTAGTCAATAGTCCCCGTCATGCGTTGAACAATAATAAAAATAATCTGTGGCAGGATAGATATAAAGTAGTAGAATGGAACAAGAATAACAATCAAACAACCATTAAAAGGAATAACGAAATAGACCTATTCTGACCGCTCATATTAGTAGTCTAGATAGGAAATACCATCTATCGGAATAAATATCAACTATATGTAAATTTGTTTTCGAGTATTGGCCCCCCAACCTACCTTCCATTATAAATCAAGAAAGGTAATTCACGTTTCGAGCTGTGGTGCATCGTCAGCGTAGTACTGACTATTCTTCAACATTTTTCCAAAATGGTTAGAGTGGTTTCTTGGAAATTCGTCTTCGTTTGAATATTTGTGAAAAGAAGCAGACTTTGGCTAATATATTGAGTCACAAAGGGATTCAAACCCAAGTTCAAAAACAGAAATTTCATTTTTAAGAAAGGTTCTTTTTATTCCTACTGAAGTATTTTTTGACAATTAAAACATTTTTAATGACAACTCGGTCAATATTTACATTATGAAGATATTAAGAAAGGAAGATGTTCTACCCCACCGCGATAGGGACCGCCTCCAGGCTATGACAGGGTCCTCGATGTACTGAAGTATTTGATTTTCTATTAAGTGGTGCAGATTTATCTTATTTTCTTAATAACAGATTCAATACATTCTCACCCGTATATCATGGTTTGAATCATAATAAATACCAATTTCATTAGACTCATCGAATCTGTAGACTGCTGGGTTCTGTGCTTATTGGAGTATAAGAGCTCCATCTATGCTTCCTTACAGTGGTGAATCTTTATAAGACCGGTGGTCTTAATAAAGATGTGTGCGAATTTAATTTGACTCTACCGAAGAAATCCTGTTTTATTAACATCTGACAAGATGTGTGAAATGTGATCAAAAGAAAAGGTGCTTGTTTGACACAAACCTAGATAGTTACAACACATGTGCATCTCTGTCTGTTGACAGTCTAGGAGAGATTATCTACAAGCAAACAGTCAATCTACCGAATGAAATGAGTAAAAGAGAATTCCGCAGTTTATTGGGTTCCACGGTAAATCAGTAAATCCGAAGTTGATGACACTCTCCTGGAGGCTGGATTAAGTGCAGTTCGACCCTCAGGATGATTATCTAAATATTATTTTGAACAAATTTCTTTAGATAGTTTAAAAATAGTTAATTATTAGTACCCCTTTTTGTATCATTCTAATTTCGTAGTGATCTGTGAATGAATTAAAAACGTTGCAGAGAGAAAAATAAAATTTAAGATTTAATAAATGACAATATTCGCGCAGTATAAAGATTTAAAAATGATATTCCCTATTATAAAACGTCTTTGCATATTCAGGTTAGTAAAACCAAACAGGCGAATTTTGAATGTAGACCTGAAACAATGGCGTCGAGGCTATGATTCATATATAGGTCTCATACATGAGATTAACGAGGTCGTCCAAATACTACAAAACATTGTTGTAATGGCTAGTTTACATAAAGTTAAAACAAATGACAAATGCCATGATTTTGCATAATCAATAATAAATACAATACATAACATTATTATAGGTTATTTAACATATCACAACAGTTTAAATGTGTTGACAAAGTGACTATGTCAATTTTTATAGCATACGTATGAGTAATCAGTAAATAGAACCATGGTAGGGGCAACCATTTTGCTATCATGGTTGGTCATACAAAGCTACAAGAACTCTATATGCCAACACACAAGACATAGTTGAAGTTAGAGAATGATATTCAATATGGAACCATTCAATCCCATATCCATAAACAAGTATAATAATCATGTCTATGTTTACCCGGAAGATATCCCTGAAGAATTTAAAGATTTAAGAAACTGTTGCTGAATCAGTTAATTGGCTATTTTATCTAATTAATTTAATTAGCAAGAGCACAGATTCTTTTGTTGTATTTCTCTGGCGTTCTTCCAATTTTCTTTCTAGAAACTTCTTGTCTTTTCTATAAAGAATCGAGCGCCATTTGTCGATTAGCGTAGATAGAATCTAAATGAGTATCAAATACATTCTTTACTTATCGTGGCTTATCCAAATATTCTATTTACGTATATAATACGGGTAAAACGATCATCTAAACTAAAACTTCGTAAGAACAATCCGGTTTATAACGAAATCAAGCCCTATATTCTCATAGGCGTGGTCCTAAATCGTCTCTTTGATTTCCTTTTACGACTTACGGCTTATATAGAATGCTTGTTATTATACTGAAACTTTATATCAATTTCGTTCTTTTGGTCTTTTTCCCGTTGAAATTGTTAAGTCCGCCATTGTTTGGGATACGATCACTGCCTCACTTATCAAGCTCGGAAAGCTTGCCGCATCCTGGATATGTCTGGTCTTATCTAAATAGTTATGTTGACTGTATCTTCTTGCCAGACTTATTCTGTGCCAGACTTCGGTTGGAGACCAGAAGAAGTCTGACAAGAAGATACAGTCAAGCTCTGCCATAACTATTTATATAAGATCAAACATATCCAGGATGTGGTAAGATTTCCGAGCTTAGTAAGTGAGGTAGTGATAGCCATAAAAGAATAAATGATGAATTATTTTTTATGCAGCCTGGTTCAAAATCACATTAATAGGTATCGCTCAACAAGAGCAACCTAGTTTATGATAATTGAAACAATGAATAATATATGTAAAGGTTATTCATATATTAAACAAAAGGTTAACGCGGGATTCAATCCCGGTTCATGGCTGTCGGGAATCGAGGGTTATACCCACTTGTCCTATTTTGTTTATACAGTTACTAAATTATATACAAGCACATATTTAGAATTGTGACCATTTGTATTTACATATTGGTAATAGAAATTAAATTCTAAAAACGTGTTAGAAGATTGAATCAAAATATTGCCCCCGCCAATATGTAATATTTCAAACTATAGAAACGACTTTGTGTGTTCATAGTTAATTAAGCAAGACCCTTTCAATATACAAAGTTGTCCCAAAAGTTCATAAACACTTACAAAAAATTGAAATACCAATATTATTCGCCGTTATGTATAATGTCTTTGTATTATGTTTAAAGTAATTGTATTATGTATTATTATGTATATTCGCCGTAATAATATTATTCGCCAAGTAATAAGAAAAACGCGAACTTTTGGGACAACTTTATATTTTTATAATCACATAGATATAATTTTCAAAATAAAATTTTATAAAAAAAGCATTAATTAAAGGATCGAGTGATGTAGCTATATCTTCACACGTTATAAAAGCTGCGCAGACGAGATATTGAGAGAGAATATTTCTTCCATCCAATGTTGCCGGGCGACGTAAGCCAACCACAAAGTGGTCACGCAGACCTACTGTTAATTCAATCAGAGAACGTTCCCTCCGCAAGTTATGACGCTCAGGTAATGAGACAGGACATTCCTCTGTCCCCGCCCGCCCCTATATATATATATATATAGCTCTCAGCTCTTCTACTCCTTTTATAACCCGGAGCTCAATCGCCTAATGTTCGTCTGCTATATTTTTTTAAATCAATGAACGCGTTAATAATAATAATATAAATATATATATTATATTAAAATATTATTTTATTCAAAATTATATTTCATAGATTCAGATATTGTGCTTATATCGACCGCCAGAGGTCACGCTTCCCCTATAAAAACTCATTGTTGTTGTTTCCCGATGGCCGGCTCAAACTTTTGTACATTATGTAAATTAGTTTTTTTTTATATTTTTTCCTTACGCCTTAAGCCAGGCTATACAGGCGGTCATATTGTCATATTGATGTCTATGTATTCGTTATATTATTTTATATCACAGACATTATTGAAAATGTTTTCACACCACTCTCTTTTGGTGATAATTTAAAAAATCATTGTGCAAAGAGAGTTAGAGAAAATCTATTAATGGAAAATAGTTTTAAATTAATTATAAAAATAATTTATCAACATATTATATAAATATTTCTTTCATAGATGTATAACTAAAATATATAGAGAAATACAGTAAACTCTCCTATAACGCGATTAATGTGTTCTGTGTTGTATGAAATCACGTTATAGGAATTCGCGTTGTACGAAATAAAACTTGTATAACGCGAATGTGGTTAGGGTAAATTGTTTTATTTTATAACGCGTTATACGAAAATTCGCGTTGTATAAATAAATTTGTCGCAATTTTTTTATCGCGTTGTAAAAACTCACGTTATAGGAGAGTCTACTGTATATTGATTTTAAAAAGATTATATAAAAATATTTTTATACATTTTAATGATATATATTATATACTTTTATTTATTTATTACCAGTTTAAAACAAGACACGCTATATCCGATCTGGATAATTGCGTGTGAAACTATTTACAATAATTCATATTGTAGTAGAGTAGGTAACAGAATTATCAAAAATAAAATAAACAATTAAGAAAAAGAGCATTGAATAAACATATACATTAAATAAATAAGCAACAACATAAACAGATAGAAGAAATATAATGGTTGAAATTTCAAATTAATTATATTTTGGTATTGACATTTTGAAATTAGATATATCGGTGTCAATGAAAGTATATAACCTTATCATTATTAAAGAAAAGAAAGAATATTGCAGTAGGACCAACCTCCCAGGAAAGACCGGAGGCAACTCCTAGTCTCTTCTGGAGGTATGTTTAAATATTACACACACTTTTACCTTTATAAATTGAAAATAAAATGCTAAATAAAATATACATTTAACTATCATTGCCAAAATTGGGTAAATTTAGATCAGTAAATATGTCAAAACACATTATTTTTATATAAACATATAATATTTTTAAATTAAAAAGCCATATATTGGATCAAAATATTATTTATTTTACTAATATTTCAGTTGGCTAAACATATAATAAATATAATATAGATTTATTAAACACAGAGAGAAGAGAGAGTTAATATACCTTTAATAAAAACTCATTAACTAAAAAATAGTTTTTCAAAAAACAACAAAAAATCAAAATCTGAGAAAATATATCGCTTGATTAAAATACCAAACGACTAATCTAAAAAAAAAGCATCGTCATTTCCAAGTTTTAACTTCATAATTAAGTTTAAACCTCTTGGACAAAGTCAAGACAAACAAAGACCATGTTATTAATCTTTATTAGTGGGGAAGTCAAGAAAAAAGAAAAAAAGCTAAGGGATAAACAAGAAAAATGGGTCACTTCCATGGTGCCTGAATAAAATTTAAGATGACAAAATTATCCATCTATCGATTTCTTTTTCCCTCTTAATTCCCATTTGAAAATTATTTGGGAAAATCCACAAGACGTTTAAATTGACTTTGGTCCATTTAACAGAATCTGCTGATGAAAAAAGAGTAAATGGAATGGTAGCTGTGTGGATATATTCTATTAACACCCCATTGCACCTTTGTGATCAGCTCTTTAAGAATATATATATTTTTTAAATAGAGTTTTGATTACTTTTTCTTTTATATAATAAAAAATATATATAGACTCTTTAATATAAAAATATATTAAAATTCGAAAATATTATAGACACGTATGATTCTTTTAAAAATTAAACAATATCTACTGCATAAATAATAATTTTAAAAAAATCATACGCGTCTATAATAGTTTTGAATTTTCATAATAGATGTCGCATTAATGCATCATAATGAAAATATATATTTTAAAATAATTATTTTACTATATAATTCACTCACCTTTTTATTCATTATATATATATATATACAGAATGAAAATTTATTTCATTAATTTAAAATTCATTCTTTTAATAAATTATCTTTTGATAAATTTTATATCAAAAGAGGATATTAATGAATAATTAATTGTGTCAAAAACTATCGATTAATTGAAAAGGAATTATAAACTTTAAATGATTTTATTTTAAGTAGAAATTATTGGAAAAAAATAAATATAATTTTTATAATTATCATAATAATAAATAACGAATAACTTTATTAACATAAGAATAAATTTGTAGCTGTGTGCGAATAAATTTCATTAACACTTTATTGTGATTAATTATTTAAGAAAATATATATTTTAAATATATATATATAGGATTTATTATAGAAATAATTTTTCTTTTAATATTTATTGCATTTTTTTATTATTTTAATTTATGATATATAAAGAGAGGGAAATATATATATATATATATATATAATAATAAATAGTTATTTAATTTTATAGTCCAGTTTTGTATTAAGATTATCTTCACTATTATGATCATTTAAATTCAAATTATAAAATTTGTAAAATGTTATTAATTTGTAGATAGAGAGAGAAAAAAAAAATCCTTTACTTCTACTACATCCTCAAGTTAATTATATATTTATAATTAATAACAATAAAAATTAACAAAGTAACGTCTATTACATCGGCTTTTACACGTCATTCAGACATACTCTAATCCTATATATAGAATAATCGAAGAGAGAATATATATAATAGTTAGAAAAAAGAGAGAAAGACAGAACCATGCACTTTTAATCAAACTAATAATAAGGAAAAGAAAAAAAAAAAAAAAAGAGTTTTATAAAGAAGGTAGATAAGATTGTTAGTATATATATATATATATTTTTTATGATTTTATATTTTATCCTTTTTTTTTTTTTTAAGATTTTTAAAGGTTTTTTTATTTTATAATATGATTATAAATAGTTGTATTTAGTAATATATCTATAGTATGAATTAACATTTGTTATAAGTTTGGATATTATGTTTTGAAACCCTAATGGTAGACCAGACATACACAAAAGACTTTAAATTGAAATGAATTGGAAAAAGAGATCTGCTGGAACGGGGATCTTCAGATAAAATTCCAGCGACATTTCAGGGTTTCAAAACATAATATCCAAACTTATAACAAATGTTAATTCATACTATAGATATATTACTAAATACAACTATTTATAATCATATTATAAAATAAAAAAACCTTTAAAAATCTTTAAAAAAAAAAAAGGATAAAATATAAAATCATAAAAAAAATATATATATATATACTAACAATCTTATCTACCTTCTTTATAAAACTCTTTTTTTTTTTTTCTTTTCCTTATTATTAGTTTGATTAAAAGTGCATGGTTCTGTCTTTCTCTCTTTTTTCTAACTATTATATATATTCTCTCTTCGATTATTCTATATATAGGATTAGAGTATGTCTGAATGACGTGTAAAAGCCGATGTAATAGACGTTACTTTGTTAATTTTTATTGTTATTAATTATAAATATATAATTAACTTGAGGATGTAGTAGAAGTAAAGGATTTTTTTTTTCTCTCTCTATCTACAAATTAATAACATTTTACAAATTTTATAATTTGAATTTAAATGATCATAATAGTGAAGATAATCTTAATACAAAACTGGACTATAAAATTAAATAACTATTTATTATTATAATTAATTTAGATTTAGCTTGCTAATCTAATCAAATCTAACTGATATAAGTTATCATTATTATCAGTTTGCTCCTTAAGTTTTAAAATTAGAATCACTGTTATAATTTTGTTATATAGTTTCTACACTATATATATATATATATATATATATATATATATATATATGTGTTATTTTAACAAATTATCTTTTGATATATATTGTGTCAGAAGATAATTATATTGATTTATTATTGTTACAAAACTATCGATGTACTTTAAACAAATTAAACTTTGAAGGTGTTTTGATGAAAAGAAGATATTTGAAAAATGAATATATAATATATTATCATTATAATTGGCAAAAATAGTTGTCTTTAGTTAGAAAATGATGATGACAATATTATATCGGGAAAAATTCCAAAAATCAGAGACTACGGGTGAAGCCAGTTCATTTTTAGTATGCAGGGACAAAATTCTAACAGAAAAACATTCATTCGAGCAGAAGACACAAAGCCAGATCATCTCTCTATAAAAATATCGCTTCTCAGACACAAAGTTTGGAGCGGGACGTTTCACAAGAGTGACATCCACGGCGCCAATTTATAATTGTAACGAATAGTATTTGAATAAAAACATTTAATCGGGTAAAACCCGGGCGTTGCCCGGGTCATTCGGCTAGTGTAATATAAAATATAAGAGACCCAACTTTTTCACTTAAATATTACAATATATATATCGTTTTAAAAAATAGAGCAATCCATATTTAAATATTTAAGTAATAAAAAGACATATTGAATTAAATATAAATATTTATTACCTAAAATAGGTATATATGTTTCTACCAATATCAATGAGAGATATACATAAAATTTTTGAAATTAATATAGGTTGATTTTAGTATTTAAATACATCATTATTGTTATTTAATTAAAGTAAGTAAGAAGGATGGAATCCGTAACCAATTTAACTTTACATATTATTTATTATTAATAGCAATTATACAAAACATATCTTGGTATATATGTCTACATGACAACAACAAAACAATAGTAAAACATTATATACATACAAGTTCCTTTTCAAATTCAGTCTCATCTATAGCCATTGTTACTCTGTAATATTCCAACAATTCTAACAAGTTAAATCTAATTAGGTTTAAGATAAAATT
>CP092866.1:125973995-126117868 GCA_030710605.1 Cordylochernes scorpioides
TTTCTTTTTAAAGAATATATGGAGAGAGATTGCTTCCTCTTTATCAATTTATTGCACAATAAACTTAATAATTTACGAATTCTTGTAGATCACATGGAAGCAACTTTGTCATTGACAATCCATCTAATCCCAGTACCATTTTGCATATATTTATAAATTCACATAGACATTTTTGATAGCATTCAAGAAATACGGTAATCAAATTTGAAATTATATATTTATTTAATTAACTATCAAAATTAAATAAGCTATATATATAACGCGGTATACAAATATATATAATTGTCTACAAAATATCTAAATAGAAGTAGTAAGAAAAAGTCGCAGAAGACTACAGCACCAGATGAAATCACAGCTGGCAGAAGATCTCATATTTTTTGCGCCACCAAACAGCTGCCATTAGTTCTTCTGGCGAGATAAACTTCTTTGGTGTCATACGGTCTTTTGCTAATTAATGGCTTTTCTGCCATTTTTATTTTTACATATTTATTCATTGCTTGCTATTCAAAGTTACTCAAAATAGTTATAATTTATATTATGATGTAAATTATTTCTTTCTGATAATTATATATTCTTTTGTAGAAATTAATTTAGAAATTTAACGAGATGTTGGTTCCCCTATAGAAACGAACTAATTATTTTAATAGTGTTAGAACAAACTATTTACAGAAATAACTTCCAAATAGGAGTTTTTTACTAATTAGATTATTTATTATTTTCCTCATTGAAAAACAACCATATAGATAATTATTATAAAAAGAAGTAGCTTTTAAATCTTTCTAATTTGCTTTTCTATAAATGGTACATATTTTTTGACGTTTTAAGAATATATTTTAAATTTTAATATATCCACATTTCTATATTTCAATAAAATCATTTTTATATTAACAGCTTTATAATGATATAAATTATGTAAACTACCTTGAATAAACACCACATTTTAAAGTTTTATAAAATATTTGATTTTTAATGAAGATATATTTAATCTCTCTATATTATATAGCAAATTTAGTATTAATTTTATGCCATATATAACTAAATTACATTCATCACAAATGAATTACAGCTTTATTCAAAAATAGATTTATATTTATTTTTATGCGATATAATTTTTGACAAAATATTAATTCAGTTGCTATCATTGCTTTCAATTGCTTTTATGAGGTTGTGTGACGATAAAACTAGCTACCAATTATACGAGAATAATATATACACTCATGGGCAAAACTCATGGAAGTTGTACATTTTAGCATGTATATCGAGATTCAGATGTGATACATATAAAATATTTATTTTAATTATAATGTATATTTTAGAATAATATGGAAGCCAATATAAATGTAATACATATGAAATATTTATTTCAAATAAAATGGGTATTTCTGAATATTATAGAAACTAATATAAATGAAATACATATAAAATATTTATTTTAAATATAATGGGTATTTCGTAATATTATGCAAGCCAATATAAATATAATACGTATGAAATATTTATTTCAAATATAATGGTTATTTCGGAATATTATAGAACCCAATATGAATGTAATACATATTAAATATATATTTTAATGGGAATTTCGGAATATTCTCGAAATTAATATACGATTGAAATACATATAAATATATATTTTAATTATAATGGGTATTTCGGAAAATTATGGAAACCAATATGATGGTAATACATATAAAATATTTATTTAAAATATAATGGGTATTTCGGAGAATTATATAAGGAAACTAATATAAATGTAATAGATATCAAATATATATTTTGAATATAATGTATATATTTGTAATATTATATGGAGCCCATTATAAATGTAATACATAAATTCAATATTTATTTTAAATACATGTATATAATATACATTTCGTAATATTATGTAAACCAATATAAATGTAATACATATAGAATATATATATATATATTATATAATCTAAAAATATTATATAATCTAAAAATATTATATAATCTAAAAACCTCAAATATTTCTATATTTTAAAAAATATATACTTTATTTTATTCATTGATAATTTTATTTTTTGTTATCATCGTTTTTAGAAAGACCTTTAGTTTAGTTGTTTAGTTTTAGTTGTATAATTTTGTTGTAAATATGCGTAGTTAACCAATCAATCCTTTTAAATCACTAATATAGGATTAAATTATAAATTCTATATAATGTGAAACTAACAAATGTGTAATCTTTCCTCAAGTAATTGAAAATAAAAGCTACTTGACGGTAAATATTTATCTTTTTTTTATCACGACTGCACCTCAACCCTTTATCTTATCGATCCTTTGTCTTATCAAGCCTAATCTAACAACAACACAAAATATTCATAACATATATATATAAATGAATGTATGTGTGTGTGTGTCCTTTATGCCTGACCAAACCACTCATTGGAACGCCATGAAACTTTGGGAAGTTATTTAGTATAGTACTGGGAAGGTTTCTAGCAAATAAAATTTTGAAATAACTTTTCGCCTAAAAATAATCAAGATAAATATTCTAATTTATCTGTTATAATTCAACACAATCTGCTCTAAATATTATCATGATGATACGATGATTTTGTAATGTAGAAAATTAGGAAAGACAAAATTCAGGATGACACGGCAATTTATTTGAGACAAGAATAATGATACAATTCCGAGGCAAGATACTATCCCTTTAACTTCCAATTACCGAGGAAACCAATTAATATTGATTTTTATTCAACTTATCGAGTATTTTTAAAGGGACCGGGAAAAAATGTTCACTTTATCGAGAGATTCGTTAGACAAACCTTTACTCGGGTAAAACCCGGGCGAACCCGGGTACATCCGCTAGTTTTAAATATAATGGATATTTCGGAAATTTATAGACACCAATATAAATTAGAGAAATACATTGAAAATATTTATTTTAAATATAATAAAGATATCGAAATATTATGAAAACTTATATAAAATGATAAATACAGGGTGATCCAAAAGTCCCGCACAACTTTAAAAATTAATAACTCCGCGAATATTTGCGCTAGAGCAATGCGGTAAACACCATTGTGTTCAGGATGCAATGGGATTTTTTATGGCAAATAATGAAAATTTCGAAATTGATTTTAGTTACAACTTTATTCGCTAGATGGCGCTCTACCAGAATCAGCGATTCAGCGGCCAAATTGTTTGATAAATTGAAAAATATAACTGAACGACACGTATTTTACTTTTTGAATACCAGGAAAGAACCCTAATAATATCAAATGCTAAATTAATAAAACACCATTTCGCCAAAAGTTAGAAGAAATGGTTAACGATTTTTTAATACAATCTGAGATATGTAAAATAGGTATATGCAAATTAAAACATGTAGCAAAAAAAACCTGATATTTTAGATGCGGTTTGCTGGAATCCTCTCAGCTATTTATATTTCGAAAATAATAATTTTCTATTTTTTTTAAATTCAACTCTCTCTCAGTATCGATTATATTTATTTTAATTCATTTGAAAAATATTTATCTATCTCTGATGATTTATTTTACTCTGGAATATGCCGTTTTTGTTTTTGTCGTGTCCAATAAAGAGCCTCAGATTCATTTCGTTTGGCCAACAAAAAATGTCCAATTTATATACACATATATTCTTAAATAATGAGACTTTAAAGAATGCAAATAATCTTCATCTATTTACATACACAACACATCTCTCCTCTTAATAATACTCCAGTCGGTCTAGGGGTTTCCTGGCTCTCTGAGGTCTAGAACTGCGGACGGGCACTTGCACAGCGGCAGCCTCCGGTTTAGGAGTGCAAGAGGGCACGTGCACAGCAACAGGCGCTGGTATAGGAGTGCAAGAGGGTACGTGAACAGAAGCAGTCTCCTCCTTGTTTCCTGATGTAACCTCTGGAACCTCCTCTTCACTTTATTTCTGACTTCCACCTACAGGTTTCTCTCCTGGTGTTCGAGGAAGTATCAAATTTCTTATCTCCACTTGTTTCTTTCTCACAGGTCGCAATTGATTGATATGCCTCTTATACACGACGCCCTCGCAACTTATAAGGTAGTGACGGTAGCTCAATAATTCCAAAATGGTACCTTTTTACTGTTTAGGTCCAGTTGCATAGTTGCGGAAATAAACCTCGCAACCTGTAGTAAACTGCTCCTGCCTTCTTACGGCCTCATGAAATACCTCTCGCGGATTTCCCATCTTGGTATTAAATTCGAGAATCTTGATCTTAAACTTCTCTTCATTAGCAGTTCCGCCGGGGAATTCCTTTATTACAGTTTGGGGGAATGCTCTATAAGCAAATAGGAAACTTTGTAGATTCGTCTCTAAATCATCCTTCCCATTATTCTTTCTCAAAAGGTTTTTAAACTCTCTTACCTATCTCTCAGCTTAACCATTTGTACTAGAATTATACGGACTGGTCTTAGTGTGCCGTATACCATTCATTTTGGTAAATTGCTCGAATTCAGCGGAGACAAACTGTCTTCCATTATCTGTAACAAAAAATTAGGGCAATCCAATTCTGGCGAGAATTTCTCTAAGATGACTTATAATCGTTTTTCTGGTAATATCTTTGATGATAAAATTTTCTATCCACTTTGAGTATGCATCCACGAGAACCAAAAACATTCTTCCCATGAACGGACCCGCTAGATCAAGCTGAAGTAGATGCCAAAGTTTTTCAGGCCAAGTCCATTCCGAGATGGTAGCCGGGGGCATGCTTGCCGATTCTTGGCATACTCTACATTCTCTAATTAACTCCTCGATGTTACTGTCTATGCCTGGCCACCAGAAAATACCGTCTGGCAATCATCTTCATTTTAAAAATTCCCATGTGTATTTCATGCAAGTCATTTAAAACTAAAGATCTTAATTTTTGGGGAATTACCACTCTTTCACGCCATTGAAGACAACCAAACTCCAAACTTAATTCCTCATTGATCTTATAATGAGGAGCTAGTGGGTTTTCTCTCGGTACCCTTGTGAATTTCCAGTTGCCTTCTCTAACATTCCTTAATACTATAGAGAGTATTTTATCTTGGGGCGTCTCATTAGCCACCTCCATAAAAGAGAACGGTACCTCATTCGACTTCCTAAGAATAAGTACCTGGTCTTCATCAAGAGACTCCCTGACACTCGATTCTAAAGGAAGACGTGACAATGCGTCAACATTGGAATTATCACTAGTTTTTAGAAATTCCACAGTATAATTAAATGCAGATAATTTTAAGGACCATCTTTTAATTCTGGATGATGCACATATGGCAATTGGTTTATGAGGTGAAAATATATGAATTAAGGGTCGGTTGTCTGTGACCAATACAAATTTTCGTCCCAGTAAGTATTGTCTGAATTTCTCAACGCCAAAAGTTATGCTCAACGCTTTCTTTTCTAGTTGAGAGAAACGTTTTTCCGCTTCAGTTAATGTTCTAGAAGCAAAAGCTATAGGGCATTCTTCCTTTCTATCATTTCTATGACTCAGAATTACGCCTAGTCCATAGTCTATTAATAATGATTTACATTTTTTAAATAACATTCGATATTTTTTCGTCCAATTCCATCTACAATTTCTATTCAAAAGTTGATAGAATAGCGCTAAAATGTTTGCTATATTCTTTATGAATCTATAATAATAAATTAAGAGTCCTATGAAACATCTCAATTGCGAAACATTCTTTAGGTTCAGGCGCCTCTATCACTGCTTTAATTTTATTTTCTAGGGGATGCAGTCCATATTTATCCATTTGAAACCCTAAATATTCCACCGATTTCTTTTTAAATTTACATTTATATCTGTTTAACTTTAAACCTTTTTCTAGCAATCATCTAAACACTAGATCCAACTTTTGTTCATGATCTTCAAAGTCTTTTCCTGCAACCAAAATATCATCTATGTAGCAGGCCACACTTGGCAAATCAGAAAATAGGCCTTCCATAATCCTCTGGAATTTATTTGGTGCTACCGCTACGTCATATGGTAGTCTTTTATAAGAAAACAACCTCTTTGTTGTGTTTATATAAACAACAGCTTTGGCTTCTTCCGCTAACATTACTTGTAAGTAAGCCTGTGATAGGTCTAGAGTCGAAAGTACGGTGCTTGTAGATAATTTTGAAAATATCTCATCGATCGATGGAATAGGATACCTATCTAATTCTATTGCTTTATTAGATGTACATCTAAAATCACCACATATCCTTACACTACCATCCTTTTTTGATGCCGGTACTATTGGAGCGGTCCAATATGCATGTGAACTATAGGTTATAAAATGCAAGAATTCAATAAATGATTAATTTCATTCTCTACTTTTTTTAGAGAGAAAGGTAAACTTCTGGCCTTACAAAACACAGGAGTCACATCCTTTTTTGAATTAAAATTTATTCTAACGTCCTTTAGACAGCCCAAATCTTTGTTAAACAAATCTGCATACCTATTTATCAAAATTTTATATATTTAAATATATTTCTATTATATTCATTATTTAAAATTTTAATGCTAAACAATATAGAATAATCAAGTTTCAACTGTTTAAGCCATTCTCTTCCTAATAAAATTACCTGGAATTTTTCATTTACAACTATTAATCGTAAATATTGGTTGGCTTCTTTTACAAAAACATTTCTTTGATCTATAATCTCTATTGATTTACCACAAAAGGATTTTAATCTTAAATTTGTTGGAAATAATCTTTTACCTTGCCAATAATTCTTATAAATATCTTTAGGTATTAACGTAACTGGACTTCCTGTATCTATTGTAAAGCACAAAGAATAATCATCTACTGTCAAATTTATTGTGGCATCAGTTTCGCCCTGTACAGAATATATAGAGTCCTCTTGTACAAATTTAGATCCAAACATTATTTTTCTAGCTTTGCAGACCCTACTTAAATGACCCAGTTTATTACATTTTAAAACAAGTCTTTGTTCTATGAGGTAAAACAGATGCCACGTGTGAAGAATGTCTTTCACCACATCTATAACACACTATTTTGCCTTTGCCACTTTGCCTGAAAGGCCTATACTTCGCCGTACTATTATTGTACTCACCCTTTTTATCCTTTCAATTCACAGAAGATATCTTGGCCACTAATTTATCTTGTAATTCTCTTGTATTTATCTCCGCCAATTCGAACGAGATCGCCCCTGCAAAAACTTTATCCAGGGTGACATCATCGTCCTCTTGTAGTAGCTTCTTTTGCAGGATTTCCGACTTGATTCCAGCCACAAAACGGTCTCGCATCATGGTTCCCAACATATCGACGAAATTACAATGTATTGCCAAATGTTTCAATTCTCTAAGATATTCCGAAATTGATTCTCCTTCCTGTTGAATTCTCTTTAAAAATCTGCATCGCTGTGGTATCACTTTCTTCTTTGGATCCAAATGCAGCTCAATTCTTTGAATGATAGTATCATAGGGTTGATCTTTCATTAGACCAGGAAGAAAATGTCGTTTCCCTGCTTCAAAGTTTCAGAATCTGGTAGCGAGGTAAAAATCAGCACTTTAATTTCCTCCTTCAGATGCCAAAAAGAAAGCCTCAAATTTTTGTACAAAAAGATCGAAGTGTCCTCCACTGGGCTATAGCATCTAAAAGGTACTATTAACTTTGAACTTGTCATGCTGATCTTTTCTACTCCTTTGTTTTCTTGATCCAGATAGTTTAAAATATGTAATCTTAACCCATTTTCCTATTTTTCCTCTCCATAATCCGAGAGTCAGATTTGTTTGAAAGATGTAGTTGTTATACTTACATAGACGCCGTTTTCCTGAGCTTTTTACTGGCTTTGTAGATCGAGCTTCCTCGTCACCACTTTTGTTGTGTCGTAATTAGACGTACAAGAGCTCAAACTTGACCATGGACCATGGCCAACAACAAATTTCCAATTTATATATACATATATTTTTACATAATGAGGCTTTAAATAATACAAATAATATTAATCTATTTACATAAACAACGGTTAATATATAGCGAGAAGAGTAGTGGGACTGAGCACAGATCCCTGAGGTACACCAGCCCATGTTCTTCGGTCCTTGGAAAATGTTCCATTGACCCGAACCTTTATCCTTCTTCCCGTTTAGAAGTCTTTAATCCAGATTAAGGTTTTTCCTCTTACTCCGATGTTGTGCAGCCTTTCAAATAATTTCTACACTCGATCAAAAGCTGAGGTCATATCCAGGAATACGGCCGTTGTCTTCTTTGGCGGTTTTTCTTAGAAATCTATTATTGTTGACAGAAGTAGAATAGTTCATCAGTTGTACAGTGTCTGGATCTTTAGGCAGTTTGGTAGAAGTTTATTTTATTTTTGTTAGTGAGCCAGACTATGAGCCTAGAGTGGATAATTCATTCTGTTATTTTACAAAGTATGCTGGTAAGAGCAATTGGCCGATAGTTCTTGCATTCCTTAGCATCTTTGTTTGGTTTCAGTATTGGCACTATAATTGATATCTTCCAATTTTTTGGTAGTTTACCAGTTTGCCATGAAATGTTCAGTATTCGTAGGAGTTGATTTTTAGCTTCGTCTCCAAAGTGTTTAATCATTTGACCAAAGATTAGAGCATCTCCAGGTGACATCTTGGATTTAACTTTCCTATTGATGAATTTAGCTCATTCAGTGTGAAGTCTCTCGAGTAAATATCTTGTTGATGGTATTTTCTTGCTTGTTTAACTAACTTGTTTTTATATTATTTTTCAGAGTCCTGCCTTCATTCGTATAGCTGAGTCTGGAAGTGCTTGAAATATATTCAGCAATTATGTCAGCCATCTGTTTGTTCGTTCTCGCTGTTCATATCGGTTAGAGTATTGGAGGATTAGTGTTGGTTTTGATTGTTTTATAACACTAATTATATTCCAGTGATGGCTTTCCTTTTTTGGATCCATTTTTTTCGCAGAATTCTGCCCATTTTTCTTGTTTGAATTTCCAAATTTCTTGTTCTATTTTGTGACTAATTTCAATGAGTTCCTTTATGATTTCTTCTGTTTTATTTGTTCTAAGAAGTTCATTTTTATTGTCTCTCTCTGCAATCATTGCCTCAATATTGTGGTCCTTCCAGTAAAGTATTCACAGGTCTTTACGTCTACCTCTAGGTATCGATACTTTTGCAGGTTTGGATATGTTCAAAGAGAATTTTCCAATTTTTTTGTCAATCGTTCTGTGATTTAATTCTTCGTTGCACAGTTCTTCAAGATTTTCTGTAATTTTTTTCCAGTGTTCTTCTATTCTATTGGAAATTCTCAATTTTGAATTTTAGGGTTGTTAAAATTGGTCTGTAGTCACTGATTGCACTTTTCAGAATTTTCCATTGTGTTGTGGGTGCGATGTTGTAATTTATCGCTGTGATGTCTATTGCGGATTCTGTGCCCGTGGACTTGGATAGATAGGTGTTCTTTTCGTTATTTAACGGCGTAAGGTCGAGGTCGGTTAGCATGTCCTCAACCTGCTGACCTTTGTTATCCTGGACAGGTGATCCCCAAGTTGGTCTTTCGGCGTTAAAATCACCAAGTATGATTGTGATATCCGAAGACGCTTCACTTAATGTCTCTACCAGGCCTGTATTGATGCTAGTATTATCGTGGTGATAAACATTTATAATTGGAATTGTTTTATCTGTAAGATAGATTTCTATTGCCTGAGCTTCTGTCGTGCCTTCTCTAGGCTTACTCTGATTATAGGCGATTTCCTTAAATTTGATTTCTAGAGTTTTAATCAAAACGGCAAGTTATCCTCCGAATTTTCCCGGTCTGTCCATTCGTAGTGTTGTATAATCTTTGATATTGAATCTCAGATTCTGATTCAATTCTGTCTCCTGAGGACAATTAATATGTACATTGTTGTCACAGAGAAGACAAGTCAGCTCTTTATTTTCCTCTTGGTACCATTTATATTGAGTTGTAGTAGATTGAATTGTGTCCTCGTAGTAGATTTCTCATCATGAGCTCGAGCTGCAGCTCCTGACGCGGCGGTTACCCCGGACGCGGTAGCATTACTGGAGATATCAGTTTTGCTCTTCATTTGAAAATGGGTGCCGTTGCAACGTTAGTCATCTTGGAAACGAACCAGAATTTGGTCAAATATTCCAAGGGTCCAGGGGGGACCGCAAGGAGGTGTGGTCGGACTTCTCCCCTTCCACTTGGAATGCCGTCACTACAGGATAAAGCACTCTTGGTGAATTTTTTAATTGTGATTCAGAATCTGCCACTGAATCTTTACGAGCGTTTCGTTCCTTTAAAGATATTCGAAACGGTAAAGGACCAATGAGTTGCTACTCTCTAAAGCGATTGATTAAAAGTTTTGAGGAAACTGGATCTCTGGAAGCAAAACCTCGGAGTGGAAGACCATCGACATGCAAGTCAGTGGCTGTTACGGTTTTGCAGAATGCTGAAGCTATTTAAACGTTATCCCCGTATGGAGAAGTAAGTGCTAGACAAGTTTCTCGACAAACGGGGATTTCGTATGGAACAGTTTGGAGAGAACACACATTTAGGATTTTTCTATAAAAATACCCTAACAAAATTCAAAGTTTTCACGAGTTGAAAGTGTGCGATTTTGAGAAGCGTCAAGAATTCGCTGCATGGGTTTTCCGGCAAATTGATATTGATAAAAACTGGCAGTCAAATGTTCTAAGAACAGATGATGCTCACTTTTATCTAAAGGGAGAATTTAACATTCAAAACTGCCTCATTTTGGCAACAGAAAACCCTAGGATTTTTACAGAAATACCACTTCATCAGCACAGAGTTACAGTTTTGTGTGGGTTCACTTCTTCTTTTATTATTGGGCCATTTTTCTTTGAAAAAATCAATGGAAGAACTTTTAAAACCGTTTTCGTAACTGGTGAACGTTATGTTCAACTTTTGAGAGAAAAGGTTATTCCCATATTGCAGGACAGACAAGCACTAAGCGAAATAACATTCATGCAAGATGGAGGACCTCCTCATATCTCCCGCGGTGCCAAACAATTGTTGAAGGATACGTTCGGTGGAATTCGATGATAAGTCGCCACTTTATATACCAGTGGCCTCCAATATCACCAGACTTGACGCCTTACAATTTCGGTTATGGGGGTACATTAGTCGCCTTTTTATCGATGCCGGCCTACCACATTGGCCATGTTGAAGGCTTCTATCAGATGGCACGTTTTATAAATTTCAACTATTTAATTGTGACCATACTGTCATCTATCGTCTGCAGGCGGTGTTTGAGAATGAAGGGCGCCACATTGAGCAAGGATTGTGACCTAACACAAGAGAGAAGGCAGTTACCTCATGTGTTATATTTTTCAGCTCTTTGTTTTGGGTTATGGGAATAATAAATGCTGTCCTCACATCTTGACTCTTTTTTTCTGTAAACAGTAATTTTTTTGTTTGTCATTTGCCCACATTTTATATTATGTCGTGCAGGCCAAAGTGTTATAACTTCTCGAATAACACTGGTATACACAATTTTACCCCTTATGTTTAGTTTATCGCTTTTCGCTAATTAGAAGAAATAGCATAAGGAATAATCTCTCTATCCCCCCCCCCCCCAACTTTAGATATTTTGCGCAAAAAATAATACAAAATGATTTTACTACCACGTTTTTCAACGCAAAAGGTCGATTTAAAAATGATTTTTTTTAGGGGATACATTTTCAAAATTATGTACAGTATAATAAACAATGATAACATTTGACAAACCCATAGGCTATTTGGAATAAAGTACGACAAATATATTTTGTCACTCTCCTCTAAATTTCATTTTTGGATCATGACAAATATCCAGTTAAATAGTCAAGTGTCGACAATTAGTCAAGAAACTATACATTCCCTATAGCACGAAATCCTATTAGTAGTGCCATCATAATTTTTGGTACTATAATAACATTTCAAAAATCGTGTATTGATATCAGTAGTTATTTTCAAACATTTAATTTATTTCACAAAACTCCATCTGAATTATAAATATTTTGATGCATGTTTTAATTTGCATATACCTATTTTACATATCTCAGATTGTATTTAAAAATCGTCAACCAATTCTTCTAACATTTGGCGAAATGGTGTTTTATTAATTTATCATTTGATATTATTAGGGTTCTTTCCTGGTATTTAAAAAGGAAAAATACGTGTCGTTCAGTTATATTTTTCAATTTATCAAACAATTTGGCCGCTGAATCTCTGATTCTGGTAGAGCACCATCTAGCGAATAAAGTTGTAACTAAAATCAATTTCGAATTTTTCATTATTTGCCATAAAAAATCCCATTGCATCCTGAACACAATGGTGTTTACCGCATTGCTCTAGCGCAAATATTCGCGGAGTTATTAATTTTTAAAGTTGTGCGGGACTTTTGGATCACCCTGTACATAAGCTAGTTATTGTAACTATAATGGAGATTTGGAAAAGCTTGGCGTGTTGTTTTCAAAAAAAAAGTTTTTAAACTTTGAAGAGTGCAGTTTCTCTTCGTGGTGTTTGCTAAACAAGAGGCATGTTGCAAAACTAAGTTTGAACTAAATGTAATTTTGCGGCTTGTCTAATTTTCTGTCAATTATTTAAATCAGGTTCAAAATTGTCTTTGAGAAGTATATTTTTGGAGTATTGTTCTTTAATAATATTTTCTGTTGAAAGTGGCAATTCCGGGATATTTCTACGATAGAATACTCTTGTAATTTGCATAACATTCCAGTATTGTCTATGCAAATTGACATCTCTGCCTATATAGCGCGGCCTTGTTGGATTGTTAGTTGGCTAGCGATTATTTGAATAGGGCAGGCCGGGGTAAGCTGCTGATGTAAATATAATTTGTCCTTCTTTTATAGTTTTATATATTTAGGTAATAAAGGTTCTTTCTCTTCCTCTAAGAATCTATAATATTTTCGCATCTTCCAAATAATACATTTATGAAAAAAAAGATATATTACAGAATTATCCACAGTTCAATATATAATTGGTAACAATCCACCTCATATGCTTACCCCAATAGAAACCTACTTTAGCACCTCTACAACGTTTTTAAAATAGAAAATCTCTCAGATTTTTGTGATATCTATTTTTTAAATAAATGTTCAAATCTAATATGCATCCAATTTTTATATTTATAAAATATGAAAAAATCTCGCTATTTTTAAATATGTACAAATGTATAATCTAATAACCCGAACGGATGACATCCCTATAAAAAAGCGAGGTTCTTCTCCATTTAAAAATCCATTAAACAATATATTTATAAAAATATTCTTTGACTCAGTCAAATTCGACTTATAAGTGTGAATAGCTTATATTTGCATAAAATTATAAAAATTAACTTAATAAAAAATATCGTTAATATATATATAAATTTAAATATATAAATATATATTAAAAACAAAAAAGGCATATCTTGACCAGGTTCACATGAGCTTTTCTATTTTTATTATTTTTTATTGTGTTTTTTTTTTCACATAAATATGTATTTAAAAGCACGATGTTTCCTCTATACATAATACAAACTTCTACTGCCCTTACTGCGATGAAAAAATATATTGGGAGGGCTTGGCTCATCAGTGGTGAACCCTCCCAGCGGTTTCGCCAATTTAATCCACCAGTCCGCTTCTCAGAGCTTTAATACTGTATTGGACAATTCTGCTTATATACGCAGCACTGAAGGGTGGAGTCTCAGAAATGGTTTTCAAGAAGACTATGGACATAAGCTTATAGGACAGTAGAATTACATTCTGGGAGGGTTCATCACTGATGAGCCAAGCCCTCCCAATATATTTTTTCATCTCAGTAAGGACAGTAGAAGTTTGTATTATGTATAGATGAAACATTCGTGCTTTTAAATTCTTTCATTTTATATGTATAGATGGCGCGTTATTGCTTTGTATAAATATGTATATTTTGATGTAATTTAATGTAATTTAGATGCTCCTAGAATAGGAACCTCTATGTATATATGAACTTCAGTGAAATGTCTTCATTCATAATGCAATAGCCGAACATTTATTTTGTATATATAGATATTTACTTTTCACTCTATTTATTCATTTATTTTAATTAGTATTGTACGATATTTATTTGCATACATTACATTTTCATTTGGATGATTTTCGCCCGAGGAGATTGTGAGACGCCCGTGTCTCAAGTGTAACGCGCGGCTTGCCGCGAAAAGGGATGAGATCCTAGAAAAAGATGGTCGTTTAGCCCATCGAAATATCGGAAATAAAAGATTATTTATTGAATCCAAGATGTGCCCTTTATGAACAAATATATATATATATCAATTTAACAACCCTTGCCACTTCACATGCTTTAAACACCTGTTTGATAAATTTGACCAATTCCATCACCTGTCTCATAGGATATTATGAAATTGAAGCCGCACTAATGAGGACAGAAGCCATGTTATACAGGTTGTTGGCATTTTGTCTGTATTTGACAGAACTGGTGTTGTGGATCATTCTTTATCATTACTAATAAAGTTTTACAAGGGTAATGAACATAATGCTTTGTTCTGATGTATAATAATTAAAGAGAGATATGTGCCTCTCTATAGGTACATATATAGAATTCTGTATAATCTATATATTCTATATACAGTTACGAGCGTCATGCGTTCTTAATTCTTCAGTTTTCATCTCTGTCACCGTTTGCTTTTTTTTGTTGGAATGGCGCTCTCCTATTGGTTGACTACGATCACGCCACCTTTGCCCCCCCCCCCCACTCGCTTTTTGGTTTTTGTAACTATTGTGTTGGAGCGGGTCGCTCCTTAAATAAATGCATATATTAGTTAATAACTAAATGGAATCCTCTCTTTCTTTTTCCCAGTAAGAGACGCCTACGGTAGCCAACAGTACTTAAACAGATAAAGCACATAGGCTATAGTTATTAACTAATATATGCATCTATATAAGGCGCCAATTTATAATTGTAACAAATAGTATTTGAATAAAAACATTCAATCGGGTAAAACACGAGCGTTGCCCGGGTCATTCGGCTAGTATGTTATAAAAATGAGTTTCTGTTTGATTTTGAAATATTTTGAAATATACAATTATCTTGATTATTATTTATATAGAATTATCAGCTGTTGCCCGATCTTAGTATGCAGTCGTGGAAAATATTATAATAAAATTAGTTATCAAAAATAGCTTTAATTGAGCTAAAAGAATATATTAAAAACATAATTTGATTAAAGTACTGCCTGGCTTAAGTCGTAAGAATTAAAAAAAAAGAAATACTTATTTACATAATGTACAAAAGGGTTGAGCCGGCCATCGGGAAACAACAACAATGAGTTTTTATAGGAGAAGCGTGACCTCTGGCGGTCGATTTAGCAGAGTATTTGAATCTATGAAATATAATTTTAAATAAAATAATATTTTATATATATTATATATATATATTTACATAATAGAAATTTATATTTAAGAATCCGTTCTCCATCAAACATTTTGTAAGATATTTAAAAAGAATAAACTCTTAATTCCTGGTTCTTCAAATTAAAGATACTTAGGCCAGTAAATCTTTTTTATTGTCTCAACGTTTCAACAAAAATATTTTGTCCTCGTCAGGAGCGAAAAAAAATCAAAACATTTGGAAAGCGTTAAAAATTATTCTAAGGCTGCACTTAATTTCTGATTGAATGTAGTATTAATATTTAGTGTTTATTTATATATATATGTTTTCAAATTTATTTGGAATAATTGCATTTTGGAAGGATATTTATCTTGCGGCAAACACAATTCCAAAATATTCAATATTTTCATGAAATTAAATAAGTAATTTTGAAAATGTAATTAATTCGCAAAAACACCTTGGATAATTTATTATTATTATTAAACAAAATTTACATAAAGCCCTCTAGGTGTCTTGAACAATTATATATTTTTGTAAATATCGTTTGAAAAATATTACCTATTTTAAAATTTTAAGTTGCAAAAATATAGCATAAATACAAATGAGGTATAATACATTTTAAAATTAAATAAAATCGTTAAATAAATATGGTTATATGTATTCTTCTGTTTAAAAATTTTAATAATTTTCGTTGTAATAAAAAGACGAATATTAAAGTTAGTAGCTTCTTGGAAGAAATGGCTGCCATCAAATATTCTACGAGTTTTTCTAACAACTTCCAACACATCACTAACTAGAACAATAATTTTAAACATTTTTTTTTATCTTAACGAGTCTAAATTTAAACTCTTTTCGACAAATTTAAAAAAATTAATATATATTTTTTATTATAATATTTTTGAAAATAATCAGTGAAGATATTTGAATTTTTTTATTGAGACAATATTGTGTTGTAGCACACTCAATTTCTAGAGAGGGAGATGCATTTTTTATTATTTAAAAAATATATTTTTCGAGACGGTCCCTAAAGTGTTATCGATTTAGGAAGAAACGACTGCCCATACTTTCCATTCTTTCCCACTTCAAAAAATGCCCCTAGAGTCTTCTTTAGGGGGAAAAGTAGAGAAAAAAAAAGTCCCACCTTTCTAGAAAAATGCCAAGATAGATAGAAAAATCGATTGAAGAAAAAAAATACCGGTGACCCCTCTTTTACAACAGACGAAAAAAAAAAAGAATCTTTTGGCGTAGAAGGTGAAACCGGCAGTCAGATGAAATATTCAATTTTTCAATCTTCTGCAAAAGAAATCAACTGACAGTAAGATGTCAAGGTTGCTGAATAACTCTTTTCGTTTTGCCTCTAAATGATTTCTCAATATTTTTTCATGTGGAGTTGAAAATATAATTTATTAAATCATTCTTTATTATTTCTATCCATTTGAATCCAAATTTGAAAAAGATAATCTTAGAAAAAATGTAGCTATATTATAAATGTATCAATGAATACCAATAACTTCTCAATTTATCATCTTACCCAAAATAACGTGTTGATACAATATATTGTGAATATTTACTCATTTTTATAAAATATTTTTTTTAATCTTGAAATTTATCTTAGTCTTATTTACATATTTTACCTTTTTCATGTATAATATTTTTCAAGATCCCAATTTATAGTTTTGAAAATATGTATTAATGTACAAACCAATAAATATTTTATTTATTTGACATAAACAGACGCGATATCCTAGCTTGGGATATTTGCGCCTAAGTACATTTTGGAAAATTTATTAGTACAGTTAAACCTGTCTATAGTGCCCCCTCTAAATAACGCCTTCCTCTCTATAGCGCCCGATTTTAAATACGTAGTACGATGCGATTTACATTAAAAGTGCCCTGTCTATAGCACCTCCTCTCTATAGCATCCTATTTTGGTGAGTCCGAAGAGGGGGCGCTATAGACAGGTTTAACTGGAAATTTCATAATACTCCCCTCCCGCATCTCTCGTACACAGCGTTTCTCTCAACAAACATTTTTAAAAGTCGTCTTTCGGGAATTCTTTAATACCTTTTTCATAACACAAAGTTTTGTTTTAAATTGAATACATGTTTACTGAGACATTATCTTGTATTGACTTGTATATTAAACATACCACCTTTAATTTATAATACAATATAATGCGGCTTATGATTGTAGAACGACGTTTTGCAATTTTACTGCAAATGTTTCTTTTGAACGAATAATCGTAATTTATTTTAAGGAGAAATAACGATTATTTCTAACCTTAGGGATGAAGTATGAAAGGATGAATTGTGAAGAGTAATGATTGTTGTGTTTTAACTTTAAAAGCACACAAAAATATAATGAACTTGAATTTGTTCATTCAAGTATCAAAAAAACAAAGCTTTACATATAGAACAAATAATAATTAAGAAGAAGAAAGAAACATTTTAGGAAAAGGCAAAACAAAACAAAAGTACTGGTCAAAAAGAAACATTTAAAATCACAGATTAATATCTTCAACAATGATAAACGGAAAAATAAAGTTTTCAGGGATGGGAATCGAACCCATAGTGTTCCGCTTACCGGGCAGATGCCATGACCACTAGGCTCTTCACAATTCATCCTTTCATACTTCATCCCTAAGGTTAGAAATTATCGTTATTTCTCCATAAAATAAATTTCGATTTTTCATTTAAAAGAAACACATGCGGGATAATTTTCAAATGTCGTTCTACAATCATAAACCGCATTATATTGTATTAAAAAGTACATTTTAGCCGCTTATATACAATTCATTTTAAATACAATTCAATAAACAACACTAAAAACAAAATTAAAACTGAAAGGTTGTTTTTTCTCAAATAGAAAAGAAATTCTGAAATGAATTTACCAAAAATATTGAATTTGTTATATACAAATTCGCAAATTTCTTTGATGGGATAAAAATGATTACTTCTGTAGCTGTGAAAGAACGGACATTCTATCAACATAACACTATGCGGCGCTGAGTTTGTGTATACTAAAATTTATACCTCGATAAAGGTTGGCGTTCAGCCAGCCGAAATATTGGCAAAATAAATATTTTATTAAATCCAATATATGCCTTTTATTATCTAATCAATAAATGTATTGAGTTTTATTTTCCACAGAAGCAGCTAAGATCATCCGTTGCCCCGAATTTCGCCAGAAATATTAAATATTGAATGTTCTATTAATTAATATCAAAAGAAATGGCTATTATAAAAATTCAGTGAGCAAATATTTTATTAATAAAATGAATCGTACTTAAATAAACATTGCAAATCAATCATAATTTATATATTATAAATATACCAACCCTGTATAAGCGTAAAAACAACCTATATAAGGTAATTAAGGCAAATAATTATAATTCCAGTAATTTAGCGCTTATTTATTCCGAGATAATAGGCCCCCGTGCCTGAATACATTTACATAGAAGGGCTATGACTGTTATTATCTATTGTTTCACAGACGATCCCAATTTGACTTGATGCAAATTACACGACATCATTAATTTACGTACATAGTTGTGGCTTCCATATCAAATTGATATATTTTGAAATATAACTTTAATAGAATATTCTTTAAACTTTACCAAAATTTGAAAATATAGTTATTTATTAGATAATAAAATGGCATATATTGAATTCAATAAAATATTTATTTGCCAATATTTCGGCTGGCTGAACGCCAACCTTTATCGAGGCATTACATTTTTGTTTACACAAACTCAGCGCCGTTATTTATTTATTTATCAATAGGTATTTATGAGAATTCAAATTGTTCTGATATACACCTATCCCCCGATTTACACGGTAGATACGTTCCTGAGAAAAACGTGTAAATCGGGGGATAAGTGTACACAGAAATAAAAATGCATTGACAGGTTAAAATATTTAATCAGCACATAAGCTCGGGATTCCTCGTGAGATGTGTACACAGCGCATGTGTTCAATCACAGTAGCATTTAGTATAGTGCGATAAAAACAAAAAAAAAACTTATTTGGAAAACCGTGTAAAAGCGAAAACGTGTAAAACAAGTACCGTGTAAATCGTGGGATAGGTGTATTTTGAATTAAAAAAATGTTAGTAGTATTTTTATATACCTATATGTTTTTTATTATATATGTTTATTGTCAGATTTTTATTTTTAATTTTACAATATAATATCAAGGGCGGCTAACAAATAATTTTATGTGAAAAATAAGGAGATAAAAAGAGTAAAAAAAGTGAGGTGTTGGTATTAAACACAAAAAGGTATATTCTGACTGCTTATCTGAGCATTTTTAGATTGCAGAGCGCCATCTAGTGGAACAAAAATAAACTAAACGTTGATTTAGATTTGTTCCCTGATATTTGGCCTACCCATTTTCTAGATAATTTAAGAAAAGCCAACCACGTTCGCGTTTCGGGCTGTTGGCCCTTGTCAGCGTGGCGCAGGCTGTATCTCAAAGACCATAATTTGGTCCAAAAGAATTCCTGAGAAATCAAGAAATGGTTATATTTTTTTTTCCACTTAGATGGCGCACTACCATCTATAATGTTCATGAGTGTGGGTCAGGTTATGCTTATTTTGTTTTAAATATAATTCAATTTAAAATACCGCCAATTTATACCGTTGTATAATTTGTTATGCACGTGTTCAAGAATATACAGTATATTTATATAGCATTGGATACACACGTTATCATAATAATATTTCATTTCATATAATTTGATATTTTGAATTATATAAATATTTTTGCAAAAAAAAAAGACCAAATATATAGAATATAGCCAAGTTTTAATATTAAAATAATCATAATTTTTTTTTATTTTAATGCATTTTTTAAGGTATAAACTTATTTAAAGTTATCAAATTTGGTGTGGCCATGCACATTTACTCATTTTGTTGCATGCGATGTGTATAAAGATTTACGAATAAGCTATCTGAGACTTTTACAAGTAATACTTTTTCCTTTTTTTCCCTTCTAATCCTGAAAAAGAAATCGGACCAAACAGTCAAGTAACCGTCCGGCCCAGAGGTACCGTGACCAAACGACGCTGTCATGCGCAGTCACGGTCTACTGAGGTCGACGCCACCTGGGGATTTTTTAACACAGCAGACGCGTGTATAGAGTTACACTGTTTTTTTTTTTTAAATCCCTTTAGTACACGTGGTAGAGGTCGTGATAACCATGGTGGGTAGAAGTAGGCGACTGTTTTAACTGTAAGCGCACCACATGTCTACACATGTGAAAAGCAGTTCGAATTTGCACTTACAAATGTGCCAGAGCCCCGTTTGGTTACTTGTACTCGCTGGTGGGGTTGGACTTTTGCAAGAATCGGGGGTCATTGGAGCATTTTTTTTTAAATCAGAAAAAAGGCGCAATGCGGGAATCGAACCCGGGTTGTAGCGGTCGAAAACCAAAGGTTTAGACAATCCTTCAACCGACTCCCTGAGTTACACTGTTCGTCAGTTCAAGTAGTTTCAGCAATAAGTATTCATGCGAAATTATTTCCCAAATTAATTACATATATTCGCAAAGAATTAAGTAGAAATAGCAAAAGACAACAATGGCTTAGTGAAAATTAACCGATGACATGTCAAAAGGATCTATGTAACACAGACAATGTGTAAATAAGAAAAAATATATTTGTTCGTGTTTCCCAATATGTCTCCCTAATAATTTGTACTATCTCCATGGAGATTTCGAACTTTATATTAGAATGCGTTTAGAAATCGCCAGTATTGTAATTTTCACCCTGGAATATGCAAATTAGTTTGATAGCAATATAATTTACCTATTCTATGGTCCGAATGTTATAAAAATAGGATATCTTAATACGCCCCTATCTTCGTTACACACACAAACACACATAAACACACACACACCACTACTACAAATAAAAATACATTTTTCTTATAAACAAAATTAGTTGGTCATATATTCACTCAAAGAATTCTGGTAAAACCGGGTGTCAATTTTTATTTATGGTATAAATTTCTATATAAATTCAGTTAGATACCTATTTTTAATTAAATAAACGCAAATGCGAACTTGACAAATCAATATTTCAGTTTATTATCGAAACGAGTATCTTCAATATATGTGTAAGTTTATATCAAACACTTAGTATAGCACCCTCTTATGTTACATCTTAATTCATTTTGTAAAACTGTACAATTAACAAACAGAACATGAATAAGATTATAAGAGCCTGGCCAATCAGTGGCAAGCCTTCTCAGCTCACAAACTAACCTTAAATTTATAAACGACCAAATTATGACGAAAACTTCACAATTAAAGATATAGTTTTGAAATTAGAGCAATACATAAATAAATCTTTAAATAAAAAGGCAAATATTGGATCAAAATTTGGTAAAATAAACGATATTTATATATTATGTCCCAAAAGAGGCATTTCTCTCTTCATTTGTACATCAGAATGAAGGCATTGTCCATCAATATAGTAAAAAAAACTTTACTAGCGGTGTTAAAGAATGAGCCACAATACTAATTATGGTACAAATTCAGACAAAAAGCCAACCTGTATAACCATGGTTTTGGCTTTGAGGATATATATATTGCTGGATCTTTTTAACCGTACTCTATTTAGAAATGTATATGTATGAACGTTATTTTCATCAACTAAGCGCCTTCTATCGCTCAAATTAGGAATATATTTTACTCGCTATTTTAAACATATATATTTAAAATCTATTACTACATTCCTAATACTGTAATGATGAAAAATTGAAAGAGTATGACTCATAAGTGGTGAACATTCTCAACGGTTTCGCCATTTTGATCTCCAGACCGCTTCAATATTGTATTAAACTGAATTGGTATATACCTTGCATTGTCTATTGAATACAGTGAAATGGTATTTTGAAAGAAATATTGGCATTTTGTAATAAATAAAATGTTTTATTTTAGATTTAAAATATGCCTTTTAATTAATATATATATAAAGTTGAATACACACACGTTAGAATATATTGAAAAATTACATATTTAAAATTTCCAAATATTATTCATACTACATGGAATCACATGGATATAAATAAAATATTTTGTAAATAGCCCCTTAAAGAGAAGAAAAGACGTATTGACAAGCATACCAAACGATCACCAATATAATAGGCAAAGATTGTAATCTCAGATAAAAATGGCGGTTATTCTGAATAGAACGGCGCGACATGACGACCTGTCAAACCAAGACATCCCAGAATCGTCCCTTCTTAACCCACCGTCATTTAAAATCAATAAAAATGTCACCAATCACAACAATCCATTTTTTAAAAGCTCTATGGAAATAGTTTAGAAAATTCAAAATTTTTAAACGAAATATTTTCACTATATTTTAAAAATTTAAAAGAATGATTCTATAAATACATTCTAGGCAATATAAAACCTTCTGTTTCAAATGCTAAATAATTGTTGCTTCTTTTTAAAGGTACACTATATATAAATGATTATATATGCATATACTATATATGCTTTTAAGACTGCGTAAATGTTTATCGAAATTGAAGATATAATGCATCGAGCAATGATTTTTCGCTAAATCACAAAATAAAAAAATATATATTATTACATGAATTATGAAAAAGGCATCTCCTTATCGTGCAACTGAAAGTTGCTGATGGCTTGCGCCATCTATCGGAATAAATATCAACTATTCTCGTTGATTATTAATTATTCCAGAATTGGCCAATTACCCATTCTTGATTAATCAAGAAAAGCTAACCACGTACGCGTTTCGGGCTGTTGGCCCTCGTCATTTTATTACATAAATGTTACTTGTAAATGTTATTTTCATATTGTTTTACAAATTCGAAGCCTTTCGTTTTAATTTCATAGATGTATGTAATGAAAATTGTAGCATACAATTATTTATAAAAGTAATAAACTAAAATTTCACTGAAATATCAATTACCGGTGGTGAAATTTATATGAAAATGCTCGAATAATTAAAAAAGGTCTTTAAATTATTAGCTGTTATATAAAACGTATCATTATTGGACGTTATTTCATCTATAGAAGCTGAAGAGAATGTTAGGGTATTCAGTTGTGTTTGAAATAAGTGTTGACATTCTTTTGATGTGAATATAATTCAATAAAGTTTCACACAAATGGTCCAACACATTACATAAATATAGATTTTTGACTTAATTGTATCAACCATGTTACATAGTTTCAATATACAAGATTTCATTTTAATAGAAAATAAGGATACACTATTTCAATAGATCTAGTTGGAATGCACTGGCCTGGAAGGTTCTCCATAGACTCTGGATATGGCTATTGTATTTCCTTCAGGATATCGAGAAATTGCCAATGTACGCTGCCAACAAACCACGATATGCAAATTGACCTTCCTAAATTTGAATAATCTGGATTTGAGGCTTATTCATTTATCTAAATTCAACTGAGCCGAAGTTCTCAAAAAGAAAGAATGAAAGAGGTGCTACGTAGTCCTAAAATAGAGAATCTAAAGAAGAAATGGTGTGTGTGATATAAAAACAGTTAAAAAGAGGTCTGGTTGAAGGTAGTTCAGGACCTGGTATTCCAGACAGGGTCCACAGTAGTCCAGGCGTAGCCAAGTATTTATGGTCGGCAAACATTTGCTTTCAGCCGCAGGGCCTGATGGCAAGGACTTGTTCCGCTCAGAAAGGTTTCTCCCAACTTTATTTTCTCCACTTCTCGACTTGTTCTATCTTATTCAAATACTCCACAGAACTTCATCCTCCTTCTCGCTCTTCCTATTTTAAAATTATAATGTTTTCAAGATTCAAATGTTTAGCACAAGTCAAGGCTTCCTCTTCAGTAGCAAACCCGCCCAGCCTTTGTAACCCCTATAGATTTGTTCTCATGTATTAATTTATTATTTTCCATTCTTTTTAAAGTTTATTCTTACTTTTTCCCGAATAATTCAAGGTGTTTATCATTGTTCTTGTTTTCAGTAATTTTCGCAGGAATACTTATTTGTATTTGAAATATTAGATTTCTTAATGGACATTTGATAACAACATTTACTATTATCACATTATTCCATTGTTAGTTATCAAAAATTTCGCATTTCCATGATTAATAGATTTTACTGAATATTACTTAACTGAACTTAACTATTCCAATTTATCTTACTAGCCTCTCTCTATGCGGTATGACTATAGTTCAATATATAATAATTGGCTGGATTTCCATCGTCATTCTAAGACACCACGTTGGTTTCCTCTTTTAGGCTAATCCGTTTTTTTCTTAACCAAACTTTGTTGGTTTCTCCATTGTTATTTAATTACACTTTGTTGGTTTCCCCAATGTTCCTTGATTATACTTTGTTGGTTTCCCCATTGTTCCTAATCACACTTTGTTGGTTTCTCCGTTGTTGCATAATCACCCATTGTTGGCTTCTCCATTGTTCCCTAATCACACTTTGTTGGCTTCTCCATTGTTCCTTAATCACACTTTGTTGGTTTCTCCGTTGTTGCATAATCACCCGTTGTTGGGTTTTCCATTTTTACTCAATCACACTTTGTTGGTTTCTCCGTTGTTGCATAATCACCCGTTGTTGGGTTTTCCATTTTTCCTCAATCACACTTTGTTGGTTTCTCCGTTGTTGCATAATCACCCGTTGTTGGGTTTTCCATTTTTTCTCAATCACACTTTGTTGGTTTCTCCGTTGTTCCTCAATCACACTTTGTTGGTTTCTCCGTTGTTTCTCAATCAAACTTTGTTGGTTTCTCCGTTGTTGGATAATCACCCGTTGTTGGGTTTTCCATTTTTCCTCAATCACACTTTGTTGGTTTCTCCGTTGTTGCATAATCACCCGTTGTTGGGTTTTCCATTTTTCCTCAATCACACTTTGTTGGTTTCTCCGTTGTTTCTCAATCACACTTTGTTGGTTTCTCCGTTGTTTCTCAATCACACTTTGTTGGTTTCTCCGTTGTTTCTCAATCACACTTTGTTGGTTTCTCCATTGTTTCTCAATCACACTTTGTTGGTTTCTCCGTTGTTTCTCAATCACACTTTGTTGGTTTCTCCATTGTTTCTCAATCACACTTTGTTGGTTTCTCTATTGTTTCTCAATCACACTTTGTTGGTTTCTCCGTTGTTTTCAATCACACTTTGTTGGTTTCTCCATTGTTCTTAAATCACACTTTGTTGGTTTCTCCATTGTTTCTCAATCACACTTTGTTGGTTTCTCCGTTGTTTCTCAATCACACTTTGTTGGTTTCTCCGTTGTTTCTCAATCACACTTTGTTGGTTTCTCCGTTGTTCCTCAATCACACTTTGTTGGTTTCTCCGTCGTTTCTCAATCACACTTTGTTGGTTTCTCCATTGTTTCTCAATCACACTTTGTTGGTTTCTCCGTTGTTGCATAATCACCCGTTGTTGGGTTTTCCATTTTTTCTCAATCACACTTTGTTGGTTTCTCCGTTGTTCCTCAATCACACTTTGTTGGTTTCTCCGTCGTTTCTCAATCACACTTTGTTGGTTTCTCCGTTGTTTTCAATCACACTTTGTTGGTTTCACCATTGTTCTTAAATCACACTTTGTTGGTTTCTCCATTGTCTCTCAATCACACTTTGTTGGTTTCTCCGTTGTTTCTCAATCACACTTTGTTGGTTTCTCCGTTGTTCCTCAATCACACTTTGTTGGTTTCTCCGTCGTTTCTCAATCACACTTTGTTGGTTTCTCCATTGTTTCTCAATCACACTGTTGGTTTCTCCGTTGTTGCATAATCACCCGTTGTTGGGTTTTCCATTTTTTCTCAATCACACTTTGTTGGTTTCTCCGTTGTTCCTCAATCACACTTTGTTGGTTTCTCCGTCGTTTCTCAATCACACTTTGTTGGTTTCTCCATTGTTTCTCAATCACACTGTTGGTTTCTCCGTTGTTGCATAATCACCCGTTGTTGGGTTTTCCATTTTTTCTCAATCACACTTTGTTGGTTTCTCCGTTGTTTCTCAATCACACTTTGTTGGTTTCTCCGTCGTTTCTCAATCACACCTTGTTGGTTTCTCCATTGTTTCTCAATCACACTTTGTTGGTTTCTCCGTTGTTGCATAATCACCCGTTGTTGGGTTTTCCATTTTTTTCTCAATCACACTTTGTTGGTTTCTCCGTTGTTCCTCAATCACACTTTGTTGGTTTCTCCGTTGTTCCTCAATCACACTTTGTTGGTTTCTCCGTCGTTTCTCAATCACACTTTGTTGGTTTCTCCGTTGTTTCTTAACCACACTTTGTTGGTTTCTCCGTTGTTTCTCAATCACACTTTGTTGGTTTCTCCGTTGTTCTTAAATCATACTTTGTTGGTTTCTCCATTGTTTCTCAATCACACTTTGTTGGTTTCTCCGTTGTTCCTTAATCAACCTTTGTTGGTTTCTCCATTGT
Organism: Cordylochernes scorpioides; assembly: GCA_030710605.1. Lineage (NCBI taxonomy): Eukaryota > Metazoa > Arthropoda > Arachnida > Pseudoscorpiones > Chernetidae > Cordylochernes > Cordylochernes scorpioides. The sequence goes on from CP092866.1 coordinate 126,000,712, forward strand.
TACATATTCACACTTTGTTGGTTTCTCCATTGTTGCATAATAATATTTATTGGTTTCACTATTGTCACTTAATCTCATTTTGTTGAAATTCTTCCAAATATTGTTCTGAATATATTTCTTTCTTGGTACTCGATCATTTTAAGATTGATTTATAAGAATTTAACGAATTATATCTTTGTATTGATTCCTACTATTTCTCTCAGAAATATTTTCATTGGTTCATGCACGTTATAACTATTGTTACTGACTGAAATCCAGCGTAAGCAAATAATATGATATCTCACGGCTAGTTAGCAAGGTAAACAGTGATATCTCACGGCCAGTTAGCAAGGTAAACAGTGGTATCCCACGGCTGTTAGCAAGGTAAACAGTGGTATCCCACGGCCAGTTAGCAAGGTAAACAGTGGTATCCCACGGCTGTTAGCAAGGTAAACAGTGGTATCTCACGGCCAGTTAGCAAGGTGAACAGTGGTATCCAAGGCCAGTTAGCAAGGTAAACAGTGGTATCCCACGGCCAGTTAGCAAGGTAAACAGTGGTATCCCACGGCCAGTTAACAAGGTAACCGGTGGTATTCCGCGCCCAGTTAGCAAGGTAAACAGTGGTATCTCACGGCCAGTTATCAAGGTAAACAGTGGTATCTCACGGCCAGTTACCACCAAGGTAAACAGTAGTATCGCACGGCCAGTTAGCAAGGTAAACAGTGGTATATCACGGCCAGTTACCAAGGTAAAACAGTGGTATATCACGGCCAGTTAGCAAGGTAAACAGTGATATCTCACGGCCAGTTAGCAAGGTAAACAGTGGTATATCACGGCCAGTTACCCCCAAGGTAAACAGTGGTATCTCACGGCCAGTTACCAAGGTAAACAGTGGTATCCCACGGTCAGTTAGCAAGGTAAACAGTGGTATATCACAGCCAGTTAGCAAGGTAATCAGTGGTATTCCTCGGCCAGTTAGCAATGTAAGCAGTGGTATCTAACGGCCAGTTACCAAGGTAAACAGTGGTATCTCACGGCCAGTTAGCAAGGTAAACAGTGGTTTCCCACGGCCAGTTACCACCAAGGTAAACAGTGGTATATCACGGCCAGTTACCAAGGTAAACAGTGGTATATCACGGCCAGTTAGCAGGGTAAACAGTGGTATCTCACGGCCAGTTAGCAAGGTAAACAGTGGTATATCACGGCCAGTTACCACCAAGGTAAACAGTGGTATCTCACGGCCAGTTACCAAGGTAAACAGTGGTATCTCACGGCCAGTTAGCAAGGTAAACAGTGGTATTCCTCGGCCAGTTAGCAAAGTAAGCAGTGGTATCTCACGGCCAGTTACCAAGGTAAACAGTGGTATCTCACGTCCAGTTAGCAAGGTAAACAGTGGTATCTCACGGCCAGTTACCAAGGTAAACAGTGGTATCTCACGTCCAGTTAGCAAGGTAAACAGTGGTAAATCACGGCCAGTTAGCAAGGTAAACAATGACATCTCACGGCCAGTTAGCAAGGTAAAGTAGTGGTATCACACGTCTCCAGTTAGCAAGGTAAACAATGGTATCTTACGGCCAGTTAGCAAGGTAAACAATGGTATCTTACGGCCAGTTAGCAAGGTAAACAGTGGTATCCCACGGCCAGTTACCATCAAGGTAAACACCCAGCCGGGAAATATGTAAAATGGGTCCTGATTACTCCCCAATCCGCTAATTACTCCAACACAAATTGTTTAATCCACTTAACAGCCTGTGTGGCTAAAGGTAAAATTCAATTTGGAAATAATCCAGCTAATTCAATTACACCCTAGAGCCTTGCTACATTAATTATCCTAAAAGTACATATGTAAATAGAAAAATTATTGATTGTTGCTAATTTGGGAGAGGTGAACTATTTTAGTTGGATACGAGTAATTACACAAATTCATAAATGGACGAAGCACAATTTTCATCTATCGTATATATATCCCTATTTAAAATGTGATATGCATATACTCTATGTTAGTATATCTTAATTATTAGTAAAAAACTCAAGAATAGCTTCTTTATGTAAGAAGAAAATTCCTCAAGATGACGCTAATAATAAAATGGAGAATTTGCGCCTTTTAATGAGAAGGGTATCTGCTTTCTACATATGTGTAGAATAATAGACAATTCTCACTTCAAATAATTTATTGACATCCTGTCAAACTATGCACATTTCGAGAGAGAAAAAAACTACTTCATTACAATGTGTGTCCGTCCATTTAGGGTTATATAAGGGGGGTTAAATATAATATAAATATGAATAAATAAGATTGAAATAAAGATAAATACATAAATAACTGTAAAATAAAAAAAATGATTAATATTCCTACATATATAATATATACAAGGTCTTCATTGGTGGCGCCCACCGCAGGAAAGACTTTGCCACCGATGGAATGCAAGAGTTCCTTCCCACAGAGTGGGCAGGTCAATGTGATGGCTGGCGTTACCCACCTCAAGACCAAGATGGTACTTGTAGATGGTAGCCTTCGCCACAGAGAGAGAGAGTTATAAGCAGCATTCTAATGTACCAACCGAAAATTTAACGTATTGTGACATCTGGCTCTCCTTTTTACCAGAGCCAAGACGACATGGATGGTAGAAAAGGAAGTACTACTGGCCCAGGGGGGACCGTGGAATTAAAGGATGGGGGTCAGCTGAGGAAGAGACAGGCGGAGTGAACACTCTGGTGACATCGGCGGTGTGAAAGAAGCGGCAAATTGTTTCTCTGAGTGTGGCCGTCTGGATAATCCTGAAAGAGGATACCAGAGATGCTTGCCCGAACTAGACGGAAGCCGGCTGTTGGCGAGGAAGATCCTTCTAGTGGCGGATATTGGGGAAATCTAATCCTTAATTCTACCTGAAGCTACTGGGGATAAAGTGTGTCTAGCTAAGGTGTATCTCCATAGAGCCACATTGTTAAGTGTCGAAATAGTATGTTACATGTACTGGCTTAGGTAGAATTAAAGGGAAGGAAACATTCCTTACTGAATCTCTCTTCTACTCTGGCTATCACACAATAGGTTTATCTGACTAATCATAAATTACCACATTGACGTGCACAAGTTAACCTCTATCAATAAGTGTATAATAGGGGCAATACAAGTGTACATGCAGTATAATCAGGTACCATGCAACCACATGGGGTGAGTAACACTGAAATTTCTAAATTCGAGGTTTGGCTAACTTGTGGCGCCATTTTTGCAGAATTATATCAAACATCACTTAGGATTCCCTTTATTTTTGTCTTTTCTAATCAATTCTTTTTTGTCATATTTCTAATATTTCTGAACAGTAGATAAATATGCAAGTATATATAAATAATGGGCTCTTAGATATTTCTCTGAATATTACAAATACCATATTGAAGCATAAAAATATATGAAAAAATGTTTATATCCATACTCAATAAGAAATTTTAAACTATTTTGTTCCTTTTTTTTTTCTAACTTTAAACACTCATCTAGAAAGAAGCTCCAAAACAGTTACAATTCTTACTTATATGGATGGTGTGATATATTAGAGAGATTTAATTCTTAATAAATCTTTATTTAGTACATTAATATATTATGATGCACTAACGCGCCATCTGTTATCAAAATTCGAAACTATTATAGACACATATGATTCTTTTTTAAAATAAACAATTTCTACTGCCCTTACTGCAATGGAAAAATTAATTCTACTGTCCTCAAAGCTTATGTCTATAGTTCATCTAAAATACCCATTCCAAGAGTCTAGCATCAGTATCACTATAATGAGCCAGGCCCTCCCATTAATTTTTCCATTGCAGTAAGGGTAGTAGAAATTGTTTATTTTAAAAAAGAATCATACGGGTCTAGTTTCGAATTTAGATAAATATATAGTGGTAGAAACACTTGGCTCATCAACATACAGCCCTCTCGGCGAAATGTGTTAGCTAAATGTACTAGACAACTTTTGTATTGAATATCCTGTCAATGTAGCCGGTGGTCTATTCCTGGTGATTATATTTAGTGACACTTGTATTTGCTTCTCTACTATGATATTGATAAAGAGTACTTCATCATTTGTTGACATCCTGAAGTAGAAGTGTCACTCGCTGTTGACCAGATGACCTGACGGTACCTCTTTCAATGTGACGACCCCACGGAGCTTTACTTAACACTGGATAATGGCGCCGGTAGTTTTATTCGAAGAAGTTATCTTTAAAATCACTTTAGAATACAGTAGTCTCAATTTGTTATGTTCTCTAAATTAGATGTTTATAATTGTCGAGCCAGGAGACTGAAGTACTCACTTGGAAGCTAATAGTGGGAATATCACAATCGTGGAGAGATCTTCCTTTAACGTGTGAAACAGTGTTTCCATTCGGAAAAACAGAAAGGGATCGATCACTGAACTGCCTTGTCTTAAGACAAATAGTCAGGAAAGGATGGAGCAAGACAATGTGGATTGACAAGCACTGAATAGATTAGATGTAGATTTGCTTCTCTCTTTGTTACTACAATCGCATAGTATTTTATTTAAAATATATTGTACTATTTCTGATATTGTCCACCTTTCATTGTAGCATATACAGCTATAAGCAGAAACATCCCATACAGTATTATAGATCTAAGAGAAGCGGTCTTGTTGATTAAATTGACGAAACCGCTGGGAGGGTTCACCATTGAAGAAGTAAACCCTCCTAATATTTTTAATGCAGTAAAGACAGTAGAAGTTTGTTTTATTGTGTAAAAGAATCATTCATGCCCTAATGGTTTCATTTATTATTTTCATCTCTATTTGTTACTACAATCGCATAGTATTTTATCTTAAATACATAGTACTATGGCAATACCAGGAATAAAATTGACCTATAGATCTAACACCCATATTAAACTCAGATTCATATATCTATTTGTCACTACAATCGCATAGTATTTTATTTAAAATAGATAGTACTATGGCAATACCAAGAATTACATCGACCTATAGATCTAACACACATATAGACCTAGATTAAAATCTCTATTTGTTACTACAATCGCGTGGTATTTATCTTAAATACATAGTACTATGGCAATACCAAGAAGTACATCGACCTATAGATCTAAAATATATTAGACCTAGATTCAAATATCTATTTGTTACTACAATCGCATAGTATTTTATTCAAAATACATAGTACTATGCCAATATCAAGAAGTAAATCGATAGTTCGATCTAACACATATTAGACTTAGATTCACATCTCTATTTGTTAATATACACATACAGCTTTATTAAGACCACCGGTCTTATACAGATTCACCACATGAAGGAAGCATAGATGTAGCTCCTATACTCCAGGCAGCGCAGCACCCAACAACAGCCTCCAGGTCCGACACATGTCCAATGGCCACAGAATCCACTGTGCATAGGTTAGCGTATCACTGCAAATGCGAGTATGGGATCAGCCACGTTCTAGTCTTCGCTTTCCTCATCATTGTTACTATATATGCAAAATCGAATAGTATTTCATATAAAATACCTAGTACTATGGCAATACCAAGTATAACATCGACTACCTTGAATTATCACTAATTAGATACAATATGAAGAATTCTCTGACAGACCAAACACTAAATAAGCCCCTTTCAAATGAATTGAATAAATTATATATCAATACAAAATTTAGAATTTATCTTTCTCAAACTAATCCAACGTTCAAATGCTTTTCCGAGAGATGTACCAAGCTTCATTACTCCTGATAAATACACTACTTTGTTCTTCACAGGCAAAGGACCCTTTTAAAGTTTTCTCTTTGACTTGAGAGTTATAAATTATCCAACATGTGAATGCTGTCTAGATGCTGAAATACCAGAGCCTCTTTTGTTGGCTTGCCCTCTGACTAACCAAATTGTACTTGCTTACTTTGACATAATGCCTTCTTTCTGTATATACTCAATCTTATGAAAACTTTAGCAAGTTTAGAGCAATTTGTACACAGATTTATAAATTACTACTAATTCATCGTGTAAATAATTAAAGATATATATGTAAATAATTCTAATATAGCACAATAGTCTGATAGACTTCGTGCTTCTGTAATAATAAAATTAAAAAAAAAAGTATAACATCGACATATGTAACACCAATAATACTAGGCGGAGGAGAAGCCGAGGTAGTACAGGTTAATCTCAGCGTGAATCACACTGTGATGTCACCAGCAGATGTCTGATGGGGTGATAGCAGAGCGGAGGCTGGATACTTGCGTGAGGTCCCTCAATTGTTTATCTGGAACATATGGAGGCGTTGGAATTGATGAGCCACGGGACCATTCTTCTTCTCCCCGTCTCTACAAACTCCGATTTATCCATTTATCCGGTAGCCTTGTTTTATTGTTCTACACCTATATGATGGGTTAGGATGAGATTCAATTGTTTTATCACGCTAAAATATATATGTAGTATCTCTATCACAAATTACAATTTTCTTTCTTAAATTACGCCAGATTTTATGTACAAATTGTATTCTTGCTTTTAATAAAAGAGGTGTATCTATAAAAAAATACAATTGTTATTTCCCATTTATCGAGTCAAATGAGTGTATATTTTCAAGACTGTTTATCTATAAATGGATGATAAATATGCAAATTATTCGTATTATATTTAAGTAGAAATAGCATATGCAATATGACAGATTAAATATAGGTTTAATGAACTTTATTGAATAATTTGCAAACGATTTAATCGATTCTATTGCATATAGGCTTTGAGATTATAATGAAATAAAGTACATACAATTAAACCTGTCTATAACGCCCCCTCTAAATAGCGCCTTCCTCTCTATAGCGCCAGATTTTATTATGTGATATACATTAAAAGTGACCTGTCTATAGCACCACCTCTCTAAAGCACCCTATTTTGGTGAGTCCCAAGAGGGAGCGCTATAGACAGGTTTAACTGTATATTTATATATATATATATTTGCGGTATATCAATTCATCTATTGAGGTTGTTTTAATCCTCTGCAAAAACTTCTGTTTCTAGGAACAGTATGCTGCAGAACTTTTGTTCTAACCAGGAGTCTCTACTGTAGGCATGGCAAAGAGAACATGATAAAATTCTGTATAACATCGGCATATATGCAAATAGAATAGAGATTTAGATGTAGGGGGTTAAAAGACAGCAGTGTTATGAGGATAGGTTAGAACCAAGAATTTTGATAAGAGACGAGGGTTTGGAGAGCAATATGAGATTATATCAGTATACCACGCCTCCACGCACGTATATTTTCAAAAAAAAATGTTTTCCAAACTGAAATAATGTAATATATTTTCTCTCAATATATAATAAGTATTTAAAATATGTATATAATAATTATGAAAAAGGCATCTCCTTATTGTGCTACTGAAAGTTGCTGATGGCTTGCGCCATCTATCGGAATAAATATCAACTATTCTCGTTGAATTTTAATTTTTCCAGAATTGGCCAAATACCCATTCTTGATTAATCAAGAAAAGCTAACCACGGACGCGTTTCGGGCTGTTAGCCCTCATCAGCGTGGCGCAAGCTGTACCTCAACGACCAAAAAATTGGTCCTTCAGGCATCTTGAAAAATCATGAAACGGGTAGTTAAGGCCAGAATATATATAATATATATATTTTATATAATAATGTGTATATAAAAATTGTATTTATCATTGAGTTTTTAACGTGATAATCCTGTTGAAGGACTGACAAGTCCGAAAGCTTGAAAATAAAAAGTTGTACAAGAAACTTAACCCTGAGGGCTTTATTTATTTTATAAGATCAGTATATCCAAGCTACCAATGTTGTGAAACATGCTCTATATAGGCTGCAATATTCTATAAAATATAGTTTTTACATTTAATCTATTAGCATTTCTCTCAAAGTGTCTAATTCAATGAGAATTTATATAATCAATTATTGTTTGAATATATTGATGGAAGAATGTTCTCAAATATTTACTTCTCTTTGTTTCTTTCTAAGTTTTCAATTAAACTTTATCATTGTTGATTTGAAAATTTTAAATAAATATTCTTTTCATGATAAAATTGTGAAAAGTATTAAAATTACAAATATATTCTCACAATGAGTATCTTTTTTTATTTAAAAAACGCTAGCTTTCAAGCGTTAATCGCTCTTCAACGGGCTTACAAAAATATCGATTTGATCCCACCAGAAATATTTACAAAAAAACAAACGCGCGCAGCGTGGATATTTATAACTGAAAATATTTGAATTGGTTTGTATTTAAACTATTTTATGGAATATATCTATCTATTTTAATTTTTAGGGTTTTAAAAAACGCTAGCTTTCAAGCGTTAAACCTTAAAATAGATAGATATATTCCATAAAATTGTTAAAATAGTTAAATTACAAACCAATTCAAAATTTTCAGTTATAAATATCCACGCTTCGCGCGTTTGTTTTTTGTAAATATTCTTTTACCGATTTGCGATTGGCTTTAATCAGTATAATCCAAATTTCTAATGAACAGTATGCAAATTTTACCAAATTATTCAAACCTTCTCTACAAGAATTGTTACAAATAAACTTGGCATATTTCCCATAAAACCTTTTTAAATCGAGAGAGATTTGTATCATTAAACATTGGATTTAATATAATAAAATAAATAATGCTAAGGGCTAAGTTTCTTGTGCAACTTTTTATTTTAAATCTTTCAAACTTGTCCTTCAACAGGAGTATCACATTAACAAATTAATGATAAATGTGATATTGTACTGGGATAAGGTGCATAAATTAAGAAAAAGGCATCTACTTATCGTGCCACTGAAAGTTGCTGATGGCTTGCGCCATCTATCAGAATAAATATCAAATATTCTCGTTGATTTTTAATTATTCCAGAATTGGCCAATTACCCATTCTTGATTAATCAAGAAAAGCTAACCACGGACGCGTTTCGGGCTGTTGGCCCTCATCAGCATGGTGCAAGCTGTACCTCAACGACCAAAAAATTAATCATTAAGGCATCCTGAAAAATCATCATCCCAAAAAATGCAACTTTCAGTTGCACGATAAGGAGATGTCTTTTTCTTAAATACGATTTTATACAAATTATTTACCTATTTTAAATACTTATGATATTAAGAGAAATTTTATCAAAACATATATTTATATAAATAAGGATCAAATAATAAAAAGGCATTTATTGGATTGAATAAAATATTTATTTGCCAATATATGCCTTTTTATTATCTAATGAATTAAGGATTTATTTAATTATTTTAACACACAAAACGCGATATCCTGGCTAGGGATAATTGCGTCGATATATATATATATATATTGAACAGAAACAGTTATAAACATATTTTACAAGAAAAAGTAATCGAAATAAAAAGAGAAACAATAATATATATTAGGAACCTGAACCTTTCAGGTTAGAAAGATAATCATAAATATATTTACAAAAATAGTTAAATCTATGATAATTCTTTCTGCTATTTACAAATAGATATAGATCTACGACATTATTCATTGTCTTGATTTAAGTATGGATTGCTCTATTTTAAAAATCAATAAGAATATAATAGCGAATTTATTTGCAAAGACTTTGCTTATCTTAACTATTGCTTCTTAAAGCCCTTTTTATATTTATTTATTTATTGTTACAAAAGCACGAAGTCCAAAGGACTATTGTGCTGTGCTAGTATTATATACATATATATGATTAATTATTTACACGATGGATTAGTAGTGTTTTGTAAATTATTGTACAAATAGGTCTAAACTTAACAAAGTTCTCATAAGATAGAGTATATACACAAAGAGAATTTGGTAATGTTTCAAAGTATCTACATACAATTTGATTAGTCAGAGGGCAAGTTAAAAGAAGATGCTCTGGTGATTCAACATCTAAGCGGCATTCACATGTTGGATCATTGATAACATTCAGTTTGAATAGGACACTTAAGAAGGGTCCTTTGCCTGTTAAGAATAAAGTAGTGAATTTATCAGAAGAAATGAAATTAGGGACAGCAATTGGAAAGAATTGCTTGAACAGTTCATTAGATTGAGAAAGATAAAACTTAAATTTTAGATCCAGATATAGTTTATTTAATTCTTTTTGAAGGCTGTTTGGTTAAAAATGTATGTTTTATTCTTATTTGTTATTCTATTCTTTATTGTTAATTTATATAATTCATTGTTTTACATAATTAATTCTCTATTGTTTTATTTTAATCTGTATATATTTTCATTGATTCGGCAACAGTGTGTTGTCGACATATTGTTTGTTTACTCGTCAATCAGTCTAGTTTAAATCAGCCATAAAATTCATTGGTGTAGCTAATTAAAGGAGAATTAAAATTCATAGGTTCCTGATCGATTTGCGTGGAGTTTCCCTTTATTCAAGTTAATCATTCAAGTTATTCATCGCTGCACCGTAGCGCATAGGATTTGAGCTCGGTGGTTAACGCGAACACAAAGGCCTTGCTTATTCCTTTAAGTATCATCTCAATGATAAGAAGAAAAACCAGTCAGGGAGAAGAGATTCTTTACATAAAAGGAAAAGATCGTACAACCTTTCTGGCAAGACGTCTTTTTACGGGTACAGAAACGGCTACAGTGGAAGGGCGTCTTGCCCTAAAATCTTGTACAAACGTTTTCTTATATTAAGAATCTATTCTCCCTGACTCGTATTTCTTCTTCAATTTCAAATAGAAAGATTATAGCTGTCTTAATCACATCTCAATGTGTCACCGCAATAAAAATTCTTAGAAAGATAAGCGTAAAGTACAAATATATATTTAAAAAAACTTATCGGTAAATTTACGGGTTAGAAATATGAGTTCCTCGTCATTGGTTGAATTTTTAAAATGCAGAAGATCAAATTAGTCGTCCATTATGGTTATCTGATCCTTGCACGAAGAGGGGACAAAAGAGGGGGGGTCGCAAGGCAACTAATGACTCAGCACACCACCACCGTTAGGGGGGAGGGGTGGGGGTTATCACTCCGTAGAACCAACCGACCAGAAACACTAAAAAGATCGTCTGCTAGCCATAAAACAATACAAAGCAGAAGATCAACTTCTGGCATGTTAATGGTTGGTTCATTTATCCAATCAGATGAAACCTTCCCATCACAAATGACATAATTCCGACACTTAAAAACGCAAGCGATTATTGTAGAATTGGATGTCACCCTGCTTGCCTGTTCTCTTTGTCTTTCAAATAGTTTTGCCGACATTCCTAGGTGACTTTATGGGAGGGTCGTCTGCTAGATGACATCTAATTATTGATGATCGGCTGATGAGAATGGTATGCAAATTTTAGGGTGATCTCATCGCGTTTGATTATCAGACGAATAAATGTTTTTTAATGTAAAATTCTATTCATGATTAAATTGTTAAAAAGTATAAAAATTACAAATATATTCTCACAATGAGTATCTTTTTTATTTAAAAAACGCTAGCTTTCAAGCGTTAATCGCTCTTCAACGAATTTACTATAATATCGACTTTATCCCAAAAGAAATATTTACAAAAAACAAATTGTAAGCCCGTTGAAGAGCGATTGACGCTTGAAAGCTAGCGTTTTTTAAATAAAAAAGATACTCATTGTGAGAATATAATTGTAATTTTAATAAAAATCTATATCTAGCTTTAACATTCATTCAAAAATATTAATTTCTTTATAATTAATTTCTAATAATAACTTCTATCTATATATATATAATAACTGTAATTCAACCATTTTTCTTAACACAAAAAAAAAAATAATAATAATTTTTGAAAATTTCAATTTTTTCATTAAAAAAACAAAGGGTACAAATTGATAAATATTTTCTAGATCATTACTACATCAATATTCTCTATACATCTCTAGTGCAAAAGTAGGTACGCAGTTTAAATAATATGAATTGGTTTATAAATAAAGACAAAGGTCAACACTGTCTCTCTCCCGTCAAAATATCGTCAAAGCTAGACCCCATCTTTTGACTGTCGCCGCAAACTAGCGGCCTCGGGTCGGTGACATGGCCACGACACATCATCATTGTCACACAAGCCCTCATTATAAAATAGTTTCGAATTTCTTATATAACCGATGGCGCGCTATTAATACATCATATTATAATATACAGCCTGTGTGACAAAACTCTTGAAGTCACAAGCCAAACTTTGGGACGTTCATGCTTATAGTAGTGTGATACTTTCAAACCTTGACAGAAGTGCTGTCACCAGAGAGACACCCCGACCTGTCCTATTGTCAACCACGCGAGCTATGACTCACACAAAGTCCCTAGTAGAAAAAATCTGGGGACTAATATCGACGGGATTGGGGTCCATGTTTGCCTCAGGGATTACGTGGGGTCTCTGTAACCTTAATTAAACCGTTGGACTTCTTTCTTTACCTTCATGGATTTCTGGAACTGGACAGAGCCGTGCGTTGGTCCCTCGTTGACAAATTCTAGGTATTCTAGCTATATGATGGTCATAATGTACACATACATTCCATCTTTCTATTATATTGAATATATTTCCAGCTCATATATTTTTCTTATTGAATTACATTAAAATTTGATTAAACAACTTTAATACATTTGAGTCAAAAGGCGATCCATCAAATATGTTTATATAAAAAAGGGCGTACCTGGATCTGTGTAAAGAAAAGGAACAATTATTTCTCAAAATATTTCGAGATATTGCTCCCTCTTTATCAATTTATTGCACAGTAAACTTAATTTACAAATTCTTGTAGTTCACATGAATCTAAAGTTGTTTCCATGTGATCTACAAGAATTCGTAAATCAAGTTTACTTGTGCAATAAATTGATAAAGAAAGAACAATTTCTCGAAATATTTTGAGAAATAATTGTTCCTTTTCTTTACACAGATCCAGGTACGCCCTTTTTTATATAGACTTTAATACAGTTCACTAATTTTGAAACAAGCCTAGACAATTGTTTTTGATACACTGAGTCGGTTCATTTAGTAAATAGAACTGTTTACTACAGTACCATCCTTACTGAGGACAGTCGATTGACCTCTGTATAGTAAACTACCTCCCTAGAGCGACCTATTTGACTATAAATAGGTTTTGTGAAAGGTTACTCACACACACACTCAATAAACATTTTATATTTATTAAAAATAGACTCTTCGGACGGTTAAAGTTCTATTTTCTCAAAGTTTCAACAAAAAAAGCCTTTGTCTTTGTCAGGAGAAATAAAAATGAAGTATTTGGCATGGCATTATAAATAATTCTAAGATTGCAAAGGCGTTCTCAAGCGTTATCATATTTCGAAAAAAAAAAGAGTACAAAAGTGAAATTGTACTGGGAGAGAGATGCCTTTTTCTTAGTGTTATATTGTATTACCGCTTTGTCAATATTCGCTTTTTTTTCTTCTCTCTAGATTGAAGATATAAAAAGATAGATTCTCACTCTATAACATTGTTGGAACTTTTTTAAAATTGAGCAAACAATATGGTAACGTTTAACAATAGTACACCTATCCCCCGATTTACACGGTAGGTTCCTGATCTGATCTAGTAGATTCCTGAGAAAAACGTGTAAATCGAAAATTAAATATTTTTAAAAATTAGAAATACAGACACAGTGTGCGTGTGCAGCAAGTCAGCACATAAGCTCGGGATTCCTCGTGAGATGTGTTCACAGCGCATGTGTTCAATCACAGTAGCATTTAGTATAGTGCGATAAAAACAACAAAAAAAAAACTTATTTGGAAAGCCGTGTAAAAGCGAAAACATGTAAAACAAGTACCGTGTAAATCGGGGGATAGGTGTACTAGGTTTCACCGTAGAGTTTGTGTTTCAAAGACTTTCCGTAAAGAAGACTTCAGTCGTTTTTGCGATTCTACAATTTCTGTCTACGCAATGACAATAACAAAACTACATGGAAGAAACTATCAAGGCACTAGACGTTTCTCCTTCATAATTTTACTTTGCTCAAATATTCATAGATGACAAAATAAATGACATTTTGACACAGAATTTAAATAAGGTATTAAATGTACGTGAGGAAAATATGCAAAAATTCAATGACACAAATTTAAATTACCTTTTTTTTTTTTTTTTTTTTTTATAGAATTATGCATATGAAATAAACACAAAAATATTGAGATAATAAAATCTGGTTTATTATATTGATTTGGAATATAATCTAAGTGATTGGAAAAAAGGAGCTTTTTGCTCTATAATCGCAAACAAGTAATAAAATGGGAAAAATCTCCAAATAAAAGTTTAGAGTGGTAAATTGAAGGAGGTCGAATAGAGGGAGGTTTTATTTTCCAATTCCAAACAGCTCAGTGACATAAATTTTTAGCAGAATCAATAAATGTCGCGATTAAATTCCCCACGCCTTTATTTACTCCACCTTTAATCACAGAATTTATTGGAGTTCCTTCTTTTCCAATTAAGGAAATGATCACAGAGTAACACGAGAAGAAAACTATGGTGAATTTAGTTAAACTCACAACATTTTTGAAAAATCATCAATTATTTATTTTAATACTTTTTTATCCTTTTATTAGAATACGAACTATTGTTTAATTAGTGTTAATAGTTCTTTCTCTCGTTTTTTTTTCTTAAAAATATCGCCGAGTAATGTGTGAAGAAAAGTGTGGTGAATTCAGTTAAACTCACATAATTTTGAAAAATCATTAATAATTTATTTTAATACTTTTTTTCTTTTATTATAACAATAATTTATGTTCAATTAGTGTTAATAGTTCTTTATCTCGTTTTTTTTCTATAAAGTATTGCCGAGTAACGTGTGGAGAAAGGTGTGGTGAATTTAGTTAAACTCACATAATTTTGAAAAATTTTCAATGATTTATTTTTATATATTTTTTCTTTAATTATAATGCTAATTGTTGTTCAATTAGTGTTAATAGTTCTTTCTTTCGTTTTTTTTTCTTTAAAGTATTGCCGAGTAACGTGTGGAAAAAAGTGTGGTGAATTTAGTTATACTCATATCATCACCGATAACTATCCAAGGTTTATTTTAAATATTTTTATTATATACCTATTTTCACTATCAAAATATTTCTTTCTTTTGTTCATTTTTATATAATTAGGTAAATTATCACAAAAATTAGGAATAAAATGTAGCGATTTGAGTTAAATTCTCCTCTCCACCGCATTATTATGATTTATAAAAATCTTATTAATGATTGAATTTTAATACCTACTTATTTGTTTGTACTCTTTCTTGTTCTTTTGAAGAAATTTACAAAGTGAAGCTATTGCATTAAATAACTCTTCGAATATGCATAGATGTACGGCGCATCTTCTTAATGTTAATAAAAGACGGGTTTTAGGGAATGGCGTGTTCAGTTGAAAGGAGTCGAATTAATAACGATAAGTAAATTAGAAGAATGATAGAAACGGAGAGTTATAGGAAGTGTTACAATGATGAGGAGGTTTGCTAACCAGGTATAGTTAGTAGAAGGTTATCTGCAGGTTTATCTTCATTCTCGTGAAAAAAAAAGTGAAAATAATGATGCGCACCATAATCTCGCTAGGCCTAAAATCAGGGTGTTGCCCTGGTGGGTGGTGGGCCGCCCTAGGGTAATGGAGCGTGCGTCTTCTGCTAATGGTCGTCTGATGGAAAATTGGGAAGGTCAATTGGCGCCTTTGGCGTCATCTTCTGGTCGGAGACGCCTGTTGGGCGACACCTGGTGTGACGGCGTATGGTGTTAGCGCGACATCTGTTGACACTCCTATCTTCTAACATCTGAATTTGCATTTCGCTGATATATATTTTTAATTTTTACATAGGAGTTCCATCTATTTTTTCTCTCTTCCTGTGGGGTGAATCTGTATAAGACCGCTGGTCTTAATAAAGCTTTGTGTGTGTATTTTAAATTTTATTCTAACAATATTTATATATTTCTCTTTCTATAGCGTTATACTTTTGTTTTATTAGGATGCTAAAATTAAAACCTTCAAATATTATTAAACTAATAAAAATACATCTCCTGATCTTGCAACAAAAAGCTGTTGATCAACGATTAGTTAATATATATTTCTGACAGATGGCGCAAGCCATCAGCAACTTTTAGTTTGCACAATCAGGAGATGTCTTTTTCTTAATTTATTCACCTGATCCACCGAATTTGCATATCAAAATTTTATTTATCTTTAAAGTGCAAGTGTCCCTAGGAGGACATAGGGCTCTAAGTCGAAATAAAGAATGTCAGTACCATTTTCAAATTTGTACAATTCTAATATTAAACTGTTAAAATTTAAATATAGCGCACCTCCCGTGATACAAAAATTGATTCCATTGTAGCTTGTTGTAATGTAAAATAAATTATACAGAGCATGTAAATAATTCTTTTTCGATCGAGCAATAACTCATATGTAAGTAGTAATGTAGTTTGTTGTTGCTGTTGGATGAATGCAGTATGGCATGTTGGTTGCAGTCGTGGTGGCCACAATGATTAGAGTGGTTTCAGGCGTGATTGGGATTACACACAAGGACGAGGCATGTTGGATGTCACCACAGATATGGCGAGAGAGCAAGTGTAACTGACACTGGTCAGGGGAGAGATCTGTCAATCCTCGTGTCTCCAAGCGGACTAATCTGTTTGAGTAAGAAAGGGCACACCTAGGAACCCGACTTGTTTTTCGGACCTCTTTCCTCCTACTGGCGTCGACTGTCACTCACTCGAAATTTTATTTGTCACTTTGGCAATTACATTATAACTATACAACACATGGAGACATAGATATATTGGAATATATTACAACATGTATATATTAAGAATCCATTTGTATAATATTTCATAGACTATGTTATTTATACTAAATATTATATCACTAGAACCATTGTATTACAGGTATGTTTTCTTAATTGATCAAGTTAGTACAATGGGGACCTGGGCTCAGCTGGCCCGGCTGATAGTACCCTGTAAGGGCTCCTAATCCAGGGATACAGGATGAGCAGTGTTTGTACTCCATGTTAGGAGCAGCTGCACATGGCGTCTGTTCCTTATGTAAGAGGCGGCCATTTTTTTGGAGCTAAGTCGGCCTGCCACTGAGTAGTGCTCTCAGTCTTGATGACAAAGGCAGACGCATTCTACTTCACCCAGTTTGGAGATAAAAAGAAATAAGAAGTACAATGGGGAATTTGCATACTCGAACTCTCAAAATACTAATAAATTGCTTAGATTTTTAAATTTTATATTAAAATATAACCATGTGTGTGTCAATTAGTTTCTCCATTTATTAATTGATTAATTGAATATATGTTATATTAAAATATTATTCTATTTAAAATTATATTTCATATATCCAAATACTCTGTTAAATCGACCGCCAGAGATCATGCTTCCCCTATAAAAACTCGTTGTTGTTCTTTCCCGATGGCCGGCTCAAAACTTTTGTAAATTATGTAAATAATCTTTTGTTTTCCTTATTCTACTCGCCAAAGCCGGCATTACTTTTATCAAATTATGTTCTTTTATATATTCCTTTAGTTCAATTAAATTACTGATCAAAATTATTTTTATTATCATACTTTCAAGATTTAACCACGACTGCATTAACATAGTATGATCCTCAAGATATTCCAAAATCAAGCAGAAAATCTCATCTTTATTTATAACATATATACACATATATTCTCAAAGGTCCTATTTCTTCAATGGTAATTTTACTAGATTTGTTGTTTTATTTTTATTTATAGCATTAATACTTCTGTGTGTGTATTTTAATTATCAGTATATTACAAAGTATTTAGAGTATTCTATAATAAAATGACGAATTAAAAAAGAAAAACATTAGTGAAAATTGAATACATTTTACAACAATCAAGTTAAAAGTGTTTCAAACGATTATTGTTTAATTAAAGATACTTTTTATAAATGCAGAAGAACTAAACGACCTATTGGATATCGTTTGGTTGAAATATTAATCAAGCTTTTAGGAGATTGACTCGGCTGCACGATAAATCAACGCTTTAATTACTTGATTAGTTAATTAATTAATTATAATTTTTGTTCATTAGCGAACAAAGAACAGAAGTTGATATTTCCTTGAAATATTGGGCAGAAGATTGATTGTCAATAAGAGGGATGTCGAATTTTCTAGATTGTTCTTAGAGTTTTCCTTGTTTTGAGAGCAATTAGTTAATATTTATTTTCTGTTTTTAAATATACTTCTGTTTGTTTCTATAGATTTGATATATAGTATCAAATTATTTAATATATTTTAATGAATCAAAGTTATGTGATATTCTAAAAAAAAGCATAAAAATGAAATAAACCTTTAAAAGTAATGTTCATTAAAATGAAATTATCTTTTAAATAATATTTACATATTTTATTTAAGAAATATTTTCGCATACATATTATGCATATTTAGGAAGTTTTGGAAGTTCTTAATTTATTATAAAACCTTTTAAAATCAATTTAATTACTTTACAGTTTTAAAAAAGGAAGCATTTTAAAGTTCAAAGCTATTTATAAAATTCAAACGCGACCCAAACATTCAGAAAATTTACACACCATGGGTATGGATATATATATTTTTTATATATGGATATATGTATGTTTTATCGCATTTATATACATAAAATAATTAAATTAAAAATTAACTATATATTTTTTTCGATGTCAAAAAATGATATATATATATCTACTTATATAATTGCCTTATTCTGAAGCTCACGGATAGAATGCGCGCCCATTGGCTGCCGCCGGCGAACACGTGTCCTCCCTGCCCCCCTCTAGACAACCCTGTTATCAGCTGTGTGATACATACACCTGTCTATAGCGGCCATTCTAGACAACCCTGTTATCAGCAGTGTGTTACATCCACCTGTCTATACAGACCACCCTGTCTATAACGACCACTGACCACCCTGCCTATAGCGACCACTCTAGACAACCCTGTTATCAGCTGTGTGATACATCCACCTGTCTTTACAGACCACCCTGTATATAGCGGCCATTCTAGATAACCCTGTTATCAGCTGTGTGATACATACACCTGTCTATAGCGGCCACTCTAGACAACCCTGTTATCAGATGTGTGATACATCCACCTGTCTATACAGTCCACCCTGTCTATAGCGGCCACTTTAGGCAACCCTGTTATCATCAGTGTGTTACATACACCTGTCTATACAGACCACCCTGTCTATAGCGGTCACTTTAGGCAACCCTGTTATCAGCTGTGTGATACATACACCTGTCTATACAGACCACCCTGACTATAGCGGCCACCCAAGACAACGTTTTTAAAATATTTTCGCACTCGGGTAAAACCCGGGCGTTGCCCGGGCCATTCGTCTAGTATATATATAAATATATATATATATATTGCCAGCCGAAATATTGGCAAAATAAATATTTTATTAAATCCAATATATGCCTTTTATTATCTAATATATAAATATGTTATGAATAATATGTTTGCTGTTAGATAAAGGGTTGATATGACAAATGATCAATAAGATAAAGGGTTGAAGGTGCAGTCGTGATAAAAAGAAGATAATTATTTACCATCAAGTAGCTTTTATTTTTAACTTACTTGAGGAAATATTACACATTAGTTATTTTCACATTATATAGAATTTATATAGTTAATCCTATTTTGTGATTTAAAAGGATAGATATATTAACTACGCATATTTACAACAAAACTGAAAGTCATTCTAAAAACGATGATAACAAAAGTAGAATTATCAATGAATAAAAATAAAGTATATATTTTTAAAAATATAGAAATATTTGAGTTTTTAGATTATATAATATATGTATATTGTTTTTTATTAAAAGAGTGTAAAAATCATTCATATATAATTTTATTTTCGCTTAGATATATCAGCCAACTAAATAACTCAATGAAATCAATTTAAGATATTCATAGTTAGTTATTTCCGAGATTTAAATCTCTGGCGACACTGAGAAAAGAAGCAGTTGTTCTCGACCTTATTGTCAACGCAAGACATATTGATCTGTGAGTGAATTTTTATTTATTTGTCTCAGGAATAAATTGAAAGATTTTTGACTGGAGGGCAGTCAGGGTATCAGAGATGGTAACAATTTTTTTTTTTTGACTACTGACCTGACTTTGTATTATTGTTTTTCCGTTTGGAGGCAAATATTGCTTCAGTGAGTATTGTTTAAATATATTGAAATCTGGTTTATCGAGTTTTTTTTCTCTGGTGTATCCACTTGAATATCTCTGTTTTCACATTCCCCTTGAGGGGATCTAAACATGTGTTGTCAATAAAGACTTGATGTGGATACATAACATGGTGTCTAGTATTCTATAGAAAACCTTTGAATGAAAATAAAATGTGTGACAAATATTCACTATATCCATCGAATAGTTAAATATATTGGGGATTACAAGATGATTCGTGATTTAGGAAGTATAGCAACACTTTTCAAGATTCTGATTTTACAACGGAAAGCTGCTTTACTCTATCTATCACTTTCGAATATGTATATATGGCGTAATATATATATGCCATAAATTTGTATTTCTTAGATAAAATGATAGCTTTATTTAGGTCGCCTGTGTCCGTATATTGGTATATTATTCAGGGGAATTATTTTCATGTATGCATGTTACTTTTTAATTGATCATAAACATGTTTGAATACCAAACGATCCGCAAGGAACATTTGATAGCGATAGTGATATTGCATCTTGAAGTTGCTTCAGCAAACTTCAGATTCAAAACATTTAATTTTCCGAGCGAAACATTTGAATTCTAGTGTTGTTCACATAGTGTTTAATCCAATATTTAATTATGCATTAATTTGATGGTCAACAGTGAAATAAACAAATAAATAATTTTAATAGTTCATTGAATAACTAAGCAAGGCTTCTGCGCATAAGTCACGTGGTTCAATGTTGATAAAGACAAATTATTTCATTGGTTGATGGATTTTATGTATATATAAACATCAACATTATAATATACAAGCACATAGGTTTTATTGCTTATTTTACTATAAATAATAATTAATAAAGGTGTATATATTTCTTCGGCTTGGCTAGAGTAACGGCTTCTTGAGATGAATCAACAAGCTGTAAATATATGGTAGACAGGTAGGGAGGGGTATTCAGAGTTATTGTCTGAATCTCGAAATACATGCTAAAATGTAAAACCTTTTAAAGTTTTGTCCATAAGTGTATATTTGATAAGAATGAAGTGCAAAACCGATAGGACACGACAACAACAACAACAACCATTTTTTACCTATCAGTAAAAAGAGTTAAACTCGAACCTCCCCATTCTCGCTCTCTCAGTTCCTTATATATTTTTTATAGAAAGTAATTGCGGCTAAAATCCATGTAGAGTTATTGGCTTCAATTCTGGAGAGAGAGAGTAACTCAAGATAAACTCTGAAATCATATCTTCACCCATCTATGTATGCATACCAATGAGCAATACAAGTTACATACCCCACGTATATGCATACTCTCCCTAATTACTATAAAGGGTGATAGAATGGATTATTCCAGGGACCGATAGTAACAGCATGGCAACAAACCGGCCAATGGCATGAACGGAACCATTCAAATTACACTCTGTCATGAAACCTGTTGTAATAGTCTGTCTGATCACTGACTGACATGCGAATTCTTTCTTATTTGCATAGCTTATTTGTATAATAGACTCACCATCTCTTTGCATATAGTATACATGAATAATAATTAGGTATGTATTTCTAAATTTTATAAATGTATTATCAATATTTTAAATATACTTGTTCGAAATGAAAATAAATAAAAACATTTTTTTCTATTTATAGATAACATTCTATACGCTTTTCAAAGTTTTACAAACGATTCCATGCACTGAATATCATATAAAAGATTACCAAATTTTGATCCAAAATTTAATGTGTGAAAAATTAGTTAAATCTAGTTAAATAACTCGTAGCTATTAGTTAATATATTTGTAATATAATTTGAATAAATAAATATTTGATATTAAATTAGGTTAAAACCCACATATATAAATATAGAATAAATTAATCAATTACTTTTTTTTTTGTAAATCAAACAAATATTATTTAATTTGAAATCAACAGAATCACTAGCACATATACTTATTTATAAAAAAATATCAATATGTGTGGAAATACATATATTTTTAATTAATTCTATGAAATAGATAATAAAATATTTGACGATGGACCCCGAATCAAAATTGTTACTTTCGGCTCAACGCGTAATAAACATATATTTTTAAATATATATGAAATTTTGAATAATAAAATACATAAACCTCGTTGTAAATTATTATCGATGTTGATATATATTAATACTTTAACTATACTTTATTTTCAAAATCAGTGAATCATAATTTTTTATATTTTACATAACTACTTCCAAAATTACTCAATTTTTATTAGATACTTATTATACGATGTTTATTATATTCTTATAGAATTTTAATTCTAATTTTCAGTTTTTTGTTAGCTGTTTCTTTTGTTTCCTCTGTAATGATGAAGAGCTCCCAGTTTATAAAAATGAGTCTTATAGCTTAGTTTGTATGCATCGTGAGATTGGTATAGTGAAATCGAAAACTTAGATACGTCTGATATTCGTTAAAGAATATATCTGTTGATGCTTTGCTATGTTAGAATAGAGGTTAGGCAGTAACTCTCGCGGCCATACTTAATCTACAGTCATCTCCTATCTAAGGTCGCTTTATGTCTTGAATACTTGTAAGAGACATCTTAAGTTCTTAAAAATAAGAGACACTTCTGATAAGAAAAGATAAGTGTATAATATTTTTAAGAACTATGAATGCTAGCCAGGCAACCTCCATCTTCAAGATTTTAAGTTTTGTTTAGATCATTGATTAATAAAGTCAAATCCAGACGTTACGTAAGATTGATCAAATTCGGGTAAATCGGATTCCACGGAATGCATTTTTACTTAGTTCAAAATGGTTTTATAAGTGTAAAAATCAATCTCAAACCTCTCGTTCATCGTAGAATGGTACACGTTGGATTGTACACGTTAAACGTGTCAGGAAGTGAAGATGGAGCGTTAAACGTGTTAGGAAGTGTAAATGGAACGTTAAACGTGTTAGGAAGTGAAGATGGAACGTTAAACGTTTTAGGAAGTGAAGGCGGTAGGACCAAATATCTTGATTTATTGCTGTACTGTAAAATCTCAAACAGCCAAGTGGATTTTGACAAATCTGTTTCTCTATGAAACCCTTCAGTTGATGGATCCCTGGCCGCTATTAATACCTCTGGACTCAGATGGATGGACATTCCCTGGATATCTCCCTTCTGATTGGTCCACCTAGCTTGTTGCATTTCTCCATTTATCTCTTGTTTTCTAATAGGTGCATCTTTCGTTTATTCTTTCTACGTTTTGTCACTATCGCTCTGAAAAGCAAATTTCTTTTGAATTTCATTTAAATTTATATAAAAATATAACACAACACACATAACAAAACATTGACAATTGCTCTTTTAGCCTTGTTTCAGTTTAAAGAAAAATGTGGATAAATTTTGTTTAAGATTTAAATTGTTTATATCTTGTTCATCCTTTTCTTCTCTTCTCTCAAATAAAATATTATTTATAATTATCTTTTCAAAAAACGGTCTTCTGTTAAGATTAACATATATAAATCGTTATCTTTCTTAGTATAGTTATATTTTTGCCTGTCGATGGGCTTTTGCCCGAAAGCTCGTAGCATTCATACAATAAAAGAAACTCATCTTCTGATCCTTCTTAATTGATATACCTTACTAGAAGAGTCTTTACCTTTAAAATATTATTTCTTATTACGATAACGAACTTTGACATATAAACAACATATGCGAAATAGATAGTTCTATTTTACATAGATTCCCATCTACCAAGCTCTAGACGATGACAATCATGGGTCCTTCAACATCTTGTGAGTTGTCTACCAGTCTACACAGGATCGAAATGTCCTAATAAAGCAGTTGTTGTTGTCTACACAAGTAACATCCTTTAATACACAAGTAACATCCAAACTTTAACTTCTAAAGTTTCCGGGATGTTATCTATTTATCCCAGTTCTACTTGATTTCAACTTATGCAAGAAGACGAGTTTATAAATGAAAGAGAGAGAGATTGAAATTGAAACTGATTTTTTAATCGTTCATATAATATTATATAAGGTTATATATAAAATAATTGAATACATGTATATATAAATAAGACTAAATAAGTATATATATTTCAATTTCAATTATTTTATTTCCAAAGCGCTATATCCCGCAAGGGATACTTGCGCCAAACAAGGAGAAAAGTTTATTTACATTATTCAACGCATGAAAACCTTAGAGATCCAGATTTTGTAGAAAGTTTAGAATGTATTTACAAATTGAATTTAACTTTAAATATGATTCTTTTATCGGAAATCAAATCGTTAAGTTCACAAACAACTAGTTCATTCTTCATTCTATAATCTTGAAATGCTGGGCAATCGATCAGTAGATGTCTTGAGGTTTGTTCCTCAATACCACAAAAGCAACTTGAATCCTCCACTGCCTTTATTATATTTTTAAAACTTTTGAAATTTCCGTGGTTTGTAACAAATTGAGTATTATAAAGATTTGGACGAAAGTATTTAGGGAATTCTTGGGGAAAAAAGCTTAAGAAAGTATTATTTGCTTCGTTTTTCAGAACATTCATTCTTGATTTGAGAAAGGTATCTATAATTCCTGGAATAAATGGATCATAAATTTGTTGATCATCTGTGGATAGGTTTCTCAGATCAGATATATATAGATGAATAAATATAAATAAAAAGAGAGAGTTTACCAGAATTTTTTAAATATACACGCGAGGCCTAAAAAGTCAGAGTACTAATGTTAGCGACCTGTTCGCTAAATCAGCATCTATTCTGCTTAGGTTTGTAGGTTGGGTTGAGGATACGACGTATGGTTTGACAGGGGCGTGGATAGCTATGGCACGGTGATGTATTGTGTTTCTTCCCGTACACCGAGGAGGCGGACTACTGTACAGAGTTGGTTGGTGGGGACCTACTAATCTGATCAAAAGGTTTCGACACTTTGCTCATAAGTTAAAAAAAACTTTATTATCCTACCAAATTCCAATTGTCCCCTTCAAAGTAGTCCCCGTTGGCCGCGATGCACTTCAGCCACCTTTTTTCCAGTCGGCAAAACATCTCTGGTGTCTGTTTTCGG
The DNA here is from genome assembly GCA_030710605.1 of Cordylochernes scorpioides. Taxonomy (NCBI): domain Eukaryota; kingdom Metazoa; phylum Arthropoda; class Arachnida; order Pseudoscorpiones; family Chernetidae; genus Cordylochernes; species Cordylochernes scorpioides. Next base: position 126,025,842 of record CP092866.1, read on the forward strand.
GATCGCCTTCTTGGTCTTCTTCGATTCCACTTTGATCTCTTCTAGGCTCTGAAATTTCCTAGCCTTTAACTTTTTTTTTGAGCTTTTCAAAAAGGAAGAAGTCGCAGGGGGCCAAATCGGGACTGTAGGGGGGTTGGGGGAATACAGAGGTTGAGTGGTCATGCAGGAACTTTGCGTTTGCCACAAACCGGGAGAAAATATATTGAGTTTTCAGGATTTTATGAGCAAAGTGTCGAAACTTTTTGATCAGAGTAGCATGATAGCGTGGTGTTGGGACACCTTGTAAGTACCATATATATATATATATATATATATATATATATATATTGTTGCATCATGATTAATGCGTCTATTTCTCAAATTATTTATAATAATATTTTTCAAATTTAAATTGTATATTTATTTATTTTAAAAAAACAGAATATTATTATGAAATATTATGTACTATAAAATAATTTGTATTTTGATACACTGAATACCCAACCTGCTTTAAACTTTGATGTGATAAATAAAGAGAAATTCTAGGTGTTACCTAAAAATATAGTTGTCTTATTATTGACTGGTTTAACCTTGTAGTAAGACACGTTCTGGAAAGATGCAAGACGCGTCTGAGGAGAGAATCAAGACTGAAGAATCTGCAAATCCGCAGCCTGATGCAACAATATATAGATACGGCGTACATTCACAATCTCTATCATTTTTATATCTTGTATAATATATTCCTTGTGTACTTTTAGCTTGTAGATCTTTGGTCATCTAAGGTTTTCTTGATTTAAGATTTTCATGTGGTAATACATCACCTTCTCGATACCAGCCGCTCACACCAGAAGCTTGTAGGACAACATCGCTCTGCAAGGATCTATCTATATAAAAAGGGAGAGTTCCCCCCCCCCCCCCCCCCCCCCCCCCCCCCCGTGATCTACGGCGTGTAGTGTAAACACTATGAGAGGCCAATACATCACCGGCGTGTTTACCTTGGCTCTTTTTATCCCGGGGTAGACGCCCGCAGTCTGGGTGGTCTACCTGATGTCATTTGTAGACATCCATTTATGTTGTTGTCTTATCAACGGATTAGATGCCTGGCTTCTTATACTGAATTGTATGCATATAGGATTCACTACTTACTTTGAAGAATTGTTGTTGGTTTGTTTACAATCTATCTAGAATGACTTAATTGCTGGATTGTGTGACTTATGAAGTTTATCTATTTGATTTGTAGACGTTTTTGTTGTTTCTTATACTAACGTGATAAATGTAGTACTATGTGGCATGATTGTATAGCTATTTGATATGTAGACTCGTATTGTCGACGGCTTTGGCATCGAGGTGAATAGCTTGATGTCCGTATTCTTTACCGCGGGTTGTCTACCTGATTTGTAGACGTTATGGTGCTTCTAGAATTTTTGATCTCTAACTATATATTTTCCAAAAGAAAAATTTACATATTCGGTTTACTTTGGTAGATATTAATGATATTTTGTTCAGAAAACTCAATACCGATTTATTTATTGCTTCCTTCAAATTCATCAAATAAAGAACTTTCGTGATTTTAGTCCAAATTGGTTAATTTTGGGCAGATTCCTTTGCCCTAAAAATAATACTGATCAAAAGTGCTGATCCTTAAAGAAGAAGAAGAAGAGGGTTAGGTTATTATAATTTTAAAATTATGCTTAACACAGATATATAACTTTCACAACTATTAATATATATTATTAATTAAAAAGGCATATATTGGATCAAAATATCATTTATTTGACCAATATTTCAGTTGTCTGAACGCCAACCTTTATCAAGGTGTTATAACATATTTAATGTGTGTCAACAACAAACTCAGCGCCAAATAACGTCAACAGAATTTAGTTTTTTTAAATATTTTGTTATATTTAATGGGGAGGGAAAAATGATAAATATATTATTATTATTATTTGATAAATAGCCACAGTACTGACCAGGAGTCAAGATAGCAAATGTAAATATCTTTGTTTACTTTTACTGTTGTTATTTATTGAAGTTGTAAATAAAAATATGTAAATAGACTGACCATTCGCTACACCTTTTATAGAAAAACTTGTAACCTTTTGGAAAAATAAATTTGATAAATATATTAATATATTATTAATTAATTGTATTTATAAACGAAAATAAAGTATAACAAATTGTTATTTTAAATACAGATTGTTTTAATTGAATTATCTAAACATATTTTACTACTATATATCTAAAAAAACACAAGGAAAATATTAATTTCTACATCAAAGATATAATTGAAAATAATGTATGGTAAAATGTTGTGTTACAGTCTGGGTAGATAGGGGTCATAAATTTTAATCCTAAAAAAACGGAGAGATAAGCGTGAAAAAATATTTTATTTTTTGTTGTTCTGTGAAGAAATAATACATTATTCTGAGACTATTCTTCTTTTTTTTTTTTTTTTGACTGGGAGATCAATATGCTAGCACAGTATTGTGTCAACTCTGTGACATTTGTATTTGTTGCATTTCTTCTGTTGTTTTATTCTCCTCGTATGCTTTGAATTGTGAAAAGGATCGTTTGGAAATGTTTTTCTCATATTCGCACATGTGTAAATTTAATTTAAAATACACATTACATGATAAATATGGTTTAAATTTTAAAAATAATAAATTTTAATATATAAGAGCAACATTATTTTCAATATAGTTTTTAATAGTCTTATATATAGTTTACTAAAATTATAATGTTTTCAAATTTTATAAGAATTTATAAAAATATACTTCTTTGGTTAATTACAATGTTAAAAACAGGCTGGTTTGATTCAAAATATTATTTCTATTTGAATCACACTTCACACAAAAATAATATATTTTATTTTCTTCAAATGAAAAAATATACAATATATTTTATAGAAGATAAAAATATCGCACATATAAATGTATAAACACTAAAAAATGATTTAGTTTAAAAGCTTTAATTTATATTTTACAAAGTTTTAAAAATATATTAATATATAAAGGCAAACGGCATTTCGAAGCAATTAATGTACATGAACTTTTGATATGAAATATATCGTTTGAAGATATATATATATAATATATAAATAGAGATTAATATACAAAACCTTGAAATTCAATAAAAAAAGATGGCATTACTCTTGTCTTTTCAACCAAATACTTTTAGGAAATATTTTAAAATATATGTTTTAATGTAAAAATAACAAGAACCTTTGAATATTACATTGAATGCTAATAGACTTTCTACTAAACCTTTAAAGATTTTGAGGATTTCCTAAGTTTTCCGTTAAGTCTACTGATCCCAAATGCTAGAAAAAAAAAAACATTAAAAACTTTGTTATTTTCTCGATTTTTCTTTCTTTAAAAGAAATTAAAGCGTTTTTTTTTTCTTTCCCAGACAGAATCTTTTGGATTATTTTCTCTTTATCAACATTTTCTCTTTTTTTTTCTATCGTGACAGTTCCAGCTTGAGCACATTTTTAAAGCTTTATTTTTGTAATTAGTCTTATGCTATCTGGGAAACCTACTCTGGGGTTAATTCTTCACTCTAAATTATTTTTGTCACTTATAAAACTTTTTTTTTTTAACTTTCCCTTCCCTCAATCTTAATTGTTTTATTTTGATCTCCTTTCGCTCAACTTTTATTTTTCTAAATTTCAAAGTCAAATTTGCTCACACTCTTAAAAAAATAAAATCGCCATTTATGTTTTAATTTTGCATACATTTATATAGAATGTTTTATTTAGAATTTGATTATACAATTTCTTTATACACCTATCCCCCAATTTGCACGGTACTTGTTTTACACGTTTTCGCTTTTACACGGTTTTCCAAATAAGTTTTTTTTTTTTCGTTTTTATCGCACTATACTAAATGCTACTGTGATTGAACACATGCGCTGTGTACACATCTCACGAGGAATCCCGAGCTTATGTGCTGACTACATATTTTAACCTGTCAATGCATTTTATTTTTATTTCTGTGTACACCTATCCCCCGATTTACACGTTTTTCTCAGGAATGTATCTACCGTGTAAATCGGGGGATAGGTGTATTTAGAATTTCAAAAGGAGAATACAAATCAGACGATATATTTTGAATACATCTGGAAACATATATTATAAGAAATTGAATATTTTTATTATATTATTCATGTGTTCATCACAGACTCACAGATAGAAAACATAATACCTTTTAAGCTTGCGAGATTTAAGACTGTTCTAAAAAATAAGAATAACAAAACATTCAAATTTCATGCTATAATTAATATTGTTCGTAGGATGAATATTTTTATTTTAATTATAACACGTATATATTGTGTTTTTATTATATTAAATCTATATAATTGACATGCGAGCTTTCCAAACAACTATTGCAACAATTCATGCAGGAATAAGATGCCAAAAGATCAAGAAATATCTCCAAAAGAACGTCTGGTTGCAGCTCAAACAAAAGACAGTTTTTTATTTCATATTTTAAATATTGATCCTGTATTCCAGGAAATCTTTTATAAGCTTATTTCATTGAGAAAAGTCCCTGTGAAACCTTTCTATTTTATTTCCTTTTTATTTTTCTTTTATTGAAGTATTTTGTTCAATTAAAACGTAAATTTATATTAAAATGACACGTGAAAAATAGAATTGATATTACAAATTTATATATAGGTTTTACATCTCAAGACATTTTAACACTTTCAATTTTTCACACTTTATAACAAGAACAATTTTATTTTCAATTGATATTGAATTTTTATTATTCTTTTTTTTTTAATTAAAACATAATTTTTTCTGTTTGGAATTCTATATTTTTCCGTTCTAACTTTTACAATACTCAGTCCACAACGAACCACGGAAATTTTAGGAGATTTTTGTTAACAATTGAAGCGGTTGAGGACTCTAGCTGTCATTGTGGCAAGGAAACCCAGGACTCGAAGACACCTACTGCTGGAATGTCCACTCCACTTTAGCGCTATAAACAGACAATAAATAATGTTGTAGATCTATATGAATTTGTAAATACTAGAGATAATTGTCACAGATTTAACTACTTTTGTAAATATTATAGAAAGGTATTTATTATTTTTATTAACAGAGTATCATTTTTGATGTTTATATTTTGCTACTCTCTGTAAACTTCCCTCATTGATTATCTTATTTTTTTTTTTATCAATCATAGTTTGTTCTTGCCTAAAAATAAATTGCTGTGTCATCCTGAAGTTTGTCTTTCCTAATTTTCTACGTGGCAATATATTTATGAATATCTTTCTAATTTGAGAGAATCAGGTTTCCAATCTACCATATCATTTCTTTTTTTAAATTCTTTTTTCTCTTATATAATGAGTTTATAACTGTTTCTGTTTAAAAATTGGAATTAACGTAATTATACCTAGCAGGGATATCGTGTTTTGCGTGTTGAAATAAATGATATAATTATTTTAATTATTTTTGTAATGAGAGAGAGAGAACATTTATAAAATTTTCAGTGAAAACGAATTTATTTTCTTTCATATTTGACCATTTAAAATGAAAGGATTTAAAAGCACGAATGTTTCTTTTATACATGATACAAACTTCTACTGCCCTTACTGCGATGAAAAAATATATTGGGAGGGCTTGGCTCATCAGTGGTGAACCCTCCCAGCGGTTTCGCCAATTTAATCCACCAGACCGCTTCTCAGAGCTCTAATACTGTATTGGACGATTCTGCTTATATACGCAGCACTGAAGGATGGAATCTCAGAAATGGTTTTAAAGAAAACTATGGACATAAGCTTATAGGACAGTAGAATTACATTCAAATATTTGCATCGAGCAATGCTCTTCCGCAAACAATAAAGACAAGGTCAGTTAGACATAAATTAACACATATTATTATTGCTTTGTGCTAATATTTGACCATCATTAAAGTCGTTGTTAATATACAGATTTATCATTAGAGCCATAATTAGTATTGGGAGGTAAAATACCAACTAAATATCATGAAATAAGCTCAAATAAACGTTTAGTTTGTTATTATCCCACTAGATGGCGCTCTGCCGTCAAATATGCTCATGTAAGCAGTCAGGATATGTCTTTTTTTATATTTTAAAAGATATATTAATATCATTTTTTATTTCAAAAGTGATCATTCTCTCAATATATATATTAAATGCATCATTATATTTATGCATTTATTTATTTATAGAAACAATTTTAAAAGTAAAACATCTATTAATATTTACATTTTATTAGAAATATCATTTTATATAATATTATGTCTTATTTTACTAAAAAAAAATGACAATAAGAAATATGTATTTGTATTAAACTGTATATAAAAATATTATTTTTAATATAATAATCACACACTAGCATATGAACAAAAACGCACCAAAAGAACAATAAAATGGCGCGAATCAAAAAGGCGCCAGACGAACACCTCTAATTGATTCTATCAAAGCCGTGTGGGCATGCGCAGTAGACTATCGATGAATGCAGAAGACCCATAACTAAAACGCCTTCAAGGAACACCTCGAATATCAATTTGATTTCTGACCAATAAAATTTCTTACGCTTCAACACATCTCAAAACTTTAAATTTCTTTTCTAACGCGCGCCAAACTTTGGAATGATGATAACCGCGGACTTTCTTTTCTACCTTTCTCAATGATTTTTATTGATTTTCTTTCTTTTTTCATAGATATCTTTATGTGTAATTTTTATATTTAAAAGTAGTTTTATATATTTTTATATATGAGTATTTTAATAGTAACTGTAATATACCTTATAATAATATTATAATATACTCTGTTTAATTAATTTATTTTTGAATGTTTGGATTTGGCAGAACTGTAATTATTGTTGTTATGAATATATTTAAAAGAGATATATATAGCATTAAAAAGATATATAATTAAAATTATTTTCTTAATTTCGTAAAGCATATTTATATATTTAATCGATGGAACATTACAGTAACATTTTGATAAAGATATATATATATATTATGAAAAAGACATCACCTTATCGTGCAACTGAAAGTTGCTGATGGCGTGCGCCATCTATCGGAATAAATATCAACTATTCTCGTTGATTTTTAATTATTCCAGAATTGGCCAAATACCCATCCTTGATTAATCAAGAAAAGCTAACCACGGACGCTATTTGGCCAATTCTGGAATAATTAAAAATCAACGAGAATAGTTGATATTTATTCCGATAGATGGCGCAAGCCATCAGCAACTTTCAGTTGCACGATAAGGAGATGCCTTTTTCATAATTTATGCACCTTATCCCAGTACATAGTCACATTTGTACAATTTTTTCATATATATATATGTTATGAATAAAAAGATTTTCGGCCTGATTTTTGATCATCTTGAGGATTATACTATGTTAAATACAGTCGTGGTTAAAATCTTGAAACTATAATAAAAATATTGAAGATCAGAGATTTCTTTATTTGAGCTAAGGAATATATATAAAAAAAAACATTATTTGGTAAAAGTACTGCCTGGCTTAAGGCGTAAGAATAAAAAGATGGAAAGATTATTTACATAATGTACAAAAGTTTGAGCCGGCCAACGGGAAACAACAACAATCGGTTTTATATAGGGGGAAGTCCCGACATCTGGCGGTAGATTTAAACAGAATATTTGAATCTATGAAATATAATTTTTTAAATAAAATAATAATTTATTATAACATATATATGGTTTTCTTATATTAAAATTCATATACCGTTAGTTTTATTTTCCATGTTTTAAATTTATTTTCTAATCAACTATTTCAAATGATTATTTCTCATTTTCGATCAATAATATTAGTTTTAAATTTCAATATTACGAAGAGGATGGTAAATGATTTTCTTTTGGGATTTAATTATAGGGTATACCACCCACAATTATACCCACTATAGAAAATAGATAAATAATTTATGCTTAGAATTAATGCAAACAGATTATAGAAGATTAAGAAAGTTAGCAAACAATGGCTTTATATTATTCATCAAAATTCAGAAAATATAGGATTTTGGCCTTTAATATTAGAAAAGAATAATAAATTTACCAAGGATGAGTATCTTATATTTAATTGAAGCAAGAAGTTGATTATTCTTTGAGTGTGAAAGCTTGTAAAAAATAAGAGCTTACCCTCTATTATTAATTTGTTTATTTTTTGCTTTGTCGTCTGTTTTCACAAGTTGAATCTGGTTAGAACGATGTATGTAAATTAGATGATTCTTTTGTTGCCTTAAATACGAGGTAATTAACTCGTTTCTATATATATCTAAAAATGTTTAAAGTTTAATAAATTAATTTTATAAATCTGAGAGTTGTCTTCAAAAACGATCAAACATTAATGCTTTACCTTTCAAGCTTTCTGGTATAAATGACCCTCTAAAGAAAAAAAAAACAAAGAATGAATCTAGATGGATCAACCGGTTATAAACATACATATATAATATTTACATACATAACTTATCCCAACCCATAGTGCATTACGACAATATCCATAGTAAATACCAAAGACTCTTAATAGAATCTATGATAACCAAACAACAAAAAAGCATAAACAGATGCATAGAAATATCAGAAACATATGAAACAATATTAACAAATACTAGCCCTTAGATTTAAAATATGTAAAATATAGTTAAATATGTAAACATTCTGTTACGTAATCTAATATGTAAATATTCCCTATTATTATTATTATCTTTGTTAATTAGAACTTTATAAAATTAAATATGCAAAAAAAAAATGTTATATATAAATAGTATATATACCATCAATTTGTTATCGTAATACTCCTGTGGAAGGACTGACAGGTCCGAAAGCTAGAGAATAAAAATTTGAGCAAGAAACTTGGCCCTGGAGACTTGATTTTCTTTATAATACATATATAATATTTGCATACCTGTTTTCAAAATTTAAATTATTTAAAATGTTTATATACAATTAGATTTAAATGAGGAGAAATTTATAGTAACTATTATAAACAAATTAATAATTATGGAATATTATCAGCGTTAATATTTATTATAATTATTTACAAATATTTTCGTAATATTTAATCAAAAGATTATTAAATTTAACCTTTGATATATTTTTTTCTCACATAATATATCAACTTTATAAAAGAAAATGTAATAAATGTTTTTAGGGTTGTCAAATCTAATCACTAACAATTCTATCTAAATAACTCTGTGAAATATTTTTTTTTTTTCATATCGCTTTTTTTTTCTTCTCTTCATAGAAAAAGAAAAAAGTGGACTTGACAGAGCAAGAGTTTGGGTGGTGGAACTATATCAACTTGCAAACTTTAAAAACTTTTTGTTCCGACAAAACTATGGAACAACTTTTTTTGTTGTTTAAAAAAATAAACAACAAAAAATCAGTTCACTTAAAAAAAGATTTTGAAGAACTTTTCATAAATGCCTTTTAGTAAAATTATTCAAAATAGATTGTGTTCTTAAAAACCAATTTTTTGTTTGATATTTTTATATTGCTGTTAATAAATGTTTTTTATGTTTATGACCATTTTTTAGGAGAGAACATATGTTATTATTTATAAAAATATATAATAATATACTGTTAAAATTAATTTAGGATTAAATAGTATGTTATTGAATATAATAATAAACTTTAATATGTAAAATATATTTTTTTAAATGATTCTTTAAGTGTTTTTAGATTGAAAAAAAAAGACTTTTCGTATTATGTGGAATGGGCCTTTTGAATAATGGCCCTTTTTTGTATTATTGTATTCATTTTGTTCTAATTTTGATCACTATTGGTGTATAAATTATTTTCTGAAATTGGCTCTATTTTCATCTTGAAAAAGTGTTTCATAGAATTCCGATAACACTACATATATTTATGCAAATATTTCATATGAGTCTGTTACACTCGAAACTATGGCTTTATAATAAAAAAAAATGTCTAATTATAAATTTTCTCACATGTAAAAAAAATCTGAAAATTTAGCTACTATTGAAATATTAGTTAAAAATATAAAAGATGAAATAAAGACAAATATAGATAATATGAATTGGAAAAATTATAAATACTACATATGGGCCATCTTCCTAACAATTCAGTTTTACTAACCACCATTGACCGATGTCTCTCCCTCTATATATATATCTCAATTCTGTCGGTTCTAACGTTTAGACCACACACACAAAGCTTTATTAAGACCACCGGTATTATACAGATTCAACACAGGAAGAAAGGAAGTATAGATGGAGCTCCTGTATTCCAGACAGCACAGCACCCAACAACAGCCTCCAGGTCCGACGCATGTCCAGTGGCCACACGTTCCTTCGTGCATCACTGAACTCTAACGTTTAGCAGAAAAGTTGAGAAAAATAAACAGAAATTTACTGTAGGATTCAGTAATTGTTATCGCTCAACCATCAAGACTGTGTAGAACTGATTTGTAAGCTTTTATTTGATTCTTTCTTCATATTCTGTTGTTTACTTAATAATTGATGTATTTATTGAATCTATTCAAATCTCTACTAACGATATCCATAGCTTTACATAATGGTATATAGTTTTGTTTTTTTCCGAATCATCCTACGAATACCTACTGGATTGCTGTTTATTTACGTATCTTATTCTTCGCCTTCTACGGATATATTGTCCAAAAAAGATGTATTGGTTCGAAGTTTTTCAGGTGAATATTTTCCTTTGGAAGATGATGACTAGCCTCTTTCTAGAATCCCATTAATTTGTAGATTGTTAACAAAGTAGAGTCTTAATCATCAATGCATGATACAAGAAGAGTAGAAGAACCTGATGGTTCATAATATGCTTAGTATCCACTTCAGTGTTAAGTGAGCAACACTAAGTTGGTTTCTACTCATTTTTAAGTGCAATTTCTTCTTCTTCTTCTTTCTTTTCTCCACTCAATCATATTAGGGTGTCAAGCTTGTAAAGCTTGAGACTTTTGTAAAAGATATTTGACAACCATCATGATTGGGTGAAGTAGAATGTGTCTGCCTTTGTCATTAAGACTGGGAGCACTACTCAGTGGCAGGCCGACTTAACTTCAAAAGAAATGGCCGCCTCTGACATGAGGAACAGACGCCATGTGCAGCCGCTCCTAACATGGAGTACAAACGCTGCTCATCCTGTATCCCTGGATAAGGAGCCCTTACAGGGTACTATCAGCTGGGCCAGCTGAGCCCAGGTTTTTTAGTGAGCTTGTTACTGCTCCCCCTCCTCCTTTTTCTTCCAGGCTTGGGACTGGCAAAGGCGGAGTTAAGTGCAATTTGAATGTTTGCAGTTATGTTTTATGGCTTCATTAGGTTTTGCTAACCTAAAGTTAAATTAACATAGTCAAAATTAAGGATTAAATTGTAAAACTGACAACAATCAGCAATGTAGGAAAATAGGTTTTACCATCAAAGCTTTAGCCTTAGTGAAGACATTTTCAAATCATTTCAAATTTGATTTTAGAAAGATGGGAGACACTTATATGCTCTGTTTTAAAAACTTGCATGTTTGCATTCAACAATTCTCCTTTATTAAATTCACTTCACTATCGAATATTGTATGTAAACCATTTTCCAGATATGGGAAACTTCAGTCCATGATGTAAGTAGAGGACTAAGATACTGGAAGTTTGCTGTCAGGCAATAAGAGTATGTTTGTATGTTACATACATGTGAAAACTTGATCGATGGTGCACTATCAGTTCGGTACAGTTCAGCGGTGCTAATGGCTTGAAGCTAAATGACCCGGTGAGAGATCGGGGGGCGATGTTCTTAATTAACGACTTTATCAGACGATGATGGCTAACTGGCGCATGCGCTCTTCACAATGATGTTCATTTGACCCGTGAAAATTGAGCTGCGTGATAAAAATAGATATATATATATTTAGTTATATATATAGGTGTAAACAGATTTTAAAACATGATTATAAAATGATGAATTAACTCGCCATCTGTTATGTGAAAGGGTTTCATTGCAGTAAGAGGAGTAGAGAATTATTTTTGTTTAAAGAAACATACGCTTCAAGATAGAAGATCTAGGTGTTGATAAATAAATCTCCTGACAATATGCAAATGAAGGCTGCCAGATTCTCTATATAGGAACTAATAACTATTTTTCCTTTCCCAATATAGGTTTTAGTGTTGTACTTATATCTCGTAGCCATGATCATCATGGTTGGCAGTAAGTGATTGCTTTTAATGTAAGTTCGACATATGTCTACAAATGAAGAAAGCGCAGTTCGACTTTTGCACTTGACAAGTGTGTCAGAGATCTTCCAGGTTACTTGCACTCTTTTTAGTGGGTTTGGGCTGTTATGAGAGACTTTTATAATAAATAATAACATATTCTATATATAAGGCATATATTGAATCTAAATTAAAATTTATTATTTAACCAATATCTCTAGGGGCAATACGCCTCTCTTTATCAAGGCTTTTCTTTGATTTAAACTAGATCACGTATAATCACGTATATATACACTTACGTTAAAGCCTTGTTATGACGCTCTCAATCCTAACACTCTACCATTTATAGAGCTATTGTTTCGGCTCTACGTAGTCTTACAGGATATCTTGTAGATATATTCCGTTTATACCGCGTCTACGGCTGACCCAGGGTAACTGGTGGTGTTGTACAATGCCAACATGCCAGATGGCTATCCGCGCAGACACAGGAAGACATTGTGTGGGCTGACGATGTACATCAGGGAAGCTGATTCCTTCGGCAACAGATGGTATCCAGCCAGCTTCCAATTAGCCTCGTTAGCAGAGCGCGTCAAGATTTGACAACCCACTTGTGGTTCCAGCTAGGGGTGGCAAGACTCAATTAGGAAGCTGTCAGACAGATCTTCCAGAGTCTCAACCATGCCAGAGTTTCCAATCCTCTCTATTCAGGTCATCTCAGAACACAAGAATTCTCTCGAGACACCGAGAGCATTGATGGCAGCGTGATTCCATTTCTGTTGGATACCAATTTATTCAAATGTCTATGAAATGTAGGAATGGAAATCAATAGCTTTCATACAAGAAGGAAGATAGACTCTAGATGTCAGATTGTATAGGTTGGTCCGTCCATTCGTTCCAAATTTGCTTGGTCTCCAGGTCTTTCTATGGTGAATACCACTGGTGGAATCGCATAGAGAGAGAGGTAGGTGGGAAATAGATGATAAAGAATAATATAGTTTTAATATGTGAAATATATATGTCTATAAATAAATATAAAGCATATATTGGATATGAATTTATTAACCAACCAATATTTCTAGGGGCAAAACGCCTCTCTTTATCAAGTCTTTTCTTTGATTTAAACTAAATCACGTGGGTATGTGATCCACTTATGCTATACATGATCAAAGTAAGAAACTATCTGATGAAATGATGGATCACATACACACGTGATTTAGTTTAAATCAAAGAAAAGCCTTGATAAAGAGAGGCGTTTTGCTCCTAGAAATATTGGTTGGTTAATAAATTTAGATCCAATATATGCTTTATATTTATTTATAAATATTATTATGGATTGCTCAATCTCTTTAAAATATATATGTCTATATGCCAAAATGTCTCACATCTTCTTTACAAATACATTAGAACCTAGTAGATCTGATATTCCCAGAATTCACAGATTAGTGATTGCCCAAAACTGAGGCTTGATCTAATACTTGTAGAATATCACTTAAAGTTGCCCTTTTTAGTAGATCCTCTCGCGAAATGGGGATAAGAGTATATGAAGAAAAATTAGAAGATATTTGTGAATATATTTTACAATCTGTTTCTTATGAAGAATATGATTAAAAAATATCTCTACAGACCTTATTGCAATGATTAAAGTGATGCAATATGAGAAAGCTTGGTTCATCGGAGGTAAACCTTATCTGCGGTTTCCCCGAATTAATTAAGAGAAACCGCTGAGAGGGTTTACCTCTGATTAGCCAAGGTTTCTTACCTTATTGCATTGATTAAAGTGATGCAATATGAGAAAGTTTAGTTCATCAGAGGTGAACCCTATCTGCGGTTTCCCCTAATTAATTTGGAGAAATCGTAGATAGGGTTTACCTCTGATGAGCCAAGCTTTCTCACCACCTTATTACAATGATTAAAGAGATGCAATATAAGAAAGCTTGGTTCATCAGAGGTGAACCCTATCTGAAGTTCCCCGAATTAATTTGGAGAACCGTTGAGAGGGTTTACCTCCGATGAGCCAAGCTTTCTCGCCTTATTGCAATGATTAATGTAATGCAATATGAGAGAAAGCTTGGGTCATCAGAGGTGAACTCTATCTGAAGTTTCCCCGAATTAATTTGGAGAAATCGCTGAGAGGATTCATCTCTGTGAAGAGATAATCTCGCTCATATAATAACTTTAATCATTGCAATAAGGTGGGAAAGCTTGGCTCATCAGAGGTGAACTCTATCTGCGGTTTCCCCGAATTAATTTGAGAAATCGCTGATAGGGTTCACCTCTGATGAGCCAAACTTTCTCATATTGCATCACTTTAATCATTGCAATAAGGTCTATAGAGATATTATTTAATAATAATAAGAAACAGATATAAAATATAATTCTACAAATTGTATCTATAGATAGTAAGTGAATTTATAAAAGAAAAGTTTTAAAAGGTCTGGATGATAAGATGATGACAAAGCAACTGGACGCTACGTAACGATGACATTATATACAAATAGGATTGTGCCTATCACGCAATGTTTGTGATTGAGCACAACATGTTCCAGTTGTTGAGAGTTACCACCCACAGCTCCCTGAAATATGGGATGGCCGGAAGTGAGTCACAAGAGGGGGCTGTTATCCGGTGGTAGAACAGGGTAGCCAGATGGCTGGCGTTCATTCTGGTCAATGTTGGGCCGATATTTGACCTTTGACCACTCACTAAGTTGACGGAGTATTTAGCGTCGATCTCTTTTTCTATAGATGTTTTCCCTTTCTTGAATTCATAATTAAAAATCACTTTTATTGACAGTATTGTTCTAATTAATTTATTTTCATATTTTGGAGATGTGTTAAACTTTATAAATAATGATTAAAATATTTACAATGAGTATATGTAATCTTCTTCTTTCTTATCTCCACTCAATCACACTAAGGTGTCAAACTTGTGAAGCTTGAGACTTTTGATGGTGTCTGCTGGGGAAGAGTAGAGCTCATCAATGGATGAGTCAATACAGTCTATTAATTATGTAAGTATAATTTCAGAATATCTATAAATGCCAGATGTGGTGTTCTGATCAATGTTGGACATATATTTGACCTGTGACCACTCACAAACTTGACGTTATCTGAGTCTTCAGCGTTGAACTCTGTTTTTGAAGATTTTTTTCCCTTTCTCGAATTGAATCTTTAAAAAATACTTTTCATACATATATTGTTTTGAACGTTTATTTCCATATTTTGGAGATGTTAAACTTAATGGTAAACATATTTATCATAGGTATATATAAGTAAAAATATAAAAATATCATTAAAATTACTTTGTATGGGGGTCGGTGGAAGGATGGTCTAAACCGTTGGTTTTCGACCGCTACGGCTCAGGTTCGATTCCCGCATTGGACACTTTTTTATGATTTAAAAAGAAAATGCTCCGATGGCACCCGATTCTTGCAAAAGTCCAACCACAAAAGCGAGTGCAAGTAACTAAACGGGGCTCTAGAACATTTATAAGTAAAAGGTTGAACTGCTTTTCACATGCGTAGATATGTGGTGCACTTACAGTAAAAGCAGTCGTCTACTTCTACCCATCATGATTATCATGGCCTGTACAGCGTGTACTAGGGATAAGCAAAAAAAAAAAAAACTAAGTAGATTGCGGCAGCAAGCTATGGCCCTCTACAGGGGAGATTGACAGACTATATATATATATATACACTCAACCTATATGTCACCCAATCTTGTTAACCAGGTCCATGAGACAATGGTCCTTGAGTTATTGGATGATCGGTAGCGGCCTCTACCGAAGGTTAATCAAAAACAAGTTAAAGTAACCCATCCACCATGATTATCATAGCTTGCACAGCGTGTGCTAGGGATAAGCAATATATATATATATATGTATGTATGGGTGAGGTAGGTCTACAAAGCTATAAATGCCCACATATATTAAACCCACCTACTCCATTGTCCTCTCCATTGTACTCCTGTTCGATTTCCACTACCAATCAACTTAACAGCAACAAGGAAATATGAACAAGTGAAGTTCATATACTGCACGCCAGCATCTCTCACGCAAACCTAACCTAATGTTTTAAAACTACCTTTCTTCTTAACATTTAGGCTTAACGGCTTTTTATTTTGATTTATTTAAATCCAGACGAACCTTTTAAAAGCGTTTGTTTTCTATTATTTTAAAAATTGGTTTTGATAACAAATTATTTACTTTTTTTATATCTAAATACTTAAAATTATATGTATATATTATATAATCTAAAAACCCAAATATTTCTATATTTTTCCTTCTTAATATATTTCTATCTTAGCAAACAAGAGGAAGTTGCTATATTTAAGAGAAAAATATTTTTAAAATCGTTAAATAGTTCTATTACTGTGTGATACAATGCGGCTTGTGATAATAAAACGACATTTGAAAATTATCCCTAATGTGTTTCTTTTCAACGAAAAATCAAAATTTATTTAAAGGAGAAATATCGACTATTTCTAACTTTAGGGATGAAGTATGAAAGGATGAATTGTGTAGAGTAATGATAAACGGAAAAACAGTTCTATTACTGTGAGGTTATTATGATTGTTATGATATTAATTATATATTGTATGTTATAGAGATATTTTGAAGGGCATTTTATGAAGAGTATATATTACATATTCAAGAAGACAGCAGAAAATGCTATTGTGTAAATAAATGACTTGAATGTAAATCAGCATACTCTATTTTCAATCTTCACTGTGTATTGTAGGTTAATTTGGTGCCCTGTGAGGGTATGTTAAGGAAAATATACATTATATTTATGAACTACATGGCCTCTATTACTGAGAATCATATTTACCTATTTAAGCCACAGAATAATAAAATATCAAACGATGCTAATTGTCTTCTATCCTTACAGTAAATTGGACAACCTTGTATTATGTAAATTTATATTTCTCATCGTTTGCTTTGTTGTAGGTTTTATGAACTCCAGGATGTGCGTGTTTGATTATTGTGAGCGCAACAAGTTGCATACTCGTATGTGTGGACTATAGGATCGAACTGATCTCATATGTAAATACTGCTTATGTAAATATGTATCCTTTTACATAGCCTTTTTCTCTCTATTTTAATAATGGTTTTTGTGGCCTTTGAGCTTTCATACGAGGAATAAGGATTTATTATTAGAATTATTGTATTTTAAAAAATATATTTCCACGTGGAAAATTAGGGAAGACAAAAACTTCAGGAGGAGACAACAATTTATTTCAGGTAAGGACAAACTGTGAATGGTAAACAAAAGATAAGCCACGAGGGAAATTTACAGAGTAGCAAAATATAAACATAAAAAATGGCCACTCTGTTAATAAAAATAATAAAATTAAGAAATACTTTGTTACAATTTAATATGTAAAGTCTACGAAACCCTATTATTTTTGTCAGGCGATAGTCTGTAAACAAATGTGTGTTTGAGGCAAAATAATCGAGGCTTATATACAGGGTGATCCAAAAGTCCCGCACTATTTTAAAAATTAATAACTCCGCGAATATTTGCGCTAGAGCAATGCGGTAAACACCATTGTATTCAGGATGCAATGGGATTTTTATGGCAAATAATGAAAATTTCGAAATTGATTTTAGTTACAATTTTATTCGCCAGATGGCGCTCTACCAGAATCAGAGATTCAGCGGCCAAATTGTTTGATAAATTGAAAAATATAGCTGATCGACACGTATTTTTCCTTTTTGAATACCAGGAAAGAACCCTAATAATATCAAATAACAAATTAATAAAACACCACTTCGCCAAAAGTTTGAAGAAATGGTTAACGATTTTCAAATACAATCAGTGATATGTAAAATAGGTAAATGCAAATTAAAACATGTAGCATAAATATTTATATTTTATATGGGGTTTTGTGAAATAGATCGAATGTTTGAAAAACACTGCTAATATCAATACACGAATTTTTGAAATGTTAATATAGTACCAAAAATTATGATGGCACTATTAATAGGATTTCTTGCTATAAGAAATGTGTAGTTTCTTGACTGATTGGCGACCCTTGACTATTTAACTGGATATTTGTCATGATCAAACAAATGAAATATAGAGGGGAGTGACAAAATATATTTGTCGTACTTTATTCCAAATATCCTATGGGCTTGTCAAATGTTATCATTGTTTATTATACTGTACACAATTTTAAAAAATGTGTCCCCTCAAATAAAAATAATTTTTAATTCGACCTTTTGCGTTGAAAAACGTGGTAGTAAAATCATTTTGTATTATTTTTTTTTGCACAAAATTTCTAAAGTTATTGGTGTACAGAAAATATTCCTTATGCTATTTCTTCTAATGAGCGAAAAGCGAAAACTAAACATAAGGGGAAAAATTGTGTGTACCAGTGTTATTCGAGAAGTTATAACACTCTGGTATGCACGACATAATATGTGAGCAAATGACAAACAAAATATTACTGTTCACAAAAAAAAAGTCAAGATGTGAGGACAGCATTTATTATCCCCATATCCCAACACAAAGAGCTGCAAAATATTGGTAGATAATATAATACATGGCAGCTTATATAACACATGAGGTAGCTGCCTTCTCTCTTGTATTAGGTCACAATCCTTGCTCAATGTGGCACCCTTCATTCTCAATCACCGCCTGCAGACGATAAATGACAGAATGGACAGCATTAAATAACATATCTGTTGAAATTGATAAAACGTGCCATCTGATAGAAGCCTTCAACATGGCCAATGTGGTAGGCCAGCATCGATAAACACACGATTTAATGTACCCCCATAAACAAATATCGCAAGGCGTCTAGTCTGGTGATCTTGGAGGCCACTGGTATATAAAGTGGCGACTTATCACACGATTTTCACAGAACGTATCCTTCAGCAATTGTTTGGCACCTCGGGAGATATGAGGAGGTCCTCCATCTTTCATGAATGTTATTTCGCTTAGTGCTTTTGCCCTGCAATATGGGAATACCCTTTTCTCTCAAAATTTGAACATAACGTTCACCAGTTACAAAAACGGTTTTAAAAGTTCTTCCATTGATTTTTCAAAGAAAAATGGCCCAATAATAAAAGAAGTGAAACCACACAAAACTGTAACTCTAGGCTGGTAAAGTGGCATTTCTGTAAAAGTCCTAGGGTTTTCTGTTGCTCAAATGCGGCTGTTTTGAATGTTAAATTCTTCGTTTAGAGAAAAGTGAGCATCGTCTGTCCACAGAACATTCGACAGCCAGTTTTCATCAATATCAATTTGCCGAAAAACCCATGCAGCGAATTCTTGACGCATCTCAAAATCGCCAACTTTCAGCTTGTGAAATCTTTGAATTTTGTATGGGTACACACAATAGAGACATTAAGTGAAGCGTCTTCGGATATCACAATCATACTCGGCGAATTTAACGCCAAAAGTTCAATTTGGGGATCACCTGTCCAGGATAACAAAAGTCAGCAGGTTGAGGACATGCTAACCGACCTCGACCTTACACCGTTAAATAACGGAGAGAACACCTACCTATCTAAGTCCACAGGCACAGAATCCGCAATAGTCATCACAGCGATAAATTACAATATCGCACCCACAACACAATGGAAAATCCTGAGAGGTGCAATAAGTGACCACAGACCAATTTTAACAACCCTAAACTTCAAAATTGAGAATGTCCATTAGAATAAAAGAACATGGAACTTTAGGAAAGCCGCTTTGAAAAAAATTCACAGAAAAGCTTGAAGAACTGAGCAACGAAAAATTGAATTACAGAACGCTTGACAAAAACTTGGAAAAATTCTCTTCGAACATTTCAAAAGCTTCAAAAGCATCGATACCTAGAGGTAGACGTAAAGACCTGTGGATACCTTACTGGAAGAACCACAAAATCGAGGCAATGATTGCAGAGAGAGACAATATCAATGAACTTCTTAAAACAAATAAAACAGAAGAAATCATAAACTCATTGAAATTAGTCACAAAATAGAACAAGAAATTTGGATATGCAAACAAGAAAAATGGCAGAATTCTGCGAAAAAATGGATCCAAGAAAGGACAGCCAACACTGGAATATGATTAGAGTATTAGAGAACAATCAAAACCAACACCAATCCTCCAATACTCTAAACGATATGAATAGAACAGCGAGAACGAGAACAAACAGATGGCTGACATAATTGCTGAATATCTTTCAAGCACTTCTTGACTCAACTATACTATACGACTCTAAAAATAATATAAACCAGTTAGTTAAACAAGCAAGAAACTTCCATCAACAAGATATTTTCTCGAGAGACTTCACATTGAATGAGCTAAACTTATCAATAAAAAAATCCAAGAGGTCACCAAGAGATAATCTAATCTTTGGTCAAATGATTAAACACTTTGAAGACAAAGCTAATAATCAACTCCTACGAATACTGAACATTTCATGGCAAACTGGTAAACTACCAAAGAATTGGAAGATATCAATTATAGTGCCAATACTGAAGGCAAACAAAGATGCCAAGGAATACAAGAACTATCGGCCAATTGCTCTCACCAGCATACTTTGTAAAATACCAGAACGAATTATCCACTCTAGGCTCATAGTCTGGCTCACTAACAATAATAAAATAAACCTCTACCAAACTGCCTATAGAACCCAGCACTGTACGACTGATCAACTGTTCTACTTCTGTCAATCAATAATAGATTTATAGGAAAAAACGCCAAAGAAGACAACGGCTATATTCCTTGATATGACCTCAGCTTTTGATCGAGTGTGGAGGGAGAAATTACGTGAAAATCAGCACAACATCGGAGTAAGAGGAAAAACCTTAATCTGGATTGCAAGACTTCTTAAGGGGAAGAAGGTTAAAGGTTCGGGTCAATGGAGAATTTTCCAAGGAAGGAAGAACATGGGCTGGTGTAACTCAGGGATCTGTGCTTAGTCCTCTACTTTATCTGCTATATATTAACGACATCCATCCTAACCTCACTGAAGGCACAAAGGTTGCCTGTTATGCAGATGATATAGCCATATGGTACACAAGTAGCAGCATAGAAAAATCGTAAAAAATACTGAAAACATCAATGAGAGGACTGGAGAAGTGGGCAATGGAACTCCAAATGACCATAAACACAATAAAACCAAACCTATGCCTCTTCTCCACTCACAGGGAAAAAGGAATAAATATAACCACACAATAAGCATAAACAAACAAATAATTGATAAAATTAGAAATCCATAATACCTAGGTGTGATACTGCAGTCCTGGATCTTTCAAGTTGGTCTCGAGGACCACGCCATCACCATCTCATAAGCGGCGAAGTACGCGATCTTCGTATTCATCGTAGATCGCAAAATGCGTGATGTCGCTGGAGACCCACTGGCGATTCTCCATCAAATTCTGCAGCGCTGGCAGAGGCGCCATATTCATTGTACATAGTGTATATAATGCATATTATCTTTTTTTAATAGTCCAGACTGTGCATGTATTGACAAGATGTCAACAAAATTATTTTAATTATTATTGATGAGGAATTGGTTTTTCAGAACACATAATTAGCACCTCAAATAGAGCTATCAGAAAACTAAACATTCTGAGAAGGCTATGTGGAACAAATTGGGGAGCAAAACCCAGAATTCTCAGAACAAGATATACCACCTTAATAAGGCCGATAATGGAATATGCAACACCGGTCTGGGCTCCCTCATGCTCATCACTAAAAGTAAGACTAGACAGTTATCAAGCAAAAGCGGCCAAAATAATCACTGGTGCTGTTTCATCCACCAACAATGACAAAATTCAGAGAGAATGTGTTCTAGACCTACTCGCTCGAAAGCAGAAGACAAAAAAAAAACAACTTGGATCGGCACTTCGGAAACGAGGAACCAGAGGACGAGATCTCTCTGACCACTTGTGGTTTGGTAGATCCGCCCTTTTCTGAGAATGAGGTGAAACTGACGGCTTTCAAGTTCGGGAAAAGGAAATCTCCTGGTCCCGAAGGGATCGATAACACGGTCGTGAAAGCCCTGATAAGGATGCACCCATCGCTTCTTTCCAGGTTATTCAATAGGTGCCTGGACACTGGCACATTTCCTGAGGCATGGAAGGTTGCCCGAGTAGTGCTTCTCGAATAGTCTGGTAGAAAGGGCAATTCTCCTAATGATTATCGTCCGCTTTCTTTACTAGTGTGTCTAGGTATGGTCCTGGATAGCCTACTAGCTCAGCGACTGAAGCACTGGCTAGAGAGTAATGAGCTCCTTTCCTCTTTCCAACATGGTTTTAGGGAAGGGAGGTCCACAACCACAGCTCTAAACGAGGTTTTAGAGGGGGTTGAGATGGGCTTAAATAAGGGTGCTTGGGTTCTTTTCGTGGCCCTGGACATTGATGGCACGTTCAACTCCATGAGCTGGAACAAGCTGATGAGAAATTTGATGGACATGGGTTGTCCTGATAATTTGTGCAGCTTGGTTCGTGACTTCCTGAGGGATAGACGGATTAGCCTCAGTTTTGGTGGGCGGAAGTAGGAAAGAAACTGTGCTAGGGGTTGCCCCCAGGGCTATAGCTGCGGACCTATTCTGTGGAATATCCTGGTAAACACCGTTTTCCAGGAGGAGCTCCCTGAGGGAGCCAGGCTGGTTCTCTATGCTGACGACCAGCTCCTCATCATTGAGGCTGCTTCGAGAGCGAAGGCTGAGAAGTGTGTTGGAACTTCTCTCCAAATTCTCTCGATCTGGGCCCATGACTCTGGCCTTAAGTTCAATGTCTCCAAAACAAAAGCCTTCAGCTTTAAGCCTAGGGACATAAGAACTAAAAGGAAAGGGATCAAATGGGAACACAAGCCGGCTATCCGGATGGAAGGACGGAGGGTAGCGCTGGTCAATAGGATGACCATTCTGGGGGTGGTCATTGATGATAAGATGGGTTGGCAATACCAGGCGGAGGAGATGGTGGCGAGAGGCAGGGAGGCGTTGTGCAGGCCTGTCCTGGTTGGCTCTCAACAGGGGGGGGGAGAAGGAGGGTACTATTTTTAGGAACATCTGCCTCTCCTGTGTCGAGCCAATCTTGCTATATGCTTCCGGGGGTTGGTGGCGCCGAAACAGGGATCAGAAGGTGGCAACAACTCTAGAGAGAGTGCAGAGGACAGCGGCACTCAGAATCACAGGGGGATATCGCACTACCAGCAGTGAGGCCTTTTTGGTCCTCGCTGGGCTTATTCCCCTCGGATTGACTCTAGAGGAGGAGACCATCAGACAGAAGATCTGATAGAACAGGGAAGATGCCCTGGGACTTGAGGCGGGGGCCCTGGAATCGAAGAGGGATCCAAGGAAGCCTCCGCAGTGGTTGCCAAAGTGGAATTGGAGTCCTGGAGGGCCGACAGGGATTGACACGGAGGTTTTCACTGATTGTAGTAAGTCTGGAACCAATACTGGAGCTGGGGTAGTGATATTCACTAATGGAGAGCTGATCTTCCAAGAAAGTTTAACACTCAGAGTGGACGAATTGGTCTTTTCAGCCGAGCTGGTTGCGATCAGGGTAGCCCTCAGAGTGTGTGCCGAGAAGAACTTCAGCCCGGACCGCCTCTATTCAGATTGTATGTCGGCCCTCGTCGCCATCAATCTGGAGAAAGGGCAACTCGCGCATCAAATAATCCAGGAGCTGGAGATGATGACGCGGACTCCGGAGCTCCCTTGGTTTAGGAGACACAGCCTCATCGAAGGTAATGAGTTCGCAGACAGGATCGCTAAGGCAGGATGCTTTAGAGGTAGATCACTGAGGACCCCAGTGACCAAGAAAAAAGTTTTTAGGAGGATCAGGGGGCACGTCCAGGACTTATGGTTGGACAGATGGAGGAACAGTGTGAAGAGGAGAAAGGTATTCAATGGGGTAACAACACCCAAGTACCTCTGTAAGGTAATGTCCCACAAACTCATTAGGGTAGTTCGGGACATGGGCCATTTCCCAGGAGTCTCCACAGATTTAAAATTAAGAGAAACCCTGATTGCGTCTATGGAGAAAGGGATGTGAATGCACGCCACTACGTCTTGGATTGTCCAAGGGTAGTAGTGTGCAGGAAGAGAGAAGGAGGGCGAGGGGCGCGATCGAGAGTAAGCTGCTGAGAAATCACAGCAAGCTTCTTGAGAAAGCCCACGACGTGGCAGCTGAGCTTTTCCTCAGCTGTGAGTGAACAGAGTCGACCGGGGGCTGCCTCCCCGCGGTCCCTGTTGGACACAGTAGATAGTTTCCTATTTTGCTATGATTAAAGGCCACCGGTATAGAAATCCTTCCAGACACGTTGTCTGGGAGGTGGTGTTTCCAGGTACAATGTCCAAGCACTAGCTTGGATACCGTTACTTGGCTTATGAGTTGAACAGAATAGCAGCGAAGGGCATGCTTCGCATGCCGGCTTGTGGACCTAAAGGTCTGGGTGGCCATCTGCTTCTAGGGTATACCAACTGTGCTTAGGTGGGATCCTCCAGTTCTTGTTTATTTTGGCTACTGTTTCTATTTCTTTAAAAGTAAGTTTATTTTTCTGTAGCAAGGGTTCTTTTGTGCCTTTTTTCGCTAGCGCATCAACAGCTTCATTGCCTTCAATGCTAACATGTAAGGGTATCCATTGAAGGTGAATTTTTGAGGTATTGAGAGTTTTTGGAGATAACCAATTATGTTCCTGCTTACTTTGTCTCTAAGATCCCCTGTGTGACTCAAGTGTTGTATGGCACTTCTACTATCAGTAAGAATCCATATATCGTGATGTTTAATGTTTTTGATGGATTTTAAGGCTTCATAGATGGCTATAAGTTCTGATCTGAAGACTGAGCAAAATTCTGGGTTTCTTCTGTTTATTTTCTCATTGCCATTTGTGGTTTTAATGAGAGAGCCACTGCCAGTGTGTCCCAAATTGTCTCTGCTACCATCGGTATAGATCGTTATTGCATTTTTAGGAAATTTATATTAATTCTTTCTAATGATAATTGTTTTAAGTATTCTGGATTTTGGTATTGTCTGTTGGTGGGTTCATTTAAAGTGGCATTAAAAATAACATTTTGTTAGTGGTTCGCATGGATATATTTTTTCAGCTAAATAATATTTTTCCATTTTATATTTTAAAAATCCATTTCTTTTGGCCAGGTGGAGAGGGCCTTCTTTTTTGAGTCTTATATTGGGTTCCCAATTAAGTATGTAATTGAAAGTTCTGTGTTTGTTTTCATAAATCTTGATTTTGTTTATATATTTTGGCAGATTGTAGCTTATTCTATCCTTCAAGGGCATAATATCAGCCTCGTAAAGTACAATATTATTAGGGCAGGTTTTTCGAAGACCTGCAATAATTATAGCTGCATTTAGTTGTATCCTTCCCAGTGTTTTTAGATTTGTTTCAGATGCTGTACCATAGATTTGATATCCATATTCCAAGATAGGTCTCATTAGTGATGTGCAAGTTAATTTTAGTGTTGTTGCTTCAGCTCCCCACTCTTCCTGAAATATATTTCAAGATTTTTAGTCGGTCTCTTCCTTTTCTAACAACTCCTTCAATATGCTTACTGGAGTTAATTTCTGGATCCAGGGTGTAGCCGAGATATTTAGGATGTTTATTATATTACAATTGTTGTTCTTTCAGAATAATATTTGGTCTTATTTTGTATAGTTTCTTATCGGTAGTAAAAAGACAGGTTTCAGATTTTTGGGGGTTAAATTCTAATTTATGTTTATTAGCAAATTTTTCTAAGTGGAGAAGAGTCTTGTTCAAATCCATTACAGGTTTTTCCAGTTAGTGTTGCTGCTCCATAGAATAATGTCATCAGCGAAAAGTTCAATATTGGTTTTATGTTAATTTTTTCTTCTATGCCTGCAATAAATAGGGTGAAGAGATTTGGGCTAAGGACTGATCCTTGTGGTAATCCTTGATACAATTTGAAGGTTTTAGATAAAGTGCCATTATATTCGACCCTGATGTATCTATTTTTAAGGAAATCATTTATCCAAGTGATAGCTTTTCCATCAATTTTGATATGTTTGTATAATTTTGTAATTAACTTGTTTTTCTATACCTTATCAAAAGCTTGTGTAAGGTCTAAAAAAGCAGCTATGGTGTGGTTAGTGGGTTTTCTATTTTGTGCATCTTTTTCCTTTTGTGTGAAAAATAAGAGTTGGTCTATTGTCCCATGTCCTTTCCTAAATCCATATTGCTCTTCTGGTAAGAGATTTCTTGTGTCGAGGTGGTAGGTGAGTCGTCTGAGTATAATATTTTCCATTAATTTGCAGCAAATACTTTTGAGAGAGATAGGTCGGTAGTTTATTGGGTCATCAGCAGATTTGTCAAGTTTTTTAATGGGAATTAATGTTGCAGTTTTCCAGTCTTGAGGCAATTTTCCAGTTTTCCAGGAGTTATTGAAAATATGAAGAAGTCTTTCTTTGCCAATTTGCCCAAGTTTGATATCATTCGGCCATGGATTCCATCTGGCCTAGGAGTCTTGTTTAGGTCAGTGTTTTCTAATGCATAAGCTAGCTCTTTCATATTGATTTTTTTCATGGAAAATATTATGAGTGCTGGTGACATTTTTAGAGTCATGAATAATCTTTGGGCCTTTTTTCAACCTTGATTTTACTACTTATTTGATATGAATTACCTAAAAGATTGGCAGCAATTTTGTCATTAGTTGCTGGTGTACTATCTGTATTCTTAATCATATTTGTGTTTTCAGTTTGTGGCTGGAATCTGTCAATTTGTCAATTTGGGTTTCTTGGGTTCAGGTTTTCACAAGTTTGTTTCCATTTTCCCCTTTTCACATTTACGTATAATCTTTTTATTTTTGCAATCACAATGTTCAGTTCAGTTCTACAATTTGTTTGGTTTTGGGTGCACTTTTTTGTAGTTCATTTCTTTTAGTTATAAGTGTTTGAATATTTTTTGCCTGGGGTGTATAATTTGGAATCCATTTCTTAATATTACCTCTTGGTATTGAAACTTTGGCTGCTTTAATAATGGTGTTTTCGAAAGATATCATATTAGCCTTTTTGAAGTTCCAGAATTTTTCTTAATTGAGCTAGTTTTAGGCATTGTCGTCAAATATGTTTGATAGTATTTTGCCTCTTGGGTTTGGCGTAGAACAACCCCATAGTTGATGTTTGCCATTAAGGTCACCTACAATAATAGAGTTGTCTGTAAGAAATTGAGCCATTGTTCCATCGTCAATAAATGTATTGTTTGGAGGGTGATACATATTGTATATGTTGATGGCTTTGTTTTGATTGAGGTAGACTTTGATATCTTGGGCTTCGAGGTCTAATGTGTTTGTAATATTAACGGCTATGTCCTCATAGTACAAATTCTTGATTAAAAATTCTAGGTCACGCCCTTTAACAGCATATACAGATGGATCTTCAGACCTTACCCTGAGTAATGGAGGGTCCGAAATTAACATAATACTGCAAGATGGAACAAACATCAAAATCAAAGAAGGAGCAGGACAGATATCGTCAAACTTCACTTGTGAACTGACAGCTATCTGGAAAGCTCTTGATTTATGCCTTAACCAACCATCCCTGCATCAAGCAGAAGGAATTTTAATATACAGCGACTCCATATCCGCTCTAGAAGCAATTCAGAAGGGAAATACTAGAATCACACAGAAAATACACTCGTTACTTACCCAACTGGAATCATTGGAGAATAACTGCATTCTACAATGGATTCCTGCCCGTGTTGAGATCGGGGGTAATGAAATGGCAGTTGATTTGGCGAAGGAAGCCAGAAAGCTGAGCCAAAATAAAGAACAAATGTCAGTATTTGACTCTGATGCTTTGGCAAAATACAATATAATTAAACAAAAAATAAGAAAAGATCAAATATGTGAAATAAACTCTGAGAGAAAACTGACAAAAACTATAACGAGACTTAGAACAAAACATTATAAAGGAATGAAAATACATCCAGATGGCACAAGAACCTATAGAACATGCAACAACTGTCCTAGTGTGGAACTAACACCTACCCACATATTCTCATGCCCGCAGCCTTGCAGAAAATTGACATAGACCCAGAGCAGCAGCTTTATACATCCAAGATAGTGGACATTGCTGCTGCTGCTGTGATAGAGATGCATGGAGACAACTGAGGCTATTTATTGGACACGACAAAAACAACAACGGCATTCCAGAGTAAAATAAATTATCAGAGATAGAAACATATTTTTCAAATGAATTAAAATAAACATAATCGATACTGAGTGAGAGTTGTGAATTAAAAATATTAGAAATTTATTATCTCTTCGGAAACAAACCGTATCTAAAATATATATTTTCTTTTTGCTACATGTTTTAATTTGCATTTACCTATTTTACATATCTCTGATTGTATTTGAAAATCGTTAACCAATTCTTCATACTTTTGGCGAAGTGGTGTTTTATTAATTTGTTATTTGATATTATTAGGGTTCTTTCCTGGTATTCAAAAAGGAAAAATACGTGTCGATCAGTTATATTTTTCAATTTATCAAACAATTTGGCCGCTGAATTTTTGATTCTGGTAGAGCGCCATCTGGCGAATAAAATTATAACTAAAATCAATTTCGAATTTTTCATTATTTGCCATAAAAAATCCCATTGCATCCTGAATACAATGGTGGTTACCGCATTGCTCTAGCGCAAATATTCGCGGAGTTATTAATTTTTAAAGTTGTGCGGGACTTTTGGATCACCCTGTATATATAACCAACTATGCTCTAACTCAAGAAAACTATAATATTTTAAATAATATCTTAAAAAACCAAGTTTTTATAACGAATTTAAATTCAACTACAGCAATATGCTGCAATAAGTGTAGAAAATTCTCCTTCTAAATCATTCTGTTGAATCTCAATATAAGATTTTCTAATCCAAATATTCTCTTTGTTGGGCAATTCTATAAATCAGTGTTAACCCTGGTACAATATGATTTAGAATGGTATGCAAACTTCACATCCAGCTAGCTAAGTTATTAAAGAGAGGTTATTATGTTCTCTAAATGTTATTAAAAAGTACTGTATATACCATTCTAACAATTTTCTTTATATCAGGTATTAATAAAAAAATGAAATTTTTTATGGAAAGCAAAGAATATTTTTTCACGCTCCTCTCATGTAAAACATCAAATTGAAGCAGAAGATTTAATAAAAGTAAATGGCGTGGGGTTCCCTCGCTAAAATCAGGGGCCAAATGGAGAACCGGTCACACTGTGGATAATCCAATTTGGGGAAATGGAGCGGGAAAACTGAATTTGTTAGCAGAAGAGAAGTGGGATGATGCCTCGTCTGCCAGTTTTTCTCTCTGAGATGTCGCCGGTGTAACTAGTGCGCATGCGCTATTTGAAGCTTTCGGAAGAAGGTGCTTTATTATTGAAAGAAATATTTTCTTCTGTTATAACCTCATATCTTTTCTATCTTTCCTATTAATTGAGGTGAATAGCAAAACATGCCTCGAGATAGAAAGTACCTTATTAAGGTAATAAAAACTACGAAGAAAAAAAGCTCCATATTAGCAACGTTCATTTGAATAAGATTGGAAAGATATATTTTGTAAAAATAAACTAGAAAAAAAAAAACTTTATCTCTTTGAAAAAAAAAGGTTAAAATTTACATAGTTTATTAAATCTATGTATTTATTTTGCAATATCTGTTCTTTATAAAAATATTCGAAATCCTTACGCAAAATGTTTCTTTATATTACGAAAAACCACGAGCTTTCGAGATATCTCTCTTCACCAGGCAAAAATAATAAATTAAGGTATTATAATCTAAGCATATCTGTTCTAATAAGAGAGGCGAATGTACTCTAAGTATCAAAATTACCAATTAACCATACAACCTGCTGCTAGAATTAAAATAATAAGATAAACTTCATGTGCGCTATCAGAGCTTAATGTAAGAATTGTAAAGATTTTTCCTCACAATGTTTCTAAAGCAGCTGATGTAACTAGCCTTGGATTTGAATGGATCTTTGTCGATCTTCTTACTTGGCCCTTAAAGCATCCAGCTGGTGCTTTCTCTTCGGTGTGCAGATCTTGGTGGATGAAGACTGGATAGACCTCAAGGGAAAAACGGTTCCAATTAGATAGGTCTATGGAATAGAGGTCCGTTGGACATCTATGATGTTAATACAAAGCAATAACGCGCCATCTATACATGTAAAATGAAAGGATTTAAAAGCACGAATGTTTCTTTATACATAATACAAACTTCTACTGCCATTACTGCGATGAAAAATATATTGAGAGGGCTTGGCTCATCAGTGGTGAACCCTCCCAGCGGTTTCGCCAATTTAACCCAAATATTTGAATGTAACTCTACTGTCTTATAAGATTATGTCCATAGTTTTCTTGAAACCCATTTCTAAGATTCCATCCTTCAGTGCTGCATATATAAGCAGAATCGTCCAATACAGTATTAGAGCTCTGAGAAGCGGTCTGGTGGATTAAATTGGCGAAACCGATGGGAGGGTTCACCACTGATGAGCCAAGCCCTCCCAATATATTTTTTCATCGCAGTAAGGATAGTAGAAGTTTGTATTATGTATGGAAAAACATTCGTGCCTTTAAATTCTTTCATTTTACATCTATAATGGTGTCTTTTAAACTTTCTATTTCAATATTTTCAAATTTTATGTTACAAAAAGGTATAAGACGATGCAACTTTTTTTACCAATTGTATAAAGTAGCTTTCAGGTAAGTCCTTCCTCAGTAAACTAAAACATAAAAAGGTAATAGAGAGAGATTATATAGAATTTTAAAGATATATTTATGCAAATATAGGACATATGAATTTATTTATTTCAACACACAAAACGCGATATCCCGGCTAGGGATAATTGCGTCGATTCACATTTTCTTAAACAGAAACAGTTATAAACATATTATACAAGATAAAGTAATCAAAATCAAAAAAGGGAAACAATAATATATATTAGGAACCTGAACTTTTCAGGTTAGAAAGATTATCATAAATATACTTTACCTATGAATTTAGGAATTTACATAATTTAAAATGTTTGAGAACAAACTATGAAAAGGTTGATGAACTTAGTAACTAATGAAATGGACAGAAAATATGTATAGGGAATCTATAATGCTATCCCAAAAGTTTGCCCCTTTCTTAAAACGTTGTTTTCTTATTACTTGGTGAATAATAATATTACAGCGAATACATAATTATACATAATACAATTACTTTATATATACAGTGGTACCTCGACATACGAGCGCCCCAACATACGAGTTTTTCGAGATACGAGCCGACGAGCAAGTGATTTTTTGCTTTTAGTTACGAGCGAAATTCGAGATACGAGTTCGGTTCGGTAGTAACACGCAGTCGCGCCATCACGATCAGTTAGCAGCGTGCTTCCGCTGTGATAAGTTGTGTTTTGTGTTCGCGTTTTGTGTTGCGTTTACATTTACAGTTTTAGTTCATTTATCTTTATAACCATGGATAGGAAGAAAGTTTGTGAAAAGTCAAGTGCTAAGAAAAAGATGATGAGTATTGAATTAAAACGTGAAATTATAGAAAAACATGAGCAAGGTGTTCGAGTTTAATGACACTTGCCTAACTCATTTCCGGAACATTCTGAGAGGGAGGAAGAAACAAACCTCCTTGGACATGTTTTTTTCTAAACGGCCTACAGGTGAAAGCGAGAAAAATGAAACGAAAAGTTACACATCCTCCAGTGAGGATATCTAATTTATTTCTTTACATTCTCTTTTTTGTTTTTGTGCAATAAATATTTGATATTTATAAATACGTTTTTATTATTTAAAACCACGTAACAAAAATAACTGGGGTGACATTTTGGAGGTTGGAACGGATTAATGGTAGTTCAATTGTTTTGTATGGGGAAATTTGCTTCGAGATACGAGTAATTCAAGATACGAGCAAGGTTGCGGAACGAATTAAACTCGTATGTCGAGGTACCACTGTATATACTTTATTATTGCTCTTCACAATTCATCCTTTCATACTTCATCCCTAAGGTTAGAAATAATCGTTATTTCTCCTTAAAAAAAATTTCGATTTTTCGTTCAAAAGAAACAAATGCGGAATAATTTTCAAATGTCGTTCTACAATCATAAGCCGCATTATATTATATTATAAATTACTTTGTATATAATACAAAGACATTATATAAACCAATGAACAATATTGATGTTTCAATTTGTTTCAAGTGTTTACGATCTTTTGGGACAACTTTGTGGTATCATACCAAGAAACAGACACCAGTACCCAAATACAGAACAGAAATAAGTACAAAGCTAAGATATCATTTAAAAACATTAATGTTTCTTTTATATACAAAACGAACTTCTACTATCCTTTCTTCGATAAATACAAGATGCGTTCATTAATTTCCAGGACTGCTCTGTATCTTTGAAAAAATAAAACAAATAAAAAAACTAATTCAATATTTTTCGAAATATGCCCCTCCTGCCTCAATACACCCGTTCCATCTTTTTTTCCAATTGTCGAAGCAGGAGATAAAATCACTTTTTGAGAGGTTCCTCAAGGTTGCCTTCGATTCAGCTTGTATCATATCAACGTTGTCAAATTTCCGTCCTTTCAAGTTAATTTTAAATTTAGGATAGAGGAAAAAGTCATTGGGGGCTAAGTCGGGGGAATAGGGTGGATGAGGGATCTGTATGGTTGAATGCTTGGCCAAAAACTGCAAAACAACATGGGCTGTGTGCGGCCGCGCATTACCGACGTGAAGTATCCAGTCATTGTTTTGCCATCTTTCAGGTCTTTTAAGGCGCACTGCCTCCCTTAAGCACCTCATTATCCCCAAATAAACAGATAGTCCAGTCACCTGAGATAATTCTTCTGTTAGATTTAATTAACTCCTTTATTTTGAGCTTGTTTTCCTCGCAACGAAATGATCTTGGACGCCCAGTATGCTGATCATCGTTTACCTTTTCCCGACCTTTTTGGAAGCGTAAAAATCATTCAAAAGTTCTTGAACGGGATAAAGCTGCATCGCCAAAAGCTTCTTTAATCAATTCATACGTCTCAGTATCACCTTTTTTTCAATTTAAAACAAAACTTAATGCAGATTCTCTGCTCTTCGAAAATGGCCATTTTAAAATTAGAAATGCGAACCTTACAAGGAAATTGTTTTGTTCTATTTTTAGATCGGCGCGTGCGCCACGAGACTCGTGCTTTCAGTCAGGTGTGGTCGAATGTCCAATATTCAACTCTGTAAAAAAATATTTTCTCTAGCTTTTTTATTTATTTTATTTTTTAACCAGTCCTGGAAATTAATGAACGCACCTTGTATATTGGGATGGCTTTGCTCATCAATGGTGAAACCTCCCAGCAGTTTCGGCATATTTAACCTAACAAACTAGTATAATGTGAAAAAAATAGTACAAATGTGACATTGTACTGGGATAAGGTGCATAAATTATGAAAAAGGCATCTCCTTATCGTGCAACTGAAAGTGTCTGATGACTTGCGCCATCTATCGGAATAAATATCAACTATTCTTGATTAATCAAGAATGGGTATTTTGGCCAATTCTGGAATAATTAAAAATCAACGAGAATAGTTGATATTTATTCCGATAGATGGCGCAAGCCATCAGCAACTTTCAGTTGCACGATAAGGAGATGCCTTTTTTATAAATTAGTATAAGTTTGTTTTATGTGTAAAAGATATATCCGTGCTTACATGCTTTCATTTCCTATATATAGATGTAGAGTTTCAATTTATATACATACTAGCCGAATGACCCGGGCAACGCCCGTGTTTTGCCCGATTGAATGTTTTGATTCAAATACTATTTGTTACAATTATAAATTGGCGCCTTAAATAAATGCATATGTTAGTTAATAACTATAGCCTATGTGCTTTATCTGTCTATGTACTGTTGGCTTCCGTAGGCGTCTCTTACTGGGAAAAAGAAAGAGAGGATTCCATTTAGTTAATAACTAATATATGCATTTATTTAAGGAGCGACCCGCTCCAACACAATAGTTACAAAAACCAAAAAGCGAGTGGGGGGGCAAAGTCAAAAACAAAGTGTCTCGCGTAGTGGCGGCGCCATCGTAGCCACGTGATCGTAGCCAACCAATAGGAGAGCGCCATTCCAAAAAAAAAAAAAAAGCAAACGGTGACAGAGATGACGCATGACGCTCGTAACTGTATATAGAATTAGATGTGTTTAAAGAAGGTCAGACATTCGAAATGCTATCAAAGATATGTTCTGACTGTTTAAATAAACATTTAAAGATGACAGAGAGCGTCATCTATAGGTATAAATAACTACTAACGCTTTATTTTATTATATACTCAAGTATTAGTCAAATACACCTATCCCCCGAATTTACACGGTAGATACGTTCCTGAAAAAAAAAAACGTTTAAATCGGGGGATAGGTGTACACAAAAATAAAAATAAAATGCATTGACAGGTTAAAATATGTAGTCAGCACATATAAGCTCGGGATTCCTGGTGAGATGTGTACACAGCGCATGTGTTCAATCACAGTAGCATTTAGTATAGTGCGATAAAAACAAAAAAAAAACTTATTTGGAAAACCATGTAAAAGCGAAAACGTGTAAAAAAAGTACCGTGTAAATCGGGGGATAGGTGTACTCTGTGGAATATTATTTAACATATGGAAATATAGAATAAAGATGTGTTAAGATGTAGTTGACTTTATTGATGATTCAATAAAGGGTATTTGACAAATATTCAGGAATTCAAATCAACGTTTAGTTTATTCCAATAGCTATGCTATCTATAAATCTTCAGTTGGGTGGTTATTACATGTCTAATTAATTAGGGTATTATTATGTAAAGGATATATACAGAGTATTATTAATTTATTGTTAAACACATTTATTCAGGCTCGAATTATATTCACAATTATTTAATTAAAAAGGCATGTATTGGATCAAAATATAATATATTTTACCAATATTTCAGTTGGCTGAACGCCAACCTTTATCGAGGTGTTATAACATATTTAATATGTGTCAACAACAAACTCAGCTTGTCAACAACACATTCACAATTATATTCACAATATATTCTCTATGATAAAAATCACATGTTCTCCTGGTCAGGATATGTCTTTTCTTTATTTTTAATATCAACACCTGATCTTTTTAGTTTTTTCTATTATTTTTTCACATGTTAAGCGTATTTACGCAAGTTTGGCTTTAAATACTCATTTCTTGGTTTCTGAAGAAGCCTCTGGGACTAAATATCTTTTTGGTCGCAGTGGTACAGCCTTCTCCACGCTGATGAGTGCCAACAGCCCGAAACGCGTTCGTGGATGGCTTTTCTTGATTTATCAAGAAAATGGGTGGGCCAAATATCAGGGAACAGGCTAAATCAACGTTTAGTTGATTTCTGTTCCACTAGATTGTG
The DNA here is from genome assembly GCA_030710605.1 of Cordylochernes scorpioides. Taxonomy (NCBI): domain Eukaryota; kingdom Metazoa; phylum Arthropoda; class Arachnida; order Pseudoscorpiones; family Chernetidae; genus Cordylochernes; species Cordylochernes scorpioides. Next base: position 126,061,366 of record CP092866.1, read on the forward strand.
CTCTGCCATTTATAAAGCTCATGTACTCCTGATCAGAATATGCTTTCTTTATTTTTAATATATTCTCTATCTTCATTTATTTTACAATTTCAATTAGAAATAGGGTATATGAATTATTCAAAGTTTAATAATTCAAAATTTCACAGCATGTGAATTGTTATTACAACGGAGATATATTGGTGAATATTTTTAATTGCAATTTCCCCAAATTGATAAAGACGGGGAGCGTTAATCTAATAGGAAGTTGACAAAGTTTACCTTCTCACACAAATTTTGACGCAGACGACTCAAATTAGCCTAGTCGCCATCTTGCCTAATCCAATAATACTTAATTTGAAATATACACTGCCCTGCCAATATTTTAAATCTGTTCAAAACTTCCTTTTTATTTGTATATCAAAGGCTATTTGAAATAAATGCATACGGTATATATTAGAAAGCAATTGACACATTTAAAAAATATTTTTTTTCTCTTGAATTGATTCCATCATTTATTTTTTGAAAAAAGAACAATTTATATAAAATATCCATTAGAATTGTTGGAATATTACAGAGTAACAATAGCTATAGATGAGACTGAATTTGAAAAGGAACTTGTATGTATATAATGTTTTATTATTGTTTTGTTGTTGTCATGTAGACATATATACCAAGATATGTTTTGTATAATTGCTATTAATAATAAATAATATGTAAAGTTAAATTGGTTACGGATTCCATCCTTCTTACTTACTTTAATTAAATAACAATAATGATGTATTTAAATACTAAAATCAACCTATATTAATTTCAAAAATTTTATGTATATCTCTCATTGATATTGGTAGAAACATATATACCTATTTTAGGTAATAAATATTTATATTTAATTCAATATATGTCTTTTTATTACTTAAATATTTAAATATGGATTGCTCTATTTTTTAAAACGATATATATATTGTAATATTTAAGTGAAAAAGTTGGGTCTCTTATATTTTATATTACACTAGCCGAATGACCCGGGCAACGCCCGGGTTTTACCCGATTAAATGTTTTTATTCAAATACTATTCGTTACAATTATAAATTGGCGCCGTGGATGTCACTCTTGTGAAACGTCCCGCTCCAAACTTTGTGTCTGAGAAGCGATATTTTTATAGAGAGATGATCTGGCTTTGTGTCTTCTGCTCGAATGAATGTTTTTCTGTTAGAATTTTGTCCCTGCATACTAAAAATGAACTGGCTTCACCCGTAGTCTCTGATTTTTGGAATTTTTCCCGATATAATATTGTCATCATCATTTTCTAACTAAAGACAACTATTTTTGCCAATTATAATGATAATATATTATATTTTCATTTTTCAAATATCTTCTTTTCATCAAAACACCTTCAAAGTTTAATTTGTTTAAAGTACATCGATAGTTTTGTAACAATAATAAATCAATATAATTATCTTCTGACACAATATATATCAAAAGATAATTTGTTAAAATAACACATATATATATATATATATATATTTCCCTCTCTTTATATATCATAAATTAAAATAATAAAAAAATGCAATAAATATTAAAAGAAAAATTATTTCTATAATAAATCCTATATATATATATTTAAAATATATATTTTCTTAAATAATTAATCACAATAAAGTGTTAATGAAATTTATTCGCACACAGCTACAAATTTATTCTTATGTTAATAAAGTTATTCGTTATTTATTATTATGATAATTATAAAAATTATATTTATTTTTTTCCAATAATTTCTACTTAAAATAAAATCATTTAAAGTTTATAATTCCTTTTCAATTAATCGATAGTTTTTGACACAATTAATTATTCATTAATATCCTCTTTTGATATAAAATTTATCAAAAGATAATTTATTAAAAGAATGAATTTTAAATTAATGAAATAAATTTTCATTCTGTATATATATATATATATATATAATGAATAAAAAGGTGAGTGAATTATATAGTAAAATAATTATTTTAAAATATATATTTTTATTATGATGCATTAATGCGACATCTATTATGAAAATTCAAAACTATTATAGACGCGTATGATTTTTTTAAAATTATTATTTATGCAGTAGATATTGTTTAATTTTTAAAAGAATCATACGTGTCTATAATATTTTCGAATTTTAATATATTTTTATATTAAAGAGTCTATATTTCTTTTATTATATAAAAGAAAAAGTAATCAAAACTCTATTTAAAAAATATATATTTTATTAAAGAGCTGATCACAAAGGTGCAATGGGGTGTTAATAGAATATATCCACACAGCTACCATTCCATTTACTCTTTTTTCATCAGCAGATTCTGTTAAATGGACCAAAGTCAATTTAAACGTCTTGTGGATTTTCCCAAATAATTTTCAAATGGGAATTAAGGGGAAAAAGAAATCGATAGATGGATAATTTTGTCATCTTAAATTTTATTCAGGCACCATGGAAGTGACCCATTTTTCTTGTTTATCCCTTAGCTTTTTTTTTCTTTCTTGACTTCCCCACTAATAAAGATTAATAACATGGTCTTTGTTTGTCTTGACTTTGTCCAAGAGGTTTAAACTTAATTATGAAGTTAAAACTTGGAAATGACGATGCTTTTTTTTAGATTAGTCGTTTGGTATTTTAATCAAGCGATATATTTTCTCAGATTTTGATTTTTTGTTGTTGTTTAAAAAACTATTTTTTTAGTTAATGAGTTTTTATTAAAGTTATAATAACTTTCTCTTTTCTCTGTGTTTAATATATGCATATTATATTTATTATATGTTTATATAAAAATCATGTATTTTGACCTATTTACTGAACTAAATTTACCCAATTCTCGCAATGATAGGTAAATATATATTTCCTTCAGAATTTTATTTTCAATTAAAAGGTAAAAGTGTGTGTAATTTTTAAATATAAATATATACATCCAGGAGAAACTAGGAGTTGTTTTTGGTCTTTCCTGGGAGGTTGGTCCTACTGCAATATCATTTCTTTTCTTTAATGATAATAAGGTTATATACTTTCATTGACACCAAAATATCTCATTTCAAAATGTCACTACCAAAATATAATTAATTTGAAATTTCAACCATTATATAATATATATGATTAAAATGTATAAAAAATATTATTTATATAATATTTTTAAAATCAATACAAGTCTCTATGTGTGTTTTAGTTATATATATATTAGCCGAATGACCCGGGCAACGCCCGGGGTTTACCCGATTAAATGCTTTTATTCAAATACTATTCGTTACAATTTTAAATTGGCACCGTGGATGTCATTCTTGTATAATATATAAATGAGTTTTAAAAATTGTAAAAAAAAAATGCATCGGCCGGGAACCCACTGAACCAAAAGCAAACGGTGACAGAATTAAGAACGCATGACGATGATAACTGTATATTATCCGTGACAGAGGCGGCCGATGAGAAAAGACGGTCGTGACTATATATAGTAATATGAAAGAAATATTTATATAATATGTTGATAAAAAATATTTTTATAATTAATTTAAAACTATATAATACAATATAATGCGGCTTGTGATTGTAAAACGACATTTAAAAATTATCCCTCATGAGTTTCTTTTCAATGAAAAATCAAAATTTATTTAAAGGAGAAATAACGATTATTTCTAACCTTAAAGATAAGGTATGAAAGGATGAATTATGAAGAGTAATGATAAACGGAAAAATAAAAGCCTAGTGGACATGGCATCTGCCCGGTAAGCTGAACACTGTGGGTTCGATTCCCATCCATGGACACTTTTATTTTTCCGTTTATCATTACTCTTTACAGTTCATCCTTTCATATCTCATCTTTAAGGTTAGAAATAATCGTTATTTCTCCTTTAAATAAATTTTGATTTTTCATTGAAAAGAAACTCATGCGGGATAATTTTTGAATGTCGTTTTAATTTAAAACTATTTTTCATTAATAGATTTTCTCTAACTCTCTTCGCACAATGCATTTTTTAAATTATCACCAAAATAAAGTGGTGTGAAAACTTTTTCAATAATATCTGTGATTTAAAATAATATAACGAATACATATACATTAATATGACAATATGAATATATATATATATATATATATATATATATATATATATATATATATATTATTAACGCGTTCGTTGATTTAAAAAAAAAATTGCATAAAATTTGAAGGATTTGGAAAGCAGACGAACATTAGGCGATTGAGCTCCGGGTTAAAAAAGGAGTAGAAGGGCTGAGAGCTATATATAGAGAGGGGCAGGCGGGGACAGAAGAATGTCCTGTCTCATTACCTGAGCGTCATAACTTGCGGAGGGAACGTTCTCTGATTGAATTAACAGTAGGTCTGCGTGACCACTTTGTGGTTGGCTTACGTCGCCCGGCAACATTGGATGGAAGAAATATTCTCTCTCAATATCTCGTCTGCGCAGCTTTTATAACGTGTGAAGATATAGCTACATCACTCGATCCTTTAATTAATGCTTTTTTTATAAAATTTTATTTTGAAAATTATATCTATGTGATTATAAAAATATAAAGTTGTCCCAAAGGTTCGCGTTTTTCTTATTACTTGGCGAATAATATTATTACGGCGAATACATAATACAATTACTTTAAACATAATACAAAGACATTATACATAACGGCGAATAATATTATTACGTCGAATACATAATACAATTATTTATACATAATACAAAGACATTATACATAACGGCGAATAATATTATTATGGCGAATACATAATAATACATAATACAATTACTTTATACATAATACAAAGACATTATACATAACGGCGAATAATATTATTACGTCGCGAATACATAATACAATTACTTTATACATAATACAAATACATTATACATAACGGCGAATAATATTGGTATTTCAATTTTTTGTAAATGTTTATGAACCTTTGGGACAACTTTGTATATTGAAAGGGTCTGGCTTAATTAACTATGAACACACTAAACCGTTTCTATAGTTTAAAATATTACATATTGGCGGGGACAATATTTTGATTAAATATTCTAACTCGTTTTTAGAATTAAATTTCTATTGTCTATAAAATTTTACACAAATAAATTTACTGGCAATGCGTTTCTTTGCAGTAAGGTCTGTAGAGATTTAAAAAAAAAAAAAGAAGAAGAAACGCATTGCCAGTAAATTTATTTGTGTAAAATTTTAACGATAGAGGGCAATAAAATTTAATTTACTAATATTCTATTGTCTATATTGAAATACAAATGGTCACAATTCTAAATATGTGCTTGTATATAATTTAGTAACTGTATAAACATAATAGGACGAGTGGGTATAACCCTCGATTCCCGACAGCCATGAACCGGGATTGAATCCCGCGTTAACCTTTTTTTTTAATATGTGAATAACCTTTACATATATTATTCATTGTTTCAATTATCATAAACTAGGTTGCTCTTGTTAAGCGATACCTATTAATGTGATTTTGAACCAGGCTGAATAAAAAATAATTCATCATTTATTCTTTTATGGCTATCACTGCCTCACTTACTAAGCTCGGAAATCTTACCACATCCTGGATATGTTTGGTCTTATATAAATAGTTATGGCAGAGCTTGACTGTATCTTCTTGTCAGACTTCTTCTGGTCTCCAACCGAAGTCTGGCACAGAATAAGTCTGGCAAGAAGATACAATCAACATAACTATTTAGATAAGACCAAACATATCCAGGATGCGGCAAGCTTTCCGAACTTAGTAAGTGAGGCAGTGATCGTATCCGAAACAATGGCGGACTTAACAATTTCAACGGGAAAAAGACCAAAAGAACGAAATTGATATAAAGTTTCAGTATAATAACAAGCATTCTATATAAGCCGTAAGTCGTAAAAGGAAATCAAAGAGACGATTTAGGACCACGTCTATGAGAATATAGGGCTTGATTACGTTATAAACAGGATTGTTCTAACGAAGTTTTAGTTTAGAATATCGTGGTATGCGTATTATTTATATATGTAAATAGAGGGATAAAGGTACGCTTCGATAAGTAAAGAATGTATTTGACACTCATTTAGATTCTATCTACGCTAATCGACAAATGGCGCTCGATTCTTTATAGAAAAGACAAGAAGTTGGAAGAAAGAAAATTGGAAGAACGCCAGAGAAACAGAACAAAAGAATCTGTGCTCTTGCTAATTAATTTAATTAGATAAAATAGCCAATTAACTGATTCAGCAACAGTTTCTTAAATCTTTAAATTCTTCAGGGATATCTTCCGGGTAAACATAGACATGATTATTATCCTTGTTTATGGAGATGGGATTGAATGGTTCAATATTGAATATCATTCTCTAACTTCAACTATGTCTTGTGTGTTGGCATATAGAGTTCTTGTAGCTTTGTATGACCAACCATGATAGCAAAATGGTTGCCCCTACCATGGTTCTATTTACTGATTATTCATACGTATGCTATAAAAATTGACATAAAATTGATATAGTCACTTTGTCAACACATTTAAACTGTTGTGATATGTTAAATAACCTATAATAATGTTATATATTGTATATTTATTATTGACTATGCAAAATCATGGCATTTGTCATTTGTTTTAACTTTATGTAAACTAGCCATTACAACAGAAACATGTTTTTGTTGTATTTGGACGACCTCGTTAATCCCATGTAGGAGACCTATATGAAATCGAAGCCATTTTTTTACTGTGATGATGATCATAACCTCGACGCCATTGTTTCAGGTCTACATTCAAAATTTGCCTGTTTGTTTTTACTAACCTGTATATGCAAAGACGTTTTATAATAGGGAATATCATTTTTAAATCTTTATACTGCGCGAATATTGTTATTTATTATATTTTATTTTTGTCTCTGCAAAGTTTTTAATTCATTCGCAGATCACTACGAAATTAGAATGATACAAAAAGGTACTAAAAATTAACTATTTATAGACTATCTAAAGAATCTTGTTCAAAATAATATTTAGATAATCATCCTGAGGGTCGAACTGCACTTAATCCAGCCTCCAAGAGAGTGTCATCAACTTCGGATTTACTGATTTACCGTGGAATCCAATAAACTGTGGAATTCTCTTTTACTCCTTTCAATCGGTAGATTGACTGTTTGTTTGTAGATAATCTCTCCTAGACTGTCAACACAGACATAGAGAAAGAAACAAGTGTGTTGTAACTCTCTAGGTTTGTGTCAAACATGCACCTTTTCTTTTGATCACATCTCACACATCTAGTCAGATTTTATTAAAACAGGATTTGCTAGAGTCAAATTAAATTCACACACAAAGCTTTATTAAGACCACCGGTCTTATACAGATTCTTCAAAGGAAGGAAGCATAGATGGAGCTCTTATACTCCAATAAGCACAGAACCCAGCAGTCTACAGATTCGATGAGTCTAATGAAATCGGTATTTATTATTATTCAAACTATGATATACGGGTTAGAATGTACTGAATCTGTTATTAAGAAAATAAGATAAATCTGCACCACTTAATAGAAAATCAAATACTTCAGTACATCGAGGACCCTGTCATCGCCTGGAGGCGGTCCCTATCGCAGTGGTGTAGAACATCTTCCTTTCTTAATCACTTCATAATGTAAATATTGACCGAGTTGTCATTAAAAATGTTTTAATTGTCAAAATATACTTAAGTAGGAATAAAAAGAACCTTTCTTAAAAATATAATGTCTTTTTTTGAACTTGTGCTTAAGCCCCTTTGTGACTCAATATATTAGCTAAAGTCTGTTTCTTATCACAAATATTCAAACGAAGACGAATTTCCAAGATACCACTTTAACCCTTTTAGGAAAATGTTGAGGAGCAGTCAGTATTACACTGAAGATGGAAAACAGCTCGAAACGTGAATTACCTTTCTTGATTTATAATGGAAGGTAGGTTGGGGGGCCAATAGTCGGGAACAGTTTTACATATAGTTTATATTTATTCCGATAGATGGCGTTTCCTATCTAGACTACTAATATGAGCGGTCAGAATAGGTCTATTTCGTTATTCCTTTTAAAGGTTGTTTGATTGTTATACTTGTTCCATTCTACTACTTTACATCTATCCTGCCACAGATTATTTTTAAGATTGTTTAACGCATGACGGGAACTATTGTCGAAATTCATTCTTTCAGATATAAACCCGTAATTCGTTCTTGAGTCAAAATTATCTAAACCCGACAGTGAAGCCCACTCAGTTCAAGATTGCAAGCTATTATTAATACAGTTAAACCTGTCTATAGCGCCCCCTCTTGGGACTCACCAAAATAGAGTGCTATAGACAGGTCAGATTTAATGTAAATCGCATCATACTACGTATTTAAAATCGGGCACTATAGAGAGAAAGGCGCTATTTAGAGGGGGGCGCTATAGACAGGTTCTACTGTATATTGTTTCCTAATGATCATATTTAATGAATTTATTTTCGTCTATTTCCTTTTCAATGAATAAAAGAACTTCAATATATTTGGTCTAACTCGGTCTATAAATAGAAACATTCAACAAAGGAGAATTTCTCAGTCTATTCAACTTCATTATAATAATTTTATCATTGTATGTGCATCTATATTTTCCATATTATTTATTTAAAGTACATACACACACAATGATAGGAATTAGATGCGTAACTCTCCATTGTTACATATTTGATCTCTTCATTCATGAGATGCTCCTAATAACAATGGTATTGTTTCATTATTCCAATAAGGTAGATAAGAATACTGCACTATTGATTGTTCCTGAGATTTAATTACCTTTTCCCCTTTTACATATTCAGCGGTATGAGGAGCCGCTCTTCAGGATTCCACCTATTACAATATCTTTGGTCAAATCGTATTTATTGATTGCATAGAAAACTTCAATTAACCTGGATAAAAATAAGCTCTAAAAACAACAATATTATAGAAGATATTTGGTCAAATAAGAAAAAAATTATGTTATCATTGATACTTTTACGAAGGCTTTAGAAAAAAGTTAATCTTTTTTGGCGAGCGCATATCAGTAAAAAATCGGATTATTTTCACGTGGGTTATATTATTCTTGATATTATTATGGATATTGATAAAAACATAATGGACTTATTATATTTTTTTTCACGAAAACCTATATAATTCATTTTAATTATTTTTATTTTAGGTAGTAAATTTCTCACTATAATTCATATGAGTGAAAAATATCTACCCCTTTGTAAATATCTCATATAACTATTGTAACAAAGTATTCATTATTTTATTAGCAGAGTATTATTTTTTATATTTTGCTATACTCTGTACACTTTCCTCTTTTGCTTATATTTTGTTTATCACTCATAGTTTGTTCTTGTCTGAAATAAATTGTTGTCTCATCACGAAGTTGGTCTTCCCTAATTTTCCACCAATAGTAATATATATACATATGATAATTTAAACCAACAACCCTATATATAATACTTATAACAAGATTATGTTGTATATAGAAACATATCTATAAATAATTATACGCATAATTGACATGTGTCCTTGCATCACCATATGTAATGTACTGAGGATGAATAAATAAAACTATATAATAGATTAAAAGCTGAGTTAAAAGCAAGATTGAGAGAATCACAAAGTAACTTCTAAAGATAGATTGTTAGCCGACAGGTAGGCGCCAGTCTCGAGTAACAGCGACACGTGCCGTGTCTCGAGTAGCAGCGACACGTGCCGTGATGCAATTCTCTTTGTCGGAGAGGTAGTATAAAAGGCAGGTTAGCGACAGTAAGTCAGTTGCAGTGAATCTTCCGGTCAGCGTCACCCCTTGTCGTCTCCAGGGACCAACTCATCGACCATGTAAAACAGTAAGGAATCTTCTATCTCCATCTTTGCTTTTGGCTCGACTTTTTATCTATTCAAGAAATTTTCCTTCGACAACTGTGTGGCTTCGTTTTGTGTGTGTGTCCTTACCACCCATCGCTCAACAACTACGACTGCTTCTAGCCAACATGCCACACTGCATTCATTCAACAGCATAAACTACTACTACATTTCAACATTATTACATACATGAATCCGTATTTATTATATCTTAGAAGCTGTTATGCATTTATCAAATTGCCTAATTAAGATCTCTTTTATCATCTTATTACGTTTAAAAACTATTTTAGATAAACAAAATAATTATAATTTTTAATTAAAAACTATATTCAGTTATATATAATAAATTTACTATATGGATATCCTTTGTAACATTGGATTCACTCAAAGCAATAACGCGCCATCTATACATATAAAATGAAAGGATTTAAAAGCACGAATGTTTCTTTTATACATAATAAATACTTCTACTGCCCTTACCGTGTTAATTTATGCCTATCTGACCTTGTCTTTATTGTTTGCGGAAGAGCATTGCTCGATGCAAATATTTGAATGTAATTCTACTGTCCTATAAGCTTATGTCCATAGTTTTCTTGAAAACCATTTCTGAGGTTCTATCCTTCAGTGGTGCGTATATAAGCAGGATCGTCCAATACAGTATTAGAGCTCTTATTAGCGGTCTGGTGGATTAAATTGGCGAAACCGCTGGGAGGATTCACCACTGATGAACCAAGCCCTCCCAATATATTTTTTCATCGCAGTAAGTACAGTAGAAGTTTGTATTATGTATAAAAATAACATTCGTGCTTCTAAATCCTGTCATTTTATATTGGATTCACTGTTTAATTCAATTGTAAAACATCCGAATTTTAATCAGTGATTAAAAGGAATATTTCAAAATGTATCTTGCGTTTATTTTCATTGTAGAATATATTAGAAGATAAAATTGCTATAAAAAATATATATATCTATAGAATAAAAATAAATATAAACAGTAGAAATATGCGTTTCTTCATATAATTATCTTTATATATTATTGTAACGTTTCCTATATAGGAATAAGAGATAGTTACAATATTTTGTTTCAATATAAATATATAAACAAAACAAACTTATTAGTAAATTAAATTAAATTGTCATCTATCGTTAAAATTTTACACAAATAAATTTTATTGCGATGCACTAGCGCGCCATCTGTTATCAAATTATAAAACTATTTTAGAGGCGTAATATTCTTTTTAAAATAAAATAAAACAATTTCTACTGTTCTTACTGCAATGGAAAAATTAAAGGGAGGGCCTGGCTCATCAGTGGTGAACCCTCCCAGCGGTTTCGCCAGTTTAATCTACCACAAATAAATTTACTGGCAATGCGTTTCTTTTAAATATCATCAAATATTATCTCTACAGACCTTACTGCAATGATATGACTTATATATACTCATATCATTGCAGTAAGATCTGTAGAGATAATATTTGATGATATTTAAAAGAAACGCATTGCCAGTAAATTTATTTGTGAAAAATTAAAACAAACTTATGCAAAATTACAAAAATAACAATGAGTACAGTGTTGCCGAATGCCTAACTATGAATATTTATTCATAGAATGATTAAATATATTACATAAATAAATAAATACAAAGAATACACATTGCTACTGTTTATGTTCCTGTTTTATATTGTAGGATATAGTTTAATAAAATAAATAGGAAAAATATTGTATTGCCATACAAAAATATATAAAATATACTGCTATTATATATAGTAAACATATACAATGTAAAAATATCTCGCATACAAAAAAAAGTGAGTGAGAAAGCTAGAAAGACTTTTCCCAAAATGGAAGTTGGAAGAGTTCCACCTGAACCCCAGAGTAATCGACCAGAATAATAATAAAAAAATTGTTCCTAGATCTGGCAACATTTGTCAAGATAATAACACAGTGGGACCAGGTTTAAACAGAGTATTTTCCTCCCATCTCACAGAAGACACGAGAAAGGCTGACCTCACTTTGTCATCGCGCTCTAAAAACAACTTCCTTGGTCAAAAAACACCAATTTATATCATTGATTTAATGATCCGAAAGTCTCTATGTCTAATTGTATTTGTTAGTTTTAATAATTTTCAATGCGGAAAAAAATAAAGTTTTATTCTAAATGATTTATTGGAAAAACTTATCTTTTAAAAAATCTTTATAAAGGTTTTCGACTTATTTGTAATAATTTAATTATTGTGAGAATTGTTTATATATTTATATTTCCGGTGAAATATTTTATTCTACTTTTTCATATCAATAGTCAACACACAAAGTTATTTTTATTGTTAATCGCATTTCAGAATTAATATTTAGTTCTAAATCGCAAAGAGTTTAAACATGTTTTGTTGGTTAAATTTAATCTTTTTTTTTTTTTTCTATTCAGATTTTTAATAATGTTAATATTATTTTATAAAATTATTGTTTACATTATGACAATAATTTTAAATGTTTTCTATATTTATTTTTTTTATAAAAAAGGTGTAAAAATAATCGACTGAATATTATTCTTTTAGGAAAAACTTGAATACAACTATCTTACCCTGTAAATAACGAAAGATACAAAGAGATGCGGAACTAAAATCTCTAAATAATCAAATTTGTCTGAATGAATTATATTACGCGTAGTTTCTTTTTTCAAATATAATATGAAATACATAAAATATATATAATATGAAAAATATATGTTATATATTCAAATACTGAACGATTTTATTCCTAGAAAAAAAAAAGTCAATTAACAAAAAGAGGCCATCACAAATTATGTTCAGTTTCTTTCTTTAGTTGATCATGCAGATAAACAATGAGGTTTACCTGATTTTGAAAATATTTAAATTATTTAGGGCAACGTTCGTGATAAAAAAAAGGCTAGACCTTTATATAAAACTAGGTATGAATTGAGGCCGAACGCAGCATAAATAGAATAATTAATATATTTATTTGCATATATATAAATTGTATAAATAGGTTTCAATATAGAGGAATAATTATAGTTCTAAATTTATAAATTCATTCATAATTAATTTTTCAATATATATATACAAATGTTTTGAAAATAGAGCAATCTATAAATAAATCTTTAAATAAAAATGCATACATTGGATCAAAATATCATTTATTTTATCAAATATACAAATATAAATATATATATATTAAAAATATACAAATATGCGTGAAGTGTGAAATAAAACATCACAAAACTTATATTTTAGCCTCATTCTATAATTAAATAAATAAATAAATTTAAATAATATACATAAAGTATAAATTCAAATAAAGGTAAAACATTTATTTAATGTTTTATTTTTTTTTCTTTAATTTTATAACAATAGATTTTTCTTCCAGACTTTTCACCCTAACAATAAACACACAAATATAACAATGGAATCTTTCCTAAATGTGTTTTGTTTAATTCTTACATTGTTTTTCCTTTTTTAACCACATTACCTTTAAGTACTTCTGAAATTTTCTCTTTAATTTAACTGATTTACTTTAAATAATCCCCTCACAGAGTTCTACTAACTTCTTTTGACAAATTAATAAAAACCTTTGAGAATTTCAAAATCCTTTAAAAATAATCTTATAAAATTCTTTGTTTTGTTTTTTATATCAGTATTGTATTAATTTTAAAATATTTTTACTATTAATTTAATATTTAGGTTAGTGTAAGAAAAAAAATTATTAAAACTATTTTGACACTTAGAATTTAGATAAATTCGAGTTTTTATTATTGTATTATGAATGTAAAATATAGATTTGTATATTATTTTATTTGAAATATCTATGATATCAATAATTTTGGTATATAGTTGAAATATATTTTTGAGAGAGAATTCAAAAGATATATATATTAACCTTGCTCAAAATATGATGATAATAGAAAGACTTCTCTCATAACAAAAAAAAATGTAAATTCTATTTATAATTGTTTAAAAAGTCTTACTGAATTTTTATTTACAAAGGAGTGCATAGTTTATATAAATTAAATAAGCCAATTTATAGGTATTGTATTTTGAAACAACACTTCATACTTCAATGACATTTTCCATTTTAATATAACAACATTTTACACTATGACAAAACAATTTTACACTTTAATAACAATTTCCATTTTTAAGCATTATTTTTCAATTTTATTTTCAACTTTAAAAATAATATATTAATTTTTTGAAATATAGGTTTTTAACTTTTAATTAGACAATATTAATTTATATTTAGATATTTACATTTTAATTTAGACATTTTTCATTTTAGACACATGGACCTTTTATTAAAAAAGTCTAAATATAAATTAAAATTGTCTAATTAAAAGTTAAAACCCTATATAACCGAAACACTTCAATTTTGAATGAAACTATTATATTTTATTACTTTTTTTTGCCAAGGTCATTATGATTTTAAAATTCACATTATTGATATTAATAATAATAATTTTAATCCTAATAAGAACCTATTTTATTTCTGCCTGTATTTTAAAGGTTTTGAGGTCTAAAGAAACAAATTTCATTGTATAATATTGTGGCGAAGATATAATTTATATTTTATTATTTAATTTAATTATTATCAATTAACTTCTGATCTAAGGGAAGAAAGCCAACTTTACCTGACTAATACAAAACAAGTTGTTTACAATAAAGACCAATACATCAAGTTTAATTGATTCTGCAGGCTGTACGTTTTAAGGCGAAAGTGTTGACTGTACATATTTCAAGCTACTATTTCTAATTACTATATGCAAAACGTTCAATTGTGTTAATTGTATATAATTTCAGATATACACGCAATTATCCTAATTGTGGATATGGCGTGTCTCTCCCAACTGTTAAATAATAATAATTCAATGAAAATATTCAACAGATTATATAAATATATATTACTCTGTATTTGTAAAATCATCTTATAAATATTCCATAGCTTGCTTGTTCGATATTCTCTAGTTGTAGATAGTTTTGTTGATAATTGTCGACTAATCGTACTGACGTCACCAATAAATATGTTTGCATCTTGAAATATTCCGAGACTTGATTTCTACGCTACAATATCAACATTTTATAGTATAATAGCGAATATTTTAATATACTAAAGCAACATTTTAATAACAACATATCAAAGTATAATATTAACGTTAAAAGGTTTTAAATACATTTAAAGTAAAATACAATAATTTTAACATTTAAAAATAATATTTAGTAATAATATACCAAATATTTGAGGTAGAGATACCATTATCATTCAAATTCACATTTAACATTTTGTCACAACTTTTAACATACATTTTATCATGTTCACATGTTTCATTCTTTTCACAGTTACCACAAATAATTATAACGTAATAGTGTGTCAAAATGTTAAGTACTAAAGTGTTAAATTGTGGTATGTCGATTTATTAGTGTCCAGCGATGGCTCAGAAAGTATTTCAAAGTTAGTGTTTTATTGGCATTACTTATTAGCTACAGTTTTAGAGGAAAACAAAGAGGACAACACCCTAGAATGTCTATTCTGGTTCTGTTGGCTTCCGCCGATCTGCCCCGCCACTCAGCGGTGGCCATCAGTACTATTTCCAGGCCCCACTTTTATGTTTGCCGTGGTCTTCATCCCAGCAGGCTGGAAGGAAGTCTCTTGGCCCCCACAATATCTAATAAAATTGATATAAAAGTTATTAAATAGGAGGTAAATACTAAATCATTAATTCAAATCGAAAATGTTTTTAAACTTCAAATATTGTTAATCAATGTCACAGTTTTATTTTTTTTTAGAGTATATAATGTTGTATTTGTTTCCCGAAGGTAGATTTGATACATTTAAAAGTTGATATGCAGTTGTTAAACCTCAAAATTGTATTTTTATATTTAAAATATTCGATATTACACTATAAAAAGTCGATTTTACACTATAAAATGTGGTTATTAGACTTTTAAATGTACATCTTAAGAGTGCAAAACCTTCTTTAATATACACACAAAAATAAAATATGTTCTTGTTATAATAAAAAATGCGCTTTTCAAAATTAAAAATGACTTTAAAACAGTATTAAAATAAACTAATATTATTTAAAATAGTGTTCAAATTGAAAAAATCTGAAAAATAAAGCATATTACTGTTAAAGTTTCAAATAAAATCGAAAAATTAAAGCTTAAAAATGAAAATGTTATTATTAAAATAGAAAATGTCTTAAAATTGCAATGCCTATATATTAATTATAAAAAAATATTTAAATGATCCCTAATTTAACCCCCCCCCCCCTTTTATTTAATTATTCTAAAAATTTCATTTAAACATAAATTGATTTTTATTTAAGCACTTTGTTTGAAAGTGTTGTGATTTCATAATCTGGAAAAATATATATATACATATTCATTGGCAAAACTATATAGATTTATTTCTTTTGCGACATTATATATGTTATTATATATATTATATTTGAAAAATAAATATAAAACTCTATATATAGGTTTTAAACTTTTAATTAGATAATTTTAATTTATATTTAGACATTTTTTTCATTTTAATTTAGACACATGGACTTTTCTATAAAAAGTGTGTCCATGTGTCTAAATTAAAATGAAAAATGTCTAAATATAAATTAAAATTGTCTAATTAAAGGTTAAAAACCTATATATATTATATTTTAAAAATAAATATAAAACTTTATATATTTTGAAATAGCTATACTTAAAAGTAATGACTACACTAAAATATTACAAGAAAATTTCAAAATAGCGATAAACCCTATAAAAACTAATATTGTAATTCCGAACAGTTTTATAAACTTTTTATAGATGAAAAAAATATTTTAAAGATATTCACAGAAGGGTGAAAAGAGTTTGGCAACTTTTTGAAGTTTTTAACTAGTTTATTCACATCCAAACGAAATTGTGTTTATTTCTTTTCAGACATGGCAACCCATTCTTAACAATTTGCGCGCTAAATTGTCAATTTAATTATAATTTACTATCTGAAATAAATCCTGGCTAATGCTATTTAAGCTGCCATATCTGTTTCATGTAGAGGGTTTATGTAATATTAAACAGGCCGTACAAGGATAAAATACTCTAGGGTTAGGCGATATATTTCAAATATATACTAAAACAATCTGACAACATGAATAGCATGAAATTATTTAGTAAAAACAATATATTTTAAAATATTTTATTTTTTACTTCTTATATTTCTAAAATTTTAAATGAGTAATGCATTTATTTATTTTAATAGAATAATATATTTAAAGATTTAAAAGTATATAAATATATTAATTTCCCATAAAGATATTACTCTATTTTTGTATATTTTTTTGTATTCAAATGTCATTTCACAATATTAAAATTGTCCCAAATATATAAAAATAGAAAAAAATAAAATTATTGAATAACTTTGCAACATATAAATAAATAAATATAATAAATGCATTTAGATAAAAAAAAATAAAAAGATGAAATGTAAAAATATTCAAATAGGTAAACAATACTGTTTTGATTTTCGTATTTTAATATAAAGCTGCTTTAATTATTATTTGCCTTAATTTTAGAAAAATATTTTTCATTTTATAGACAAAGTGGCAAAGCATATTAATAATTATTGAGATCTTTTCACAGATATCAAATTATTTCAAATATTTTCGGTTTATTCTGAATACTTAATTCATTTTTTATTTATAAAGTATTCTTACACCTGTTTCTCTTAAAGATATTTTCTGTGTTTCTAGATAAACATATTTAAATCTCATCTCAATGGTTTAGCGTAAAATGATTTCAAAACCTTTATTCTTTGCCAAGTCTTTTGTTTTTATCTTATTACGAAAAATAGTTTGAAAGGTCGACATAATAAAATGAATATCTGTCGAATTTATATGAATAGAAATAGAACGAGCCAACCTCAATTTTTAATAGAAGATACGTTGTTGAAAAAGTTTGGGATTACTTACTACGGTGGTCAAAATTGATTTTTAAAAATTATATGATTAAAACTATGATATTGTAACAAAGTATTTATTATTTTATTAGCAGAGTATTATTTTTATGTTTATATTTTGCTATACTCTGTACACTTCCCTCTTTTGCTTATCTTTTGTTTATCATTCATAGTTTGTTCTTGCCCGAAATAAATTGTTGTCTCATCCCGAAGATGGTCTTCCCTAATTTTCCACGTGGCAATATTTAAACTGTTTCTGCGAACACTTGATCTATTCTTTTAGCAACAAAGCGGCTCATTTATATAACAAAATAATGGCATTATGGCGAGAGTGATGAATAGTTATAATCATTTGATATTTTAAAATGAATTTTTTATAAATCGCAGATTAATAAATTTGACCATTATATAGATAAGAGTGCTACTAATTCATGGCTGTTAGAATGTCATTTCTGATTTTAAAGGTATGAAGAAATATATATATGGAATAATCAAAAATTTGAAAAGTCATCAAAAATGAGAACAGTCTACACTTAAAAAAAAAAACAGTTTAACATCAACTATATTATCATTGTTTTCAAAGTTATTTTTTATTTTGAAAATATAATTTAAAAAATTCAAATAAGTTTGGCATATACACACACACACTATACTTTTTACTCCCTCTTTCTATACATATATATATTTTTTTCCTAATAAAAAAAATCTTATTAAAGAGTATCAAACAAAATTTAGTGTGAAGTTAAGATAAATGGCGTGAAAATAAAACGCTAATTTCTTAACCGATTATTATTACTACGATAAACTATATTAGCGTTCAATTTTTTCTGTGAATCTCTAAATTTGAAAAAAAAAGGCAAATAGAAAATGATGTTAATTAAAAGTAAGTGTTGTAAAAATATATCGTAAATTCTCCTAAACGATCATTGTATGGGAGGTCGGCGACCTCTTCTACGAGCTGGGACCAGAAATACTCGGCACCACTGTCAATTGATTCCAAAGACAACATGTCACCTCACGCTGACAGTATGGCTCTCTTCATTCATCTGACAACCCTACCTTAATTTGTTTGCTCTTTTTCTTTTATATCTAGAAACATTTTATGTCTTAACTACTATTTTTTATTTAATGGGATTTTTTTATTTTATTTGTGTAGGAATATATATATTTTTTTAAACTCAGACGATTCTGGGAGTATTAGATGATACCAACTGTCTAGGCTTTATTCCTCTTTTCTATTTTTTCTATGAAAAATAGACACTTCGGCCATTTAGAGTTTTTTATTTTCTCAACGTTTCGACAAAAATATTTTGTCTTCGTCAGGAGAAGTAAATAAAAATAAAGCATTTGGCAATGCGTTAAAAATTGTTCTGGGGTTGCAAGGGCGTTCTCTTTTTTAGTGATTACCTATAATATTTTTCCTTGGTGTTAGACTTTTGAAGATAATGGACCTCCCTATTGGTCAGCTAATAGTTCTTTGAATTCCTCGATTGTCGCCATTATTGGTCTCTTGTGTGAACGGACGGCGTGTGTAAACCTGAATAACCTTTAGCACGGTGCATGCTCTAATGCACATGATACAGTCGACGCCAGTTCAAACTGATGAAGCCTGAATGGAAAATTTCCTATCCTTGACTTGCTTTCATGAATCATATTGTGAGATGTAAATAAGGAGTATGTTAATTTTGGCGAATATAAAATAATAGGAAAATTTTGTAACATCGTTTTTTTATTATTGAATTATTTTTCCATAGAAGCATAGGGCGCTTCTCCCGTCAAAATAAACGTCGAAAACTGACGCTATCTATTGACCGTCGCCGCAAATTAGCGACCTCGTACGGTGACAAAGCCACAACACCAGGTTTGGCAAATTGAGAAGCGTCCACCTAGAGACCATGGTTTCGGGCTAATGGCCCTCGTCAGTCTAGGGCGGACTTTATTCCACGAGATCCACACGGGATCTAATGGAATCTTCACAATCTACCAAAAATATGTTTTGCTGGCAAGGTGGCTTGGCCAAATCTATTTATCTATTTTTGTTATTTCTACGGAGATAATATAAAGCGTTTGTTCTCCAAGACTTAGGATTACTTATCATTTCCTACTCTACAATAGCTTATTTGATCGCTTCTACACAGTATTTCGTGAAAAAGAATTCCTAAGGCAGAAGCTAACTTCTATCAATTTAATTGCCATAAAATCTGAAAAAATTAATATTTTGGTAATGTGTTTATTTTTATCTGTTACAGTGAGGTGTATATATAGATAAAAGAGAAACACATTGCCAATATATTAATTGTTACAGAGGCTAACTTCATTTGAGTTTGTTGGGAAAATATGATTCATAGAGGAAGATCCTTTATTACTTAAAAGGTATAAAAGAAGGACAAAAGATAAAATAACATGCACATCAGCAGCTCACGCCAGCCTGCCCTATCCAATAACCGCTAGCCTACTAAATAACAAACAAGGCCGCGCTATATAGGCAGAGATGTCAATTTGCATAGATAATACTAAAACTGTGCAAATATCTGCATATCAATTAACGTAGAAATATCTGTAATTGTCAATATCAACAAGGTTGCCTTCATGTCCTTTGTCTGCAAGGCTTACGAAGCGATCTTCTTGATCTTTGTCGTTCTTTTTCTTTCTTGACGGAAACTTGGAGCGACTGTATCCTGAAACTGGTTCCAAAGGTTTGAAACAGCCTACCATGCCGATACTTCTGACTGAGATTGTCTCCAATTGATCTCCATTGTGAGGCACCATCTAAACGAGAGAGACAAGGCCATTACAGATAATAAGATACAGGATCAAGTAAATACCAGAAAATTGTAGATAAGCACACATTACAGAATCGAGTAGATTACAAAAATTTAATGACAAGCACCCGTTACAGAATCAAATAAAAAAGATAAGGTTTCTGAGGGATAATATATCAAGTTGCATTTTGGGCTTCGAATTGGGATTTAAAATGAAGACAGAATCACACGGAAGCACATGCTCTTTCAAAAATATACATACAGTAGTTATATTGGTAAGAGTAGGATAGTAGCATTTGGTATAATTTCTAAATGGAACATTCGAACTAAAATTGTATAAAATTCTAATTTTGGTAGTTGCTGAAAATCTATTGTTTATTTTAATATCATATTTTTAAATTTATTTGAGTGAAATAGTGAAAGGTCAATTTTAAATTTTATCTGACAATATATATATAGTAAATTATAAAATAAATTTAGAGAGAATACAAATGTCTGTGTTGAGAAACGTTCTGAAATAATTTAATAAACATGAAAGAAATGTGATATATATATACACCGCATCTTATTTTATCATTCAAATTAGGATGTTTTTTTAACTATATCTATCTATAAACTATTAATTATATAATTTTTAAATTGATATACAGTAAACTCTCCTATAACGCGATTAATGTGTTCCGTGTTGTATGAAATCGCGTTATAGGAATTCGCGTTGTACGAAATAAAACTTGTATAACGCGAATGTTGTTAGGGTAAATTGTTAGTGACAAATATCATGTATTTTATAACGCGTTATACGAAAATTCGCGTTGTATAAATAAATTTGTCGAAATTTTTTTATCGCGTTGTAAAAACTCGCGTTATAGGAGAGTCTATTGTATATTAACCCTTAATCCGATTATAATTAGTTATTATATTATAATTAGTTGAAATTTCGATTAATTACACTACTACACATTTGTTGAATCTCTTTATTCAATATCATATAAACGCATATTTCCTATTTATATATATTTCAAACTATATTTAATCTACCAATCTGTATGTTTTCTAGAAATTAATTATTTTGAACTTTTTAAATTTATTAATGTATCATTCAATAAACATATTAATACACTTTCAATCCAAATTTATAAAATTAGGCTAAATATAATTAGGAAAAATAAAGAATTTCGTAATTATTCATAGAAAATAAATCCTTGTTATGTTCAAAATGAAATTGTTGTCAATCTCAAAGTATTCTATTGATTGCTTTGTATATACTAATATTAATTTTTATTTATAATAAATAAATAGGCGTAAAATATATGATTTATTTACTTAGTATTTGTGTGAGGAAAAAACAATAGCAGAAGATAGAAAATAAATAATAGATTCACAGAAGAATGCACAGTCAGTGAGTGGAAGTATATGAAGGAAGGCTCCTAAGATTGAGCACTGGCGTCTAAAAGGAACTCTCCCCATCCATTGATCTTGCGAAGGCGTCTGCCTCCCTACCCTTGGAATATTAATTAGGGGTCCATTAATGATGATGATAGGCTGGTCTACGATATTGTATTGTTCCGAGTTGTCGTTTGGCTTGATTTATTAGGTTGGATTTTGGATAAAATAACACACCATAGAGTAATTGGGCAGAAGAAGTGTATTAACAAAAGGCGTTTCTCTAAATATGATTTATGATCTGATATATATACTTCAGTGACCTTTTACTATCGAATTAATAATTTTACACAATATATTTCAGTTGCACGATAAGGAGATGCCTTTTTCTTAATTTATGCACCTTATCCCAGTACAATGTTACATTTGTACTATTTTTTCACATTGTGTAGCGTCCTCACGCATTTCTGGCCTTAACTACCCGTTTCATTATTTTTCAGGATGCCTTAATGAACAATTTTTTGGTCGTTGAGGTACAGCTTGCACCACGCTGATGAGGGCCAACAGCCCGAAACGCGTCCGTGATTAGCTTTTCTTGATTAATCAATAATGGGTATTTGGCCAATTCTGGAATAATTAAAAATCAACGAGAATAGTTGATATTTATTCCGATAGATGGCGCAAGCCATCAGCAACTTTCAGTTGCACGATAAGGAGATGCCTTTTTCTTAATATAGTATATTATTCAACTTATGAGAATTTTATACATAATTTTGCTTCTACTCATCACACAATTTTATTTTAGTAAATATAATTTGTCAATATTGTCACAGTTTCAAATGAGAATTTTATTAATCAATTGATACACAGTGATGTTTCCCTCACAACAAAACTAGAAACAAGAAAATGAAAAATCAGTTATAAAATTTACATACCTTCCTTATATAACATTATACATAACGTATTTACATATTTACTGATAGAGACATTTGCTTTACATTTTCTATAAACAATTTTCGTGAAAATATTATTATTAGAAATCATTTATTTAAATCTGAAATATAATTAGAATATTTCCACGTGAAAAATTAGGAAAGACAAACTTCAGAATTATGAAGAGTAATGATAAACGGAAAAATAAAAGTGTTCAGGGATGGGAATCGAACCCACAGTGTTCCGCTTACCGGGCAGATGCCATGTCCACTAAGCTACCTTGGACATATTTTTCCGTTCGTAAATAATACATAAAGTAATTTATAATACAATATAATATAATGCGGATTGTGATTTTTCCGTTTATCATTACTCTTCACAATTCACTCTTTCATACCTCATCCCAAAGATTATAAATAATCGTTATTTCCCCTTGAAATAAATTTTGATATTTCGTTTAAAAGAAACACATGCGGGATAGTATTTCAAATGTCGTTTTACAAACTTCAGAATGACACAGCGATTTATTTAAGGCAAGAACAAACTATGAATGATAAACAAAAGATAAAGAATGAGGGAAGTTTACAGAGTAACAAAATATAAAATATGATACTCTGTTAATAAAATAATAAATACCTTGCTACAATATATTCCTATGCTTTCTCGTATATTTATATATTTTAATAGGATTTATTATTTTAATATTATATCAGTGTGTTTGTTTAATACTGTTTTCGCCTTGCGCGAATATTTTATAAAAAAATATATGAAAAAATGGTACAAATGTGAAATTGTACTGTGATAAGGTGATAATTGAGAAAAAAAGGCATCTCTTTATCGTGTAAATGAAATTTGCTGATGTCAGTTGCACGATAAAAGATATGCCTTTTTTTCTCAAAAATTTATATTTTATATAAATACTAGACGGGTGACCCGGGCTTCGCCCCGGGATTGACCCGTGTGCATATCTACCCGAGTGATATATATTTAGACAAGATTTTTTATAATTGTTTGTTATTAGCATTATCTATTTGTTTGCATCAGCATAATTTAATCTAATCTTTGATAGAGGGCGCTGTTCGTGAGCTAAGTAGAATATTTTTTTAAAATAGCCTATCGTCTTCCCCGTATTTTTTACCTATGTATGGAAATTTTGGTTTGAATTAGTGAACTACTGCGAATTTGTATACCGGACATACAAACAAACATAACAACATTGATTTTTATATATATAGATATGGTAATATGTAAATTAATTTGATAAATTGTCAATTTTGAGAGATATATATAGCTCTTACATCTTTTGAATATACATAATGGTTAAACCGCTGGGAGAGTTCACCACTAATGAACCATGACTTCCCTCTTAAAATTTTCAATCGTTACAATATAAGGGCTATAGAAATAGATTTAAACTATATTTGTTTTAAGAAATTTCGTGTTAAATAGATATTTATATATTTTCAATATATTAATTTCAAAATAATGCTCTTAAAAAACAAAGATGTGAAAATTCACGATATTTGCAAAAGTAGTAACATAAAGGTAACTCAGGCTCCTGGAGCGTATCCATAGATCGCCAACTACCTGGGCTGTCTTGTAGTTAAGGAGTCTGTCTTGGTAGCCTTAGTGAACCAATTCACCAAGTGGCTGGTTTGTTTCTTGGTAGATTCAATAGGGCAGTGTCATTGAATGAGAGCAGTCCAATAAGTGTAGCCGTTTGGAATCGCTGTAGTTCAAATGGTGGGCAGCTGACAATTGCAATATATAACAATGTAATTTTATAATACAATCATAAGACGCATTATATTGTATTATAAATTACTTTGTATAATATTTACGAACGTAAAAATATGTCCAGAGTAGCTTAGTAGACATGGCATCTGCCCGGTAAGCGGAACATTGTGGGTTCGATTCCCATCCCTGGACACTTTTATTTTTCCGTTTATCATTACCCTTCACAATTCATACTTTCACACTTCATCTCCCTAAGGTTAGAAATAATCGTTATTTCTCCCCCCCCCCCCTTGAAATAAATTTCTATTTTTCCTTCAAAAGAAACACATGCGGGATAATTTTCAAATGTCGTTCTACAATATATAACAATGTACTTTACTTCATGCATCGATTTAATTAGTAACAACAGAGTAAAATTCAATGATTTTTCTAATTTAATTATGGGATGGGTGTCTACTCATCAGAGCGGATATCCGGTAACGTTTGGCCCACCTGCCTGTAGTGACTAACCAGGGGTGTCAGTCGTTTATTGCTAAATCTTTCTGGTTCTGTGATCCAACATCTTGTGGCTTGAAATATATACACCTTTAATACAATTTATATTTATCTGGTTATGTTTGTACACTCTGTATGCATTGCAGCATTGATGGGGAATATAATTGATCTTCAAAAAGACACATTCTCTTTTGAATGCAAATGAATGCCCTTTTTTTCGCAGTATCAAAAGGATTTTTGGAATACAATAGTCTTTACCATTTCACCAGATATAAATCACCTTTGTGCCAGATACGGTCGATTTCCTGACTCTCCCACCCTCTTCTATAACATTATGCAAAATCATAGCCGCCACTATTCTGAAGAGGACTTTGAATTGAATCCGAAATGTCCAAATTTTAACCTGCAGAAGAATTTATATATTAGCTTTAGAGAAAAATATCGATTGTATCATTATTAGAAACCCATTAAGTAATTCATAAATTGCCCTTTCCACAGAATTTCATCAATTTTTTTCTCTATAGCAAGATTAATAAAATTCATTTCTATATCTCTCTCACATATACCAGATAAAATTTCATTAGTTTTGCATTAATATTCCTAGACATTCCAAGTATTTCTCTGATCTAATAAGGTTTTCTAACTCCTAATCGACGAAGGTATCTAAATATTAATCAAGAAGACGTATGATTGATAGATGGAAGGGGCTATTAAACGATGATATCCCGATGATAAGAAGAAGAAAGAAAGAAGGTAAGAAATGGAAGATAGAACAATGGCAGGTGGTGCTATGCCCAATGGATGGAGGAAAGAGTCTCCATTTGGAATCCTCTGAGTCCAATTTAGCGTCCCAGAATAGCACTGATTAGGCTTGTCCATCAGATTGGCGTCGATAACATCGTCCTCTTATGAGAGGCCACGTAATGGCTTTGGACACAACTTGCTACCAACGTAATCTTCTGATTAGATTTGGTTTGATTAGAACTTTTGTTTTACTGCCAGTATCATTATGTTTAAGTGCTGGATTTCTTTCACTTAGATTAGATCATTGGAGAATTAATTCACAGAGCATCAAACGATAAAAATCAGATTCGATAGTAATATAATTTTATTCGCGATCGAACATTGTGGCTCATTGTATGTATTACATCGCAAACACGATACGACGCCAGCCATCTTGATAAAAATCAGAATCGGTATATACCAGTAATATCACTTTGTTATATAAATTCTGTTATGAAGAATTCTTTCCTTTTTTCTTTTTCTTTCCTTCACTATTTATTTAATGTTATAAAGTTAGTTTTTAATTAAAAAGGTATTAATTGGATTAAAACATCATTTATTTTACCGATATTCTCAGTTGGCTGAATGCCAACTTTTTTCAAGGTATTATAACATTTTAATGTGTGTCAACAACAAACTCAGCGCCACATAATGTCTTTTGATTCAATATATGTCTTTCTTATTCTTAAGATTTATTTATGGATTTATTTTCAAAAAGTTATTTTTATGTACTGTCTCACACAAATACCTATTTACCTATTATAATAGAACTCTATTTCATTCATAATATACAATGATAAAATATATTAAAGATAATAAATGATTATAGAATGTATTTGAGATTGTAAAGAGAAAGGTATGGAGTAAATTGTATCAGAAATCATCTAAATATTAATATTCTATTTACATTTAACTTTCAAATGGTTATAAAATATTCGTAAAACAGATTAAATTTTATGACAAAAGTTTGTAAACTTTCTGAATAAATTATTGATATGCGCTTTCTCTAACATATTTTAAAGATTAGATTGAATCTTTGTTTCTTATTTTCACGATTATTTTTTATTAGTTTTGAATCTATAGGTGTGATTGGTATGGTTCTGTATACGTTAGTTGCCTGTTTTATTTTACTGAGATAAGCAAATATTTACTTGGGAATACTTATTGCAACATAAAAAGATCAAAATTCGAAACTATTATAGATGTGCATGATTCTGTTTAAAAATAAACAATTTCTACTGTCCTTACTGTTATTTTAAAAAGAATCATACACGTCTATAATAGTTTCGAATTTTGATAACAGATGGCGCGTTAATTCATCATACTAAAAGGATAAAGATAGAAATTTTGCCAGCAGGAAACTAGATGGCGTCTAGTTTTTGACGTTTATTCTGATGAGAGAGAGGCAACCTTTGCTTTTATAGATAAAATGTTCAAATTATCGCGTATATTTGTTTTAATCGACTCAATTAAGCTCTTTGAATAAAAATAGCAAATTACAACGACAATTGAAGTAGGAGTGTCTTATATGAATTTTATTTGCAAGCTTTACGACACACATTAGCCATGAGTTTGATAGTGGAATGTTGGATGTGGTTATAACCCTAGTGTTACTCCCATGGTGTTGTTGTACATTACACTAGGAGGTTCACCACTGACCCTCCCTATCACAGTAGGAAATGTAGGTTTTAAATAAAAAAGTAGCTTTGAAATGGTTTCATTTCTAACTTAGGGAAGTCATTGGCACCTGTAAACCTCCTGAATAAAAATAACAAAATATAACAACGATTGAAGAGGAGTGTTTTATTTGAATTTTATTCGCAAGCTTTACGACGCATGCGTCCTTCTACAGGCTTTACTATGACCCAAGAAGGACGCATGTGTCCGAAAACTTGCGAATAAAGTTTTTATAAGACACTCCTCTTCAAATTTCGTTGTATTTTGCTATTTCTATTCTATCTATTTTTTAATTTTTTATATATAATAGGAGTTGAAATTTTACACAATGTGATGCTTTTTAAAGTGCAGCACAACACATATAGACAAAGATGATTTTTTTTTGTTGGAAGTTTGTTTAAAAATTATATGGCTCTATATTAACCATTAACCAATATAGGTTAGTGAAAATATTATAAATATATATTTAACGCTATTTTTTCTTAAGAAAGAGAGAAATTAATTATATATTTGAACGTAAAAATAACGTTAAAATAAGTTTATTATTTTCAACAATAGAGAGATAGGGCTATGTTATTATGATATTTTATATATATAAGTTATTCTAAAAAAAATGTAAACAAATGGGCCAAGTTATTTTATGAGAGAAGTTGAGTGAAATCCAGCCACGTCAGAACTACCCAGCCACGACACTTAAGAATGTTGTTATGGAAATGATCATCAACCACATCATTATATCCTACCAACCAATTTGTTTCACACAGAGTAGCTTCTAATGGCGTCACTAAGTTATCTTTAATTAGTTTGGTAACAATGCGCCATCAAATATGCATAGCCGCCGCGTTCAGAAAGATTTAAAACTTTAACACAATATCATCTAAGACTATTTATAATGAGTAATATTGAGAAAATATTATCTATCTTTACTCTGGGAAAAATAAATTTCAATATTGTGTTGAATTATCTTCTTATACAAATCTATATATATATATAAAATTGAATGTCTGTGTGTGTGTCTGTGTGTCCTCTATGGATTCGAAAACCATACATCCAATCGCCGTGAAATATTGGGATATTATTAGGTGTATCTCCGGAAAGGTTTACGGAAAATAATATCTTGAATATATTTAATATCCTTAGAGTTATTTGCAGATTTGTAGCTTTAACTCGCAAGCAGCGCCACCATTGAGACGGAGATAGGCTCTTTCAAGAGGGGGAGTAATGTTAGGAGAGAGGAGCGCGTCTCGAGGCGGGTGCTCACGTGTCACTGTTAAAAACCTATTTGTTTTGGCTACATCTTTTCCCGTGGACTTAACGATAACTTTTCTAAAACTTATTTCAAATTTCATGTATAATTATTTTTACATCATTTAGTTTAGTATAATTATTTACTATAATTTCCTATCGTTCAATTATTATACTTTTTGTTCTTAAAGATTATTTAAGACAATAATCTTTAATTAGAAAGTGCTTTGCCAAAAGTTTGGAGTGGGGCAGACCCCGTGCGAGAATGGATTCGCCCGGCCGCCGGCCGACAGTCAAAGTACCCACCGACCAATCAGGGCAGAGTTGGTGACACAGCTATGCCAAGTAGACAAGAAAAAAAGCCTCGCGGGAGCTTGCCCAAGATGACCTCCGGGAACTTCGTCCATCTTCCATAAACGACCATGAATTTATTCAACCTTATCGAGTATTTTTCAAGGGACCGGGAAAAAATGTTCACTAGATAAAACGATGATTTTGTAATGTAGAAAATTAGGAAAGACAAAATTCAGAATGACACGGCACACAGGGACCGGGAAAAAATGATCACTTTATCAGTTTCAAATTATCAAAATATATCTATTTCTTTTTATAAGTCTATAGAGAATTGTTTTAACAAATGTTCGTTAGACAGACCTTTACTCGGGTACCGATTAATATTGAATTTATTCAACTTATCGAGTATTTTTCAAGGGACCGGGAAAAAATGTTCACTTTATCGAGAGATTCGTTAGACAAACCTTTACTCGGGTAAAACACGGGCAAATGTTCGTTAGACAAACCTTTACTCGGGTAAAACCTCGGGCGAAGCCGGGTACGTCCGCTAGAGAGAGAGAGTATTGAATAATTTAGAAGAATTGAAATTTTTATTCATAATACTAAATTATTGGAGTTGTCAATCTTGATGTTTTAAAATGGCGAAGATAATTACAGAGATTGAATAGAGATTGAAAGATATTATAGTTTTACTTATTTTAAATTTCAAACATAATACAAAATCTTGAGGCGAACTTTAAATTTATAGATCATCTTTCTCTCCCTGCAAAAAATTTCATCTATATATAACTCAATATATATATTTATTAAGAAAAAGGCATCTCCTTATCGTGCAACTGAAAGTTGCTGATGGCTTGTGCCATCTATCGGAATAAATATCAACTATTCTCGTTGATTTTTAATTATTCCAGAATTGGCCAAATACCCATTCTTGATTAATCAAGAAAAGCTAACCACGGACGCGTTTCGGGCTATTGGCCCTCATCAGCGTGGTGCAAGCTGTACCTCAACGACCAAAAATTTGATCTTTAAGGCATCCTGAAAAATCATGAAACGGGTAGTTAAGGCCAGAATTGCGTGAGAACGCTACACAATGTGAAAAAATTAGTACAAATGTAACATTGTACTGGGATAAGGTGCATAAATTAAGAAAAAGGCATCTCCTTATCGTGCAACTGAAAGTTGCTGATGGCTTGCGCCATCTATTAAGTATAAATACTATTAAGTTTTATAATTAATTATAAAATCAGAATACATTTTATTCAATATTGTAACAAAGTATTTATTAATTTTATTATTTTTATTAACAGAGTGGTCATTTTTATGTTTATATTTTGCTACTCTGTAAATTTCCCTCGTGGCTTATCTTTTGTTTACCATTCATAGTTTGTCCTTGCCTGAAATAAATTGTTGTCTCCTCCTGAAGTTTTTGTCTTCCCTAATTTTCCATGTGGCAATATAAAACTTTGCATCCAATAAACTATACTAGATAATGTGTGAGTTAATGTTTAAATATTTGCAGAATATATTTTCAGAATACAATGATTATTATATTGTATACTAGCGGATGTGTACCCGGCTTCGCCCGGGTTTTATCCGAGTGAAAGTTTGCCTAACGAATATTATATATTATGAAGTATAATAAACAATGTTAAAGATTAGTTTTAATTATTAATCAAGATTGTGTGTGAATATGTGAGAAAGATTGTATATCGTTGTTGTTTTCTTGGCCGACTGTTTTACATATGGTGTTATCTTAAAATTGCTTGTTTTGAATATTTTTTTAGATTGAGATTATTAGCTAGTATGTAAAAAAATTAACTCTGTTGAATTTTTTTTTGTATTTATATATAAATAAAATTAAAAATTAACTCTGTTGATTTTTTTGTATTTAATCGATAACAGCGAAGTTACGCATGTTAATGTTAGGAAAAATATTTTGATGTTAAGCAAAACCTGCTCCATCTCGTTTTACATAAATGTTGAAAATTTGGTCGAAATTGATGCATTGTAACGAAAGTTTTTAGCGAACAACACTTATGAAATTTCCATTTTATTAATATAGATAGAATAGAATGCAGTCAGTGATTTACCACAATATAAAATCATCAATTAAAAAGGCAAATATTGGATCAAAATATAATTTATTTTACCAATATTTCATTTGGCTGAACGCCAATCTTTATCAAGGTATTATAACATATTAATGTTTGTCAACAACAATGTGGCGCTGAGTTTGTTGTTAACACACTGTAATATGTTATAATACCTTGATAAAGGTTGGCGTTCTGCCAAATGAAATATTGGTAAAATAAATTATATTTTGATCCAATATATGCCTTTTTAATTAAAGATTTATTTATGGATTGCTCTATTTTCAAAAACACATTAATATTTTATAATACCTTGATAAAGGTTGGCGTTCAGCCAAATGAAATATTGGTAAAATAAATGATATTTTAATCCAATATATGCCTTTTTATTAAATATTTATCTATGGATTGATCTATTTTCAAAATCACATTAATATGTTATAATACTTTGAAAAAGGTTGGCGTTCAGCCAACTGAAATATTGGTAAAATAAATTATATTTTGATTCAATATATGTGTGTAAACAAGAAACTCAGCGCCACATAATAGAATAAAGTTTTTATTAATTTTATTAAATAAAATCATTATTATCTAAAGTTATTATCAACACTAAGCCCATTTTAGATGACTAATGCAAAAATAAAAGTACAGCCCTCTTAACTTATTAATTTTAAAGTTAATTCTCTCTCTCTCTCTCATAACTTAAACGTTTAAAAAAAACACTAAATAGAAATCCACATTAGGTCCAGATGTTTGAAGTAAATAACGACAACACACATTCACTCCATCAACCAACTATTAAATCACAAAAACACATTATACACATATGTAAAAAAATGAAGCCCTCATCAAACCCTTCATCATCTCTTCAAATGGGAGACGGTCCTGTGAAGTGGTAAAAAACTCACTACGTCTTTTTTTGCAAGAAGAACAACCCATAAATAACACCCTTCTAACCAGAGGTAAAAAAAGGTTAGCAAAGTTGATCTCTCCATCCCTTGCATAAATATAACACCCTGCTTTTTACTACGTTTTTTTACTGGAAGGTAAATACGGCATATACATTTCCTGAGCATGGAGATATTTTGGGAAGCGAAAACTTAGATTTTTTTATTTGCATAATTATATGCGAAAAAAGTCCGTGGTTAGCTTTTTCTTGATTAATCAAGAATGGGTATTTGGCCAATTCTGGAATAATTAAAAATCAACGAGAATAGTTGATATTTATTCCGATAGATGGCACAAGCCATCAGCAACTTTCAGTTGCACGATAAGTAGATGTCTTTTCCATAATTATATGCATTTACTGCTTGGAAGTTTATTTATCAGCAGAATTTTCTCTATATGTACATTATATAGGCTTATTTTGAGCTTATGTTTGAATTAATAATATCTTCAAGCTATGTATATAAGGTAAAAATGATAGTAAAATTTCACTTGTAGTTTACGAATAGCATTGAATAGCGATAATAATAATTTACAAAATGTGGAATGTTTATCTATTTACATCTATTTATCAGCAGAATTATCTCTATATGTACATTATATAGTCTTGTTTTGAGCTTATATTTGAATTAATAATATATTCTAGCTATGTATATAAGGTAAAAAATGATAGTAAAATAACACTTGTACTTTACGAATAGCTTAGAATAGCGATAATAATAATTTATAAAATGTGGAATGTTTATATATTTGCATATTAAGCAATGTCGCCAGATTATATAAATAATAATCATAGAAAAATAAAATCTGAGATATTTTAGCCTCAATTTATATAACTCGAAATGATCGAAATAAACCTATATAATAATAAAAACGAAAATATAAACGCCTGATAATATTATAAAGAATATATTGTCAGTTGAATGAATAACGAAAGAAATATATACATTAAATATATATCATGTTATTTGAAGCTGTAATATATAATATGTATATATGGTTTTGACCAAGGACTTGGTTGTTGTTGCGTGATGTAATCAATATATAGCGTGAGATATTCAAGTTTTTTAGTTCTTATGATAATTCTGTAATAATAAAATATTATACAAATATATAACAGTAGCATACAATCTCTTTTAATAGAAACTACACTACCTAAGATTATTGAACATTAGGTAGAAGGGTACATAAAACAGAAGCTAATAAATACATTTCCGAATACCTAACACTCAACAAAAAGGGGCCCATGGTAACAACAGCATCAACACAAGAAGAATGGAGAAGACGAAACAATTACGCAAAGTTATGGATGCATTAGAAGGAACACTAAAATCTTGGAAAGCGACCAAAACCCAAAAGACTAATGATATATTATCGATTTGAAAAAGAAAAGAGAAAGTGCCATTGTCATAGATCTTGATATTCTGATGTCCATTTCACAGAAGTGAAATCTTTAAACTGATGAATCCACAGCATATTCTCGATGGATCCAACCGTTTAAATGAAGTGGTTGTTTCATACCTCCTTTGGGTCTTCATATTTTAACTTAATTGTTATTTTCCCTCTGAGAGAAGTACGTATTTACATTATTGTCGCCGCTTCTCTATATAATTGTATGAATATTACTTTTAATTTGATCCATTTTAAACTGTTTGCTTTAATTGGGTTGTTACATTTGATGGCGTTTCTGATGAGAGGACCATACACGAGTTGTCATGAAAACAATCCGCCACATATCTCAATGACAAAGATTGACATCAATTTTGATGAAATTTCGCATACTATATGCAAATATTCAAAATGCGGAAAGTGTAAATGGTTATTCCCTCATCTCTCTCATATATCTTATATATTTTTATTTAAACCTTTTTAATTTAATGTCTCTATATCAATTTCAATATAACCTTTCTAATTTTGTTGATTTCGAAATTTAAAAACCCATTTTATTATGTACAAGGTCAGTTATTGTTGGGGAAAAATAGATTCGTAAAGGAAGAGAAAGAACTTTATTACCTAAAGGTATAAAAGAAGGACAAATTATATTTTTACATCAGCAGCTCACACCGGCCTGTCCTATTCAATAACCGCTAGCCTACTAAACAATCCCAACTAGACCACGCTATAGGCAGAGATGTCAATATGCCTAAACAATACTGAAATTCTATGCAAATCACAAGGTTATTGCATCGTAGAAATATCCAGAATTGTCACTTTCAACAATCATTTTAACTTTATTCGCCCAGGTAGTCCGCATTCCACAGAAACCTGGATAATATCTACTATATTTATAATATATATTAAATATATACACAATTTTAAAATATTTAAGTTATTTTATCATATCTCCTTCAATTTACTAAAATGCAACAGAATAGAAATATATGGTTACATCATCATATTTTGATTTAGTTTCCAACCTTTCAGTGACACGCTGTCATTGTGTAGAAAAATTCTGGTAATCGTTTCACAAAACACCGATGCGAAATTCGGTATAAGAATTTTGCAGTGATGATTCTTTTGTGGGCTGTTGCAAGGATTTAAATCAGATCACTAAATAGCAGAAAGGAGAGGGTAAAAGTCTCCTTCAAACTAACTTTATTAAAACATGTTAAGAGGACAGAGGAAAACACCCAACTGGTCAGCAGACCAGGCCGTGCTCTGTTCCTTTGTTGGCGGCTGGCCTGTATATTTGTTTGAAATCACCCAATCCGTCTGGCCGACGTCCCGAAGTGGATCTCCATTATTCCACAGTCACTATCCAAAATATTGGTTGATATAAATTTTTTCAAACAAGCTTCCAAACAATAATCTTCAGAACATAAATATTGATAGACTAATCTGTTATTTATATAAACATACAAGAAAAGATGTGTGAATAATGAATTTAGTGATTCATTATAACTAGCTAATTAGAGTTCCATCGCGGTATTTCACCATAAATATATATTTAAAATATAATAGAAATATATACAAGGTGCGTTCATTAATTTCCAGGACTGCTCTGTATTTTTGAAAAAAATAAAACAAATAAAAAAACTAATTTAATATTTTTCAAATTATGCCCCTCCTGCCTCAATACACCCGTTCCATCTTTTTTTTCAATTGTCGAAGCAGGAGATAAAATCACTTTTTGAGAGGTTCCTCAAGGTTGCCTTCGATTCAGCTTGTATCATATCAACGTTGTCAAATTTCCGTCCTTTCAAGTTCATTTTCAATTAAGGATAGAGGAAAAAGTCATTGGGGGCTAAGTCGGGGGAATAGGGTGGATGAGGGATCTGTATGGTTGAATGCTTGGCCAAGAACTGCAAAACAACATGGGCTGTGTGCGGCCGCGCATTACCGACGTGAAGTTTCCAATCATTGTTTTGCCATCTTTCAGGTCTTTTAAGGCGCACTGCCTCCCTTAAGCACCTCATTATCCCCAAATAAACAGATAGTCCAGTCTCTGAAGATAATTCTTCTGTTAGATTTAATTAACTCCTTTATTTTGAGCTTGTTTTCCTCGCATCGAAATGATCTTGGACGCCCAGTATGCTGATCATCGTTTACCTTTTCCCGACCTTTTTGGAAGCGTGAAAAACATTCAAAAGTTCTTGAACGGGATAAAGCTGCATCGCCAAAAGCTTCTTTAATCAATTCATACGTCTCAGTAGCACTTTTTTCCAATTTAAAACAAAACTTAATGCAGATTCTCTGCTCTTCGAAAATGGCCATTTTAAAATTAGAAATGCGAACCTTACAAGGAAGTTGTTTTGTTCTATTTTTAGATCGGCGCGTGCGCCACGAGACTCGTGCTTTCAGTCAGGTGTGGTCGAATGTCCAATATTCAACTCTGTAAAAAAATATTTTCTCTAGCTTTTTTATTTATTTTATTTTTTAACCAGTCCTGGAAATTAATGAACGCACCTTGTATTATAGATTAATATCATAATTTAACTTTAATATATATTTTATATTTTATTTGACATACCAGACGTGATATTCCAGCTTGGGATACTTGCGTCTAAATACATTTTATCAACCTATATACAATTCATTTTATATACAACTCAATAAACAAGACTAAAAACAAAATTAAAACTGAAACATTGGTTTTCTCGAACAGAATATAAAATCTAAAATGAATTTATTAAAAATTATTGAATTTTACATAAGTGTCTTTCTTATATACAAATTCGCAAATTTCTTCGATGGGATAAAAATGATTACTTCTGTAGCTGTGAAATATTGGACATTCTATTAATAAATATATTGAGTTTTGATTTTCTTTTCCGAAGAAGCAGCCAGGATCATCATAATTTAACTTTAATAAGGTACATCTTTAATGCCATTTAAGATGCCCATTATCGTTCGTTGAACGTGCTAATGATCTTGTATTAATAAAGGCATTCATGGGACTGTGATACTAAAATAATTCTTTCGAAATTTTATATAACATTACCAAATAAAAATAATTATACCAAACCAAAAATGTAAACAAAAATCCGTTTAAGTCAAATTATTTGGCAGAAATAAACTAAAAATGTAAATAACTGAATCTACGAATTCTTTTGGAATACTTTTTGGTATAGACTTCTATAGAAATGAAAAGAATATAAAGGAAAATACGTTACAGATGATCCATTTATTTCCATAAAAAATACCAAACGAAACAATGATAGCCTGGTCACGTAAGAGCAACGTAAAATTCGAATTTCTGCGAGGGAAAAAAGGCGCGAAAGGAGTTGGGGAAGGGGAAGGGAGTCTTGTTAAAATAAATTGGTTCTACTCTGTGATCCTTTTTTTTTTTTCGTCTGCAAAATGTGAAATTTTCGTTGTTCTTTATTCTAAAATGTTTTGCATTAAAGTAAGGTAAAATTAATTTGTTTTCTAATTTTTTCTGAGTTTAATTTATTATATATTCCCTCTTTTTTCATGGAAATAAAACGTAAATTAGTATATTTTAAATTTGCTTATATTTATAAAAAATAAATTTTCAGAGAAAAGTAATTTGAACTCTATAACAAAATATATAATAAAGTAGGACCTTACTATTTCACTATTAATAAGTATAAAAAACGTTAGTATTTTAAAACATATAAAATAGCATATTATGAATTTTTACTTTCATTAATATAAATATATTTTTTGTTTTTTAGTATAAATTATTTTAAGTTTTAAAAATATATTTTATACGAAATAAAATATTAAAATAATATTATTATTGAATTATCAATAAGTGTCAAATATAATTTATTCATAAAATTTTATGGGCAAATAAACCTGTAAAATAAAAATAAGAAAACCATAAGGAAATTGAAATCTCTTTTCTTTCCAAGAAGATGTAATTAATTTATTGAAGCATATATACATATTGATATCATCAAAGGTGTATTTATATC
This sequence comes from Cordylochernes scorpioides, assembly GCA_030710605.1. Lineage (NCBI taxonomy): Eukaryota > Metazoa > Arthropoda > Arachnida > Pseudoscorpiones > Chernetidae > Cordylochernes > Cordylochernes scorpioides. The sequence goes on from CP092866.1 coordinate 126,098,888, forward strand.
GTCTGCAAACAATTTAAATTATAATGTTTTTAAGTTTAGGTTTGAAGAAAGTTCAGTTTAGAATTTTAAAATTATTGTGTAATATGTTTTCCGGTTAATTCTAATATAACGTTTCCTATATAGAAATAAGGGATAGTCACAATACTTTGTGTTTTAATATTTAATTTAATTACAACAAGGCTAACCCTAATATATAAACAAAACTTATACAAAATTACAAAAAGAAAGAAATTACAGTGTTGCAGACAGCCTAACTATGAAAAAAATTAAAGAATAATTGAATATTTTACATAAATAAATACAAATATGTTACATCTGTTGACTTTGCTTAGAATTATTAATGAAACTGATTCCAAGAATATTAATTAAACATTATATTTATTGATTTACAAGAGAGAGAACAAAATATAAAAGGGACACTATAATTAAAACAAAGGAACTTTTTTTCTGTTTCGGTTAGCGCCTATTTACCTGTGAGCTTACACACACTTTGTGGTAACAATAAATTAATATATATATATGTAATATGATGCAATTGTTATTACACTATAATATTTGATGTATTACACTGTTGTAGAATCCTGTCGACTTAACCGTTCTGTGGCAATATCGTTGCGGGGTTTCTTATTGTTGGATGCGAATGATGAGATTTGGTTGAAGCGCAGTCGTTGAGTGGTAAGTGAAGCACACAGTTAGGAATAATCAGGACACATGATGAGGTTTGAAAATAAAAGGCAACTGGATTGGAGGGAAGAAAGCTTGAGAAGAGTTGAGCGATTTGACTTATTAATTAGTTGATCACATGGCGATGATTGGATTTAGATGAAATGAGCGGAGAGAGAGAGATCTCTAGAGTAGATGTTACCTTGTTGGAAGCGAAGGAGCAACTGTCCGAACTCGGCGAGAGCCACTGAACAACTGTAGGTGTTGTTCCTATGAGAGCGAAAACGTAACTGACCATTCTTGCTTTTCGATTTAACACCAAGACTCAGTTTCTCTCTGATTGGTCGAGAGATGTCACATGATCTTTTCCTATTGGTTGACCTACTTAAGGTGCTGTCTTCTGATTGGTCGAGAGATGTCACATGATCTTTTCCTATTGGTTGACCTACTTAAGGTGCTGTCTTCTGATTGGCCCGCGGCTCCCTTTGGTGTTAGTTACGCCCGGCCTGGGTCAGGAAGTGTCGTGTTTGTTCGACTCTATTTATTTCCGCGGCTATCAAAATACGTCCGGTTCTGTCAGGAAGCATTGGGTGTCTCTCGATTAATATAACTTCTGCGGATACTAGATACGTCCTGTTTTTCCAGGAAGTGTTGGTTTAAACTTAGCTCGCAGGGACCCGGGGTCAGAAGGTTAACTGCGACGTTATTAATAAATATGTTCTCCTCTAGATTTGCTTCCTATGTCTTTTGTTACTTTCTTTCCTCCAGTTACCTTATTCTTTTATTAAATCTTTGAAAATCATACATGGTACATACATAGTGGGTCGGGGTTGCATTTAATTATATACAAATTATGACAGATGCGCCCCCTACATGTGAAGAATTCAAGAAGGGGTTAGCCTGAGAGAATTCTGTAAAGTGAAAAATAATTTTGTGGGAAAATTAGTTGTGGGTATTGAGGGGCTATATACAAGCATTGCTGGTGACATAAAAGTAAGATAGAATGGTGTTGATGATATAGGTTGAGTATAATTAATAGAAATCAAAAATTTTTAATTGTAAGAAATCAATGAATGCTATGGTACGTAGTGGGCAAAAAAAAGGAAAATGTGCCTAAACGAATTCTACTCGAGATAAGAAAGGAGATCGAGGGAGTTCTATTAAGGTTTTTGAAATCAAAATAAAAACAATATAAAAATAGTTGAATGAAATCAAAATTGAATGTTTTTGGTTGAAAAAGAAAAATTATTTTGTTGCATGGTGATAAGGGAAAATGCCTAGTTACTTTTTTGTTCGAATTTGGAAAAGAATTCGAGGGAATTTCATAAGGTCTTTTGAAATCAAAATAAAATAAAATAAAAGTTTTTTGAGCGAAATCAAAGTTGAGTGCTTGGTTGAATGGTGAGAAAAAAAGGAAAAATGCCTAACCATATTCTATTCGAGATTGGGAATGAAATCGAAGGAATTCTATTAGGTCTTTTGAGAAATCAAAAGTAAAAATAAAATAAAAGTTTTTTGAGCGAAATCAAAGTTGAGTGCTTGGTTGAATGGTGAGAAAAAAAGGAAAAATGCCTAACCATATTCTATTCGAGATTGGGAATGAAATCGAAGGAATTCTATTAGGTCTTGTGAGAAATCAAAATAAAAATAAAAATAAAATTTCATAAGGTATTTTGAAATCAAATAAAAATAAAAGAGGTTGAGCGAAATCAAAGTCGAGTGTTTGGAAAAAAGAAAAATGAAAAATAAAAAGGTTTCAACAACAAAGTGTGATTTAATGTTTTTAGTTTAATCGAAAACCAATGAGTTTTCGTTGATAATTGAGTTGTGGCAGTTTAAGCTAAGTGGTAAATAGAATGATAATTGATAAATAAAAATGATAATATAAACTAATTGGGAAAAAAAATGATAATTAATGATTAAAAGTGGTAATAAGTTGAATAAATTGATAAATTGATTAAATATTTAAATTTTAATTGAGAGAAAATAATGAAAATGATTGATATGAAAAATAAGGTGTATTGGTTGGAACCCTTTGGTATCTACATGCCCTGATCTACATGTATTGGTTGCTCCATTTTGCCCTATAAATGTTTTACTTGCTCAATTATGCCCTATAAATTTTTTGTCTCATCTGTAGCGACACTTAGGTGAAAAACGTGATTCTATCCCTCAAGTGCGTTTATGTTGTGTGTACAGGAGACATGGAAATCTATATAACCTTTATGTGTAATTTTTTGTCTTTGTGTGTGTGTTGTGAAAAATGTTAGAAGTCGGTTGTGTAAGAAATGTGTGAGCTAGTTCTATGTGTTGTCTCGTGGATGTGGAATTGGGTGGTAAAAATCGATATGTAGACTCGAACTGGAATCAAAAATCGGTGGCATAGCGAGGTTCCCAGTTGACCTCAATAGGGGATCTTCTCATTGTAATTAGAGATACGGAAGTGGGGTGTGTCGGGGACGCGAGGTCCGATCCTAAAATTATCCACCCACTGTTTGCACGTAATTGGAGTCATGGCGACGTCTTTATTCTTCGCGGGAAGACATCTGCCTTGCTTCTACATTTCCTGTCGGCCTAATTGTTTTTTATAATTGAATCTTTTACTTTCGGCATTGGTTGCGTTGCGTGTGTGATATGTTTGGTGTACGAAATTTTGTTTTGTTTGTGGGTTTTACTTGTTTGACGATGTCTTGTGTCATGTGTTATGGTCTGCCAATACATTGTGAAGAGATAAGTTGGTGTAAGTTCGACGTTATTTGTATTTTGAAAAGCCGGATGTTGTATCCATTTATTAAATCGAATGGTCGTTGTGACTTTAAAAAAAAAAAAGCTATTCAGTGATATTAGAGTGGAATTGAGTGAAAATGAGGCTTACGACGTGAACACGTGTTGGGTGGAGACGTGTCACAGGTGTGTTGAAAAGGCGTCTGTGGCCTGAAATGAAAAGTTTTGTGGGTGACCTGTGACACGAATCGAAAAAAAAATTGTGAATGAAAAGGTGTCACGCGAAATCCTTGTTTGTACAAAATTTAACCTGTTCTCACTATGAACAACAAATTTATTAAAGTCATATATCGAAATTTCTATTGTTAGAGTATATGGTACCTTTTAAGGTGAACATTTTTTAGTGTTTTGGGTAGACGAGATGATTGTTACTAATGACGGTGCATGCGTTTGTTGGTGGTCGTCGTCTTTTGGCGCGAGTGTCGCGCTTGTTGGGCGGGTTGTGCGTGTTTGCTAGCGTGAAAACCGTCCTTTGGATGGATGTTGTCGGTGTATTGTTGTTGCGAATGTTGTGATTGTTGCTAAATACGTTTGTGGGATTGTTGTGAGGTACATTTTTATGGCGTGGCGACGTATGGTCATGCATAGATTTTGTGTGGTAAGTGTGTGAGCTGTACTGACACGTTTTTTTTTTGGGCATGGTGATGGTTGAAGCCTTTGTGGCTTGTATTTGAGGGCATATAGTATTGATAATTGGGTTGAGTGATAAACATGGTGGTGGGGTCAATGAATGCAGGCAAGGGTTGTCCTGTGTGACAAATTTGATTGTAGTGCGAGTCCTTTCGGACAGGTTTGGCCTAGCCCGTGCGTGCATTCATTGAGTACAAAGGTTAGATATGGTTAAAAGGGGTAGGTAGGATTAGCTATGAGTCCAAAGTCAATTTCTTGACGCCATAGGGTGGGTGCCTACCTCAGTTCAACAGGTCTCCTCTGGAACGTCTTGGTTTGGGATGGTTGGCTTGGCTCGGGACTGCTCGCACCGTCCGCGAAATTGAAGTGAAGTCCGGTACTGGAAGATCATTTTGGGATCGTTTGTGCTGACCCGGATCGCGCGGATTGGTTTCGGGGACTGTGTACGGCATGGCGGTGGATGACTCCTCGGTGGTCGGTGTCCGGCCTTGGTGACACTCGCCTGGGGTTGGCGGGGGTTGTGTCCGTCGTCCTCCCCGGGGAATGGCGCTCCGGAATTCCGTCTCACTTTGTGGGGCGTTGACACGTCGGATGGCCACGGTCATCTGCCATATGATGGCCGCTAGAAGGCGCCTGGCCGCCTCTCTTCTTGTCCGCTTCTTTTCCGCTGGTTTTGTCATTGTCGTTTGATTTGCTGGTGTCTGGGCTAATTTCCATCTTGATCCTGATTAAACTCCATAATCTTTATCCTGTCGACTCTGTGTAATATGATGCAATTGTTATTACACTATAATATTTGATGTATTACACTGTTGTAGAATCCTGTCGACTTAACCGTTCTGTGGCAATATCGTTGCGGGGTTTCTTATTGTTGGATGCGAATGATGAGATTTGGTTGAAGCGCAGTCGTTGAGTGGTAAGTGAAGCACACAGTTAGGAATAATCAGGACACATGATGAGGTTTGAAAATAAAAGGCAACTGGATTGGAGGGAAGAAAGCTTGAGAAGAGTTGAGCGATTTGACTTATTAATTAGTTGATCACATGGCGATGATTGGATTTAGATGAAATGAGCGGAGAGAGAGAGATCTCTAGAGTAGATGTTACCTTGTTGGAAGCGAAGGAGCAACTGTCCGAACTCGGCGAGAGCCACTGAACAACTGTAGGTGTTGTTCCTATGAGAGCGAAAACGTAACTGACCATTCTTGCTTTTCGATTTAACACCAAGACTCAGTTTCTCTCTGATTGGTCGAGAGATGTCACATGATCTTTTCCTATTGGTTGACCTACTTAAGGTGCTGTCTTCTGATTGGTCGAGAGATGTCACATGATCTTTTCCTATTGGTTGACCTACTTAAGGTGCTGTCTTCTGATTGGCCCGCGGCTCCCTTTGGTGTTAGTTACGCCCGGCCTGGGTCAGGAAGTGTCGTGTTTGTTCGACTCTATTTACTTCCGCGGCTATCAAAATACGTCCGGTTCTGTCAGGAAGCATTGGGTGTCTCTCGATTAATATAACTTCTGCGGATACTAGATACGTCCTGTTTTTCCAGGAAGTGTTGGTTTAAACTTAGCTCGCAGGGACCCGGGGTCAGAAGGTTAACTGCGACGTTATTAATAAATATGTTCTCCTCTAGATTTGCTTCCTATGTCTTTTGTTACTTTCTTTCCTCCAGTTACCTTATTCTTTTATTAAATCTTTGAAAATCATACATGGTACATACATAGTGGGTCGGGGTTGCATTTAATTATATACAAATTATGACATATACAACAACATCTACCAAATGTAATACTTGAGAGAGCATCTTTATTATAATAATTTGCATATAATGCAATAAAAATAATTTATATAAAAATAAAAATAGTTAAATAATATATTAATATAGTATGTTTACAAGCGCCAACAGCGCGAAACGCGTTCATGGATGGCTTTTCTTGATTGATCAAGAAAATGGGTTGGCCAAATATCAGGAAAAAGGTTAAATCAATGTTTAGTTGATCTCTGTTCCACTAGATGGCTCTCTGTCATCTATTGCACATGTGCTCCTGGTTAGGATATGTCTTCATTTATTTAGTATACTATTTATAATTTTTTCTATATTTTATTTATTTATTTTTTATTTATTTATTGTTACAAAAAAGCACGAAGTCCAAAGGACTATTGTGCTGTGCTAGTATTATTTACATATATATGATTAAATATTTACACGATGGATTAGTAGTGTTTTGTAAATTATTGTACAAATAGTTCTAAACTTAACAAAGTTCTCATAAGATAGAGTATATACACAAAGAGAATTTGGTAATGTTTCAAAGTATCTACATACAATTTGATTAGTCAGAGGGCAAGTTAAAAGAAGATGCTCTGGTGATTCTACATCTAAGCGGCATTCACATGTTGGATCGTTGATAACATTCAGTTATATTTGTTCCCAAAGATCGGCTGTGTCTCACGTGATTATCAATGTTCCAATCTACCAGAGCCAATGATACAGAACCAATATATTCGTCTGATTAATATTTCGTTGAGTATATAAATTTTAGCAGGAATACAGAGAGAGATTAGTTTATATTTTGACAGGAGCAGTAGCCTTTTTTATATTGTAACGTAGATAATTCTGAAAGACAAACTTCAGGATGACACAGTAATTCATTTAATGGAAGAACAACTCAAAATTTATAAAAAAAAAAAAAAAAAGAGGCAATTAGGGAAGTTTTACAGAGTAGTAAAAAAAAAGAGTCGGTGGACAAGTGGTTAACACCCTCGATTCCCGACAGCCATGAACCGGAATTGAATCCCGCGTTAACATTTTGTTTAATATGTGAATTACCTTCACATATTATTCACTGTTTCAATTATCATAAACTAGGTTGCTCTTGTTGAACGGTACCAAATAAAGTGATTTTGGAACCGGAGAGTAAGAAAATATAAATATCAAAATGATTAATTTGTTTGAAAAATAATAAATACTTTGCTACATAGTACCTTCCTTATGGGATCTGTGACCAACAGTTTGCAATCTTGGTGCTTATTGGCATGGATCTTACGTCTTTTTATCAAGGATTCCATTGGAGTCTTGTAGGTTTGTCTCTAGTACCGTTGCGTCCATTTTCTTGCGGCTTTAAGAGCGTCTTTGTCGTCGTATCGTCTATAGGAACATCGTATTCTTTGAGAGAATTCTCGGCTTTGACATGGCTGTGGAATCCTGTAGTCAGTCGCGGAAATAGTAGATCACAGCACCCACGGTCTCAAGATATGCTCGACAATCTTCAGTTTGTATTCCCTAATCTACCCAGCATCTCTACCAATATGCAACGTAGGAATTAGGAAAGAAAACTTCAGGACAAAACATCAATTTATTTAAGGCAAAAAAAAACACATTACAAAACACATTATACACATATTTTACCCAAAACACATTACATAAACACATATAAAAGACACATTAAATATGTTACAATACCTTGATAAAGGTTGGCGTTCAGCCAACAGAAATATTGGTAAAATAAATGATACTTTGATCCAATATATGCCTTTTAAATTAAGTTAACATTCATAAAATACCACAAAGAAGTAATGTGTAAGAGAGATGGAAGTCTATAGAGAAATAAAAATATAAACATTAAAATCAATAATCAGTTTTAATAAAATAATAAATACTTTAAAATCACATCAATATCCACACACCAAGAAACTTTTATTGTAAAAAAATTTAAACAGATGACTAATATCAATTGTATAAAAAAGTTTATAACAAGATCAATCCTCTCAAATTTACATATCTTGTGATTTAACACGTTGTAATTACAAAGCCGTATTGTCAGATCGTATATGTCGATATTGAAATATTCAGAGTCATAGAGAATTGTTTAATGACCAATATTTCGATTGGCTGAACGCCAACTTCTATCAAGGTCTGACAACAACATATATCATAAACTTTACCACATAAAATATAATTATAATTTTATGGGTATTTATAGGTGAAATCATCAGACTTCAGGCATCAGGAATTACTTTTAAGTAAATCAGACGACATCTTGTAGGGAGATAAAATCTCCACCGCTTCTACAATTATATATAGTATTTATTTTATTTACCAGTTGCAAACAAGACACGCTATATCCGATCTGGATAATTGCGCATGAAACTATTTACAATAATTGTAGTAGAGTAGGTAACAGAATTATCAAAAAGAAAATAAACAATTAAGAAAAAGAGCATTGAATAAACATATACATTAAATAAATAAGCAACAACATGAGCAGATAGAATATATAGTACTAGACGAATGGCCCGGGCAACGCCCGGGTTTTACCCGAGTGCGAATATATTTTAAAAACGTTGTCTTGGGTGGTCGCTATAGACAGGGTGGTCTGTATAGACAGGTGCATGTATCACACAGCCGATAACAGGGTTGTCTAGAGTGGCCGCTATAGACAGGGTGGTCTGTATAGACAGGTGTATGTATCACACTGCTGATAACAGTGTTGCCTAAAGTGACCGCTATAGACAGGGTGGTCTGTATAGACAGGTGAATGTAACACACTGATGATAACAGGGTTGCCTAAAGTGACCGCTATAGACAGGGTGGTCTGTATAGACAGGTGGATGTATCACACAGCTGATAACAGGGTTGTCTAGAGTGGCCGCTATAGACAGGGTGGTCTGTATAGACAGGTGAATGTAACACACTGATGATAACAGGGTTGCCTAAAGTGACCGCTATAGACAGGGTGGTCTGTATAGACAGGTGGATGTATCACACAGCTGATAACAGGGTTATCTAGAATGGCCTCTATTAACAGGGTGGTCTGTATAGACAGGTGTATGTATCACACAGCTGATAACAGGGTTGTCTAGAGTGGTCGCTATAGACAGGGTGGTCTGTATAGACAGGTGTATGTAACACACTGCTGATTACAGGGTTGCCTAAAGTGACCGCTATAGGCAGGGTGGTCTGTATAGACAGATGGATGTAACACACTGCTGATAACAGGGTTGTCTAGAGGGGGTAAGGGAGGACACGTGTTCGCCGGCAGCCAATGGGCGCGCATTCTATCCGTGAGCTTCAGACAGAATAAGGCAATTATATATATAGATTGTCTTTTTCCGAGGAATTATTCCTTTCGTCGAGATGTTGGATTTTTAATAATCCACCAGGATCTCTGATTTACTTAAAGTATTATATTAACATTTTAAAAATTATTTTGGTGATGGAAAAAAGCTTGTTCTAAAAGTCATGTTTGAAGTAAGTGAATGGAAGAAATGTTGACAAAACTAGGTTGTCGTTGTTACAATTAGTGTGAGTGAGAGAAGATGAATGAAGAGGCGTGTAGGTTATCCCGTTACACGTAACTTATTACATTGTAACAAACAGCAAGGTAACAAATGATGTGTGCACCAACTACTGAATACCAAGCAGAAGAAAGAAGGGAAACCAATCAGCAAGAAGCACGGGGTTATAAATTCAGCCAATCGCGGTGGCAAACAAGCCAAAAGAAACCGTTTAATTTGGGAATTGATAAATGATGTTTGTTGATACGTCAGATCGCGTGGTAATTACAGCCTGCTTTCTACAGACAAATGGTGGGCTCGCACGTTACGTTAATTGGGACTGTCAACTTGTACAACATACTTGTACGTCGTGCTACAGAGTCTGTTCTTCAGGTAATGTTAATATACTAAGATCCAAGGTGTGTATTTCACTTGTACAACATACTTGAACTGTACGACAGTTTCTGTGCCAATTGGGATTGCCAAAGATACAAATTTGTATAGGTTACCTTTATACTCTGTAGAAGGCTTATTTCTTATTGAAACTATCTTCGTCGTTTTCATTCACAATAAACTACCTTAGATCATCTTTAACTTGTCAAGACTATGCTTCTAGTTGATGGTAAATCTGATGAATAGACATCGGTTTGCCATTATTGTATTGTAATAGGAGCTGGTCTAAAGAGGGCCAAGAGCTTTGAGAGACGACCATTGTACAGATGCAACTAACCTTACTCTAGAATTTCTAATTCTCTTGTTTTATGGTCTAAGGCCTTGTGTCAGTTTTAGAAATCATATAAGGGATACCTATACATACATTCTCTCTCTAAAGCTATCTTCGAATTAATATTTTCAGTTTATTTCTTATGTTTTGTTCTGGGGCTAAGGTCATTAAAACAAAACTTTGTATTGTTTATTGTTGCCTATATTAGAACATACGTATAGTCTATGCCACCTCCCGCGTTACCTTGGCTTCTTTAAATGTTGTGCTGAGTTCTGGCAGTGAGTTCCGATACACGATATATTGTTCACGTATAAGGTATAGAATTCTACGGCGTTTACTGCAGTATTTTGGCTATCTTTGGTGTATTGGCTTCTAAGAGATCCACGGTTTATACCGTGTAGGTATGGGCCTTGTTTCTGTATTATACGGCTGGGCATTGTTCTGGGTCCTAAAGTCCAGGGTTGTTGTGTGTCGTGAAGATACAAATGGTACAGAAATGAAGAAAAGTTGAAGCTTAGATAGTATTCAGACTGCTGTGACACACTGGGGCCATGTGGGATTCCAGACATTGACATTCATACCCAGATATACGGGAATATTTGGTTGCTGAGCACTCTTGTTCGGCTTTGTCTTGGGTTGGATGATTCAATGAGACGCCGTAGATACAGTAACTACTGTAATATAATGGTATTCTTCATGGCATCTGCTGTCTTACATCAGTAGGCACTTTCATATAACAGCATTGCCCGAATTCCTTCCATTGTATTTCGTCTAGGAAATTTTGCCTCAGCTTCCACGTTATTCAGATCAATGCAGTTTTCTTCGAAAAATTTAATTATTTCTTTAATGTCAAGAAGAAGCGAAAAGTTTAAAAGATATGCATACAACATACCTAATATTTATAACATCATAAATATCGGATTATGGCTAAGACACATGAAATTTTATAAGAATCCTTCTCATCTCTAGATTTCAGGTTTGCCGACACTATTCTCAAGTTACTTCTTTCTTATGAGAAAGCTCCAATGTTGATCGAATAAGGTAAGTATTGGTGTACTGTTTGGATCTGGATTACGTTTAACCTTTTTTTCTTATCTCTAGTAAGTGGTACAGGCCATGATAATCATGTTGGATAGAAGTAGGCGACTGTTTTTACTGTAAGTGCACCACATGTCTATACATGTGAAAAGCAGTTCGACTTTGCACTTACAAATATGCCAGAGCTCCGTCGTTTAACCTTTTTATAATTAGCTCTATATAAGGTTAAATTGAAGGTTATCAACAGGTATTCATTGTAAATTCACATCAGTCTATGGCAGAAAGTAATCAAATTGTGGTGAAACAGATGTCCACCATTATCTAACAGTCGGCTGATGAAATTTTCAACCAATGATTAACCAGATCCTCTCCTTTTTTACACATCTGAAAACCTGTCTGAAATATTATACACTTGTCCAAGTAAATAACATTTTTTTTATTTATAGTAGAAAAATATTATAAACCTCTTATACACTATTTTAAATGAGTATTAGCGATAATTTTGTATGTATATTAACACACATTTAAAAACTAGAAAGGATTTAATAGAATATATTTAAAATAATTCTAAATAGTAATAAATATATGTCGTACCATTTCATATATATAATATTTTATAAATATATTAGAATAAAAACATTGAAAAAATATCGTGTTTTAAGTAGAAGATGCCAAACGATTAGAGAAAAATCTGTTCGAGGTATCAGCCGAAAGTGTATTTATTCCAGACGATGATCCAGATGTAGATATGCAAATTTTGCGGCCCCCACTGACACGTCTTCCCCATTCCGAGATTGTTTTAAATTCCGCCCGTGGGCTGTTTCAAATCCCCTTGTCTCAAACTTTTCCCCTCTTTCTCTCTCTGCGGATTAATTTCTTGTTCGTTCGTCGGAATCTGGAAATCCATCTTGGTTTTTTTTCCTGAATGACATCCACGTGAAGCTCAGAGTCATTAGAGATTGGGCTCGAGTGATCACTGAAGTTGTTCTGTAAATACATAATGATTATATTATGATACATCAGCGCGCTATTTGTTATGTATATTCTAAACTATTATAGACGCGTATGATTCTTTTGAAAATTAAACAATTTCTACTGTCCTTACTGCAATAGAAAAATTTGAGGGCCTGGCTGATCAGTGGTGGATTTAACTGGCGATACCTCTGGGAGGGTTCACCACTAATGAGCCAGGCCCTCCTTTTAATTTTTTCATTGCAGTAAGGGCAGTAGAAATTGTTTAATTATCAAAAGAATCATACGCGTCTATAATAGTTACGAATTTACATAATGATTATATTGTGAGTATAACAAGTTGCATAGACAAAGCTATGTGTGTAAATATGGGGAGGAATTTCTCAAAGGATATTTCATTCTGTCACCATGACATTTCTTTATTGTAATTCTAATTTCCTATGGCCTTGTGTGATTGCGCGTGCGAAAATAAAGATTAATTTTACAGTAGAACCTTCCTGTAACAGACACCTAATTACAGAGTCCAAGTTTCATTTAGGGAGAGGGGTCCTCTAACGGAGAGTTGCTAAATAGTAAAATGGTAATTTTACAAAAAGAAAACTGTCCTTTGTGGAGAGGTGTCCAAAGAGTTATCTACAAAAGTATTACTACCGGATAAATAGACGGATATATCGCGGATATATTTTTACAAGAATACACCAGTCTACAATGTTTTTAGGGTTTTAAATACTACTAGCAAAAGCATATATTCTGAATATTTTAACCATGAGCGAAGAATTTCAGTCTTCCTGGATTTTCCCCGATGACACTACTATTTATACTTAGTAACATATCTGAACCCCTTATTGATACACTCTGGCCCATAGTACAATCAATTTAAGAAAATCAAACATCCTGTCTATATTTCTTTATTTTCTTATTTCGACTTAGAGCGCTATGTCCCCCTAGGGACACTGTCTATATAATCTTATGGTATAATATACCTAATCTCTGTCAATTCTCCATAACCCTGTATTTAACCTTATATAATCTTATATGGACGTTGAAATAAAGTAGTTTCAATCTCTCTCACCATAACATTAATGATTTATCAATAAAAGAAACATTTAACGAGAGAGCTGTCAGTTATTACTGAACTTAATGGTATCAAAAGATTTTCGCTGGGCGGTATCATTAGGTTGAAGATGATTGGCCAGTGACGTGGCGGCCGTCTTAGAGACGGCACTTGCGCCAAACTGGAATGACAGTCATTTCCTCGGGGATTGTTTTTCGATAACGGTTTTCTCTCTCGCCGGATGCAATTAGAATAATCCTCTAGTGTTGCCGAGGTGAATAATTTTGTATCTGATTACTCTGTGATACAATATTGGAAGATAAGTTAGATAATGAATAAAGTTGGTCAGTGATTTTTCTCAACTGTGCTGCAATGCACCAGTAGTACTGTATATATATAGGATTAACTTTCTTTATATCTAAAGTTTATATATAATTTATTTATCATAAACTGTTAATTTTATTTCAATTTGAAGCGCTATGTCCCCCTAGGGACACTTACGCTGTCATACATGTATGCCTTTACATTTGTCTATACATATATAATATATATATATATATATATATATATATATATATATTATATTATCTAAAAACTCAAATATTTCTATATTTTAAAAAATATATATATATTATTTTTATTCATTGATATTTTTACTTTTGGTTATCAATCGTTTTTAGAAAGACTTTCAGTTTTGTTGTAAATATGCGTAGTTAACATATCTATCCTTTTAAATCACTAATATAGGATTAACTTTATAAATTCTATATAATGTGAAAATAACTAATGTGTAATATTTCCTCAAGTAATTAAAATTTAAAGCTACTTGACGGTAAATAATTATCTTTTTCTTATCACGACTGCACCTTCAACCCTTTATCTTATCGATCCTTTGTCTTATCAACCCTTTATCTAACAACAAACAAATTAATTCATAACATGTATATAATAATTTTAGGCCGTGAATAGAATAGTCATATGATGTTAACGATGAGAAAGAGAGAAAAAAATTAGAAAAGACCTGTGTACAAAATGAAGAAGTGCCCCTAAAATATTATTTTCTTGTCAAACATGTAACGATATTAACAACTTCAGCATGCAAAAACTAAAATTGATTATTTCTCAAAAATTAGAATATATTTAATTTTGTCAAAAAGTAAACAATGTGTGATAAAAGTTCATTTCTATTCAAAATTCAATAAAAACATGTTTACTGTGTAAATGCTAAACAAGTTTTGTGTGGGGTGTTTATATTAAATTTTATACATATTTTTTGATTGAAGATTGTTTAAATACGACTAAAAATAGCTGCTATTCATTGGTCAAATTACAAAGGCCATAGCTCCTACCCAAGTCACTTTCAAGCAATACTTTCAGAAATAGCTGGAGATCTTGTGTATTTGCCGAAGTTTGAAAGATGATCAACAGATGTTGCTGAGTTTTTATGCATCCATTTTAACGACAGATGTTCCTCGATGTGCTAAGAGCCATCTCTATTGATAAGATAACTAAGGTTAAAAGGTTTCTTCTTCAAAGGATCCAAGACTTATCAAAGAGGCTTCAACAGCACCTGGGTTTGGAATATTCTGAGTAATTACTATGTAGATAGGTGGTCGGTGGAACGATTGTCTAAACCCTTTTCTTTTTACGACTGCTACGACCCGGGATCAAATCCCGCATTGGGCCTTTTTTTCTGATTTGAAAGGAATGCTCCAATGGCCGCTAATTTTTGCAAAAGTCCAATCCCACCATCGATTGCAAGTAACCAAACGGAGTTCTGGCATATTTGTAAGTGAAAAAGTCGAACTGCTTTTCACATTTGTAGACATGTGGTGCACTTCCAGTAAAAGCAGTCGCCAACCCATCATGATTATCAGGGCCTGTACCACGTTTACTAGGGATAAGAAAAAAAAACCTATGTGGATTGCGGAAACGAGCTATGGCCCTCTACAGGGGAGATGAACAGTCTATATATATATATACACTTAACCTATATGTCACCTAATCTTATTAATCAGGTCCATTAGACAATGGTCCTTGAGTTATTGGATGATCGGTAGCGACCTCTACCGAAGGTTAATCAAAAACAAGTTAAAGTAGCCGTTGCTTGATTACATTTTGGGCAAGTTGGCTACTCCACTTAGTGTGTTGAATTTTATTATAATCGTTAAGATTCCTTGTTTTTTTCAATCTATTTATTATATAATATAATACACTGCGGCCTGTGATTGTAAAACGACACTTGAAGTTACACCGCATGAGTTTCTTTTAAACGAAAAATCAAAATTTTATTTCAAGGTGAAATATTTTCACCTATTATATATATTCCCATCCCTGGACACTTTTATTTTTCCGTTCATCATTACTCTTCATAATTCACCCTTTCATACCTCATCCAAAAAGGATAGAAATAGTCGATATTTCACCTTGAAATAAAATTTTGATTTTTCGTTTAAAAGAAACTCATGCGGTGTAACTTCAAGTGTCGTTTTACAATCTATTTATTGTTATTTAATGATATCATTTTTGAGCGTTCTTCTTTTGTTTTCATCCGCTGTATTGGATGTGCTTAGATAAGGGTCTTTCATGTATTGTTGAAATCCATATTTATCTATTCTGGTATCTAATCTCAATCACCACGATAGTTTGTGAAGGTTTGATTTATGTCATCTAGCCGGTGGTGTACAAGGTTGTTCACTGTGCAACAACAAATGGTACAGGGATAAACACATTCATTAAGACTAAGAGGATACAAGACTCAGTTGTCTATATAAATGGCATATCCCATATCTGGCATGTCCCTAGTTGACCATACACATGCTATGTCCCATATCTGGCATACCATTCAATGTGTTCCAGGTCGGGCCGATGGACTTCAGGCAGCTGGCAGAGCCCCCAGGATCTCGGAACAGCCCTCGGACGTGTTGGTCCGCCGACACGAGCCTGCGACCCTCAACTGTAAAGCGGAGGGCTCCCCGCCCCCCACAGTGACATGGTACCACAACGGGGCCCCTGTAAGGGACTCGGCCACCCGCATGACCCTGCCCAGCGGGGCCCTATTCTTCCTCCACGTCGTGCATGGACGCAGAGGCGACACCGACACTGGCATCTACTGGTGTGATGCCAAGAACGACATGGGAAAAGCTCGTTCCCGCAACGCCACCCTCGAAATTGCAGGTAGGTTCCTCCGTCTTAGTTGATGTCTGTCTACTTGACGTTCGGGATTTCAGGGAATCAGCTTCTTTAAATAACCCCCTTGTCTCTCCCTACTCAAATAATACTGTCACGTCGTACCCGGACGCTATTCGCGTTCTTTGTCTAATCAGGATGCCACAAAGATATACACGTGAGTTCTTAAGGATGCAGCAAAAGTTATCGCTTTATTATACGTGGCACTAAACAGAAAGAGTACAATCAGTGGGACTTGCCTTCAACCTTCCCGTCAGAAGAATTCTTGAATCCGTGGATTACACTTTTGTGAAGCGTTCCGCTCCACACTGTACACGTTCAAATTGGACTACACCGCCTTGTAGGTCGCTCCGATGTCAGGCTCTCCTGGCACCGTCTTGTAGGATTATACACACGGTCATACTCTCCGAAGACAATTTCCTACGTCTTCTCCTCGCCGCAGATGTCACCAGACTCTGTCCTCCCCCACACAGGAATGCTGTTTTTTGGCGCCTGCCACATGGCAGTGGGGGCCGCTAGAGTCCACCCCTCTTTCCCCAACTTTACTCTGGTATCTTGGCCTTGTCATCCATTTTACAATATATACGTTTGGAATGGGAACAGAGTCAACTGGAGCGTCGAAAGATCAAAATTACAATGAAGAAATGTGGCAGACATCTTCATCTTAGATAGCTCGCGTTCTAACTAGGCAACTTTATTTTCTCAAATTAATTAGTCCATTACAGGATCCTAAATATCGCAAAGCCATTAGAGTAATCTTAAAGAAACTATACAATACTTTCTTTACTTTTAACATGGTCAACAGTCAGATATTCCATATTAAAGCCGTTTACGTTGTCAAGAAACTTGGATTATTCAAGAAGGTAAAAGAACCAGATAATCACAAACATAAGCTTTATTAAGACCACCGGTCTTATACAGATTTACCACAGGAATAAAGTTAGCATAGATGGAGCTCCTATACTCCAGTCAGCACAGCACCCAACAACAGCCTCCAGGTCCGACACATGTCCAATGGCCACACGTTCCTTCGTGCATACGCCAAGGTTAACGTATCACTGGAAAGACTAGTGTGGAATCGTTAGAACCAGATATGCATATGTTAGAGATCTCTTCAGAGCTCTAGGTTTTCGTTGTAAATGTACGTATAGTCCGGTACTGAGGGCAGTACATGTGGGAATTGACTTTCCAATTCTTGCCACTGTGAGGAAGCTATTTTAAAATGTATGGTAACTTTGGTTATATACACGCTAGATCATTAGACAAGCCTATCATCCAAATACTTTGAAATATTGCTTCCCAACACACCAAGAAGATTCTCAGTAAAACAGCAGAAAACTGGGAAATTGAATTTTCCTATATGAAAAGTAAAATTATAAAAAGTTCCTCAATATAAAATATCGATGATATTTTAAAAGATTAAAAAAGAAAAAAGACATCTCTTGATCGTTCAAATAAAAGTTGTTGATGGCTTGCGCCATCTATCGGAATAAATATCAACTAATTATAACAAACTAGACGAATGGCCCGGGCAACGCCCGGATTTTACCCGAGTGCGAATATATTTTAAAAACGTTGTCTTGGGTGGTCGCTATAGACAGGGTGGTCTGTATAGACAGGTGTATGTATCACACAGCTGATAACAGGGCTGTCTAGAGTGGCCGCTATAGACAGGTGTATGTATCACACTGCTGATAACAGGGTTGTCTAGAATGGCCGCTATAGACAGGTGTATGTATCACACAGCTGATAACAGGGTTGTCTAGAGGGGGGCAGGGAGGACACGTGTTCGCCGGCAGCCAATGGGCGCGCATTCTATCCGTGAGCTTCAGACAGAATAAGGCAATTATATATATAGATGGCGTAAGCAATCAGCAACATCTAGCTACACGATTAGGAAATCCTTTTTTCTTTTTTTCATTTTCAATGTTTCCACCTGATTCCTGTACACTTCAACTTTTATTTTCACATTTTAATGATTGTTTTGAATTTTTGACCTTAATCTTGGTTTTATGTCTTTTTCTATGATGCACTAGCGCGCCATCTGTTATCAAAATTCGGAACTATTTTAAACGCATAAGAGATTGTATTTATAATTATATATTTATAATTGTATATAATTCTACTGTCCTCAAAGCTTATGTCCATAGTTATTCTAAAATACCCATTCCAAGAGTCTAGCATCAGTATCACTATAAAAGGAAGTTCCAAAAATGCAATATAACAGCGGTATGGTAGATTAAACTGGCGAAACCGCTGGGAGGGTTCACTACTGATGAGCCAGGTCCTCTCTTTAATTTTTCCATTGCAGTAAGGGCAGTAGAAATTGTTTAATTTCAAAAAGAATCTTACGCGTTTAAAATGTCTTTTTCTGTTCACATCTGAGACTCATTGTCGTACTTTTAAAACCATTGAATAAACGAGTTATCAAATAGTTCAAAGGAACTTGTTCTCCATTCTTCAATCTCCATCTCAGCGACAGGAAGAAGCCCTGGATAAGGACGGGTAATGGCTTGGACCAAACCTGATCGACAGTTGTGATGAAAGTCACTGAACATCAGCAAACCTTCATGTTCATTATACCATTTATTTAAGGCAATAACGCGCGCTATCTATATAGATGACGGGTTATTTCTGAGATTTATATAAG